>RCWM02000094.1:2782500-3098001 GCA_003667255.2 Euschistus heros
ACGGTAGGTCCTAGAGACATTGTTATATTAAAAAAAAATATATATATTTTTCATTAAATTTCTGATTTAGAAACTTTTCCGATAAGAGCAACACCAACATTGGAGCATTTGCGTGTCAAAAAATGCCAACTGTTAATTATTCGGGATTTTAGTTATAGAGGTGCAACTGTATCCATGTTGATAAACACGTCGTTTGAGATGTTCTGATGTACCGAAATAAGACGCCACAACTATCTTCGCACGATATTTCGTACACAATATTAGACTGTCTATAACTAAAAACCCGAATAAACCAGACCAAACAGTTCTCACCATGGACAACAACAACAAAACATTTTTTTAAATTTGATTCTCCCAAATTTATTCACCCTGAACATAACAATTCAAAAAGAAATATTTAAAAAAATGATAACCAGAGAAAAACTTAAAAATATTTATATTCCAGTTTTGGAAATACCTACCCTAAACTTTTTTCAAAAATCCACATTTTATTTGTGTACTAGAATTGTTATAGTTTAGTAGCAGATACCAATACCATATCCACCAGTAACATTGTAAGTAGTTTCTTTCTCCTCCATATTTTGTAATTCAATGCAGTTAATTATTGAAACGCATGTTTTTATATACATATTTATATTGTAGCTAACTTTATGTTTTGAAATAACCTCTATAACTTATATAATTTTATTGTAACCTGTTTTTTCACCGTAGGGCATGATTATGAGTACAATATAGTCTCGAAACGTCGCCAAAATAGTTGTTTTTATTTATTGACTGAACCTCAAGAACCTTATTAAACATCTAATAGTAACTGTCAAGAAATTTATTCATATATGTATACATATATAACCGAGGGTGGGCACTTATGTAACTGACATATACCATAATTTACTGCAATCCATCCAGTATTTCAGTCAAATATTTAATAGAATAATCAAATTCCCTTATTTCATTAATTCCCTTCTAGTTTTTTTGTTTTTTTTTATAATAGCGCGTTTCAAAACTTAACTCTACTACTTCTCAAATTTGTTTGTCTACAGATTTTTTTTTTCTTTTTCATAAAGTGAATTTATTCATATTTTTTTTTTTGTGGCATATACAATGATAACACACAGTCACTATGAAGACATGGACGTTTCATTGCGGAAAAACAGTCTCAGAAAAATCTCCAATAATGGAAGGAGGAAAAAAATTCAGAAAAAACAAAACAAAAACCTACTAGAGAAAAATCTTAAACTACACGAATTTCTCTTAAGAAACTCAGCAATTAATTTGATCATATTTCATTTTTTTTATTCTTAATAATTAGTTGGTCAAATTGTGCACAAAAATTGATCCCAGATAATAGTGTTATGTGATATTATCGTCGAACTCTGGACTTGGATTGACGGAACCTGTGATTCATTGGGATATCGTTCACGGAGATAGTGATTGAGTCATTTCTGATTATTTCCATGTGTTATTGCTCAACTTAGGATAAATAAAAAATGTTTACATATCTTAAACATCTGGCATAAAGATAGGATACAAGAAAAAATATATCTAAATAATATTGTTGGTTAATTTAGAACGAAATGTTATTTAAAAGATTCGAACACAAATCACTTATGGTTAGTGGATAAAATAGTTGAGGTTTCGGTCAATTGAAATAATGTGTCATACTTTTATTGTTAATTTAGCTTACTTTGTAAATTAAAATTAGACTAGAAACAGAAGGAATTGAAACAAAATATATCTAAAAAAAAAAAAAGACAGTTCAGAAAAGTTGAAATTTAAAACAAAGCACCTCAACACGTATGTAAATGAATTTCTCCCTGATTGGGTAAAAACAATAGGTCATGAATATGTCTGCCTATGACCTGCTGTTTCTGAAAAGGAAACGGTCGTCAAGTTTTTGATCCTAACAAAACCGACTAAAGCTAGAGCGTGTGAAAAAAAAAAAAAAAAAAAAAAAAAACTCCAAAACTTAAAAAAATTTAGGCAAACGTTACTTTTTTCATTTAAGCAAAAATAGCCCCTAAACGGTAGATCCTAGCGACAAATGTTATATATTAAAAATATCCTCTATTAAATTTCTGATAAGGATACCAAAAAGTTGTAGACCTCCCAACATCATAACAAAAGAAAAGAATACAGTATTAATAGCAATTGTTTGCTTACCTACTCTATACATAATAACCGAATCTGTAAAATTAATAGTAATTAAATACGTTATGTAATTCCATTTCAAAATTCAAAACTATTAATTTCATATTATATTATTCCGGGTCAATCAGTTGGAAACTTAGGTACAGGTTCCTCTTAGTGGAAAAAAAATGTTGGGTGAAACTATATAAAAAATGAAGAAAAATGCCTCAGACCTCACCTTTCTATTCCAGTCCGTTGCAGATATACGATAATTCAAAGACTTTTTTTAGAAAACCACGTTTTTCACCATAAAAGCTGTAATATCTCTACTTTGTTTAAAAATTTATCAAATTTTGACCACATTTTCAAATTTATCATTAAATTTCTAATAAGAGCTGAGTACATGTAACCTGGAATTTCACTACTACTAAAGAAAAGCTTGAAGTTACATTGTCTTATAATACTTCAACGCTCACCGTTTTTTGAAAAAAACTATCCGCAAAACTGCAGATCTCACAAAAACTTGCTGATTTAACCAACTTTCATATGATCATATTAATTTACTTCTAAAACCGGAAAATCATTGTGTTTTAATTTTGCAAAGGAATCGGATACTTGTGTAACTAAGGCATCATGTTGATCGCTTAGTGAATATATGTATTTTAAACATAAAAAAACTTTTCATTGGAATAAAAAGCAAATAAAAAAAATTATTGTTTAATAGAAAATAAAGGAAAACTGTCAATAAAGCGAAACCAGATCAAGTGATTTTATGTTATTACATTTATTTATTATTATTATTTAGGATTTATTTTATTAGAGTTTCAACGTAAGGTTTAAAACCCAATGATAATGAACATAGACTTCATTTTGTCCGCTGGCTTCTGAATGTAGATGATATTGAAGAATATCACTTTTTGAGGTGAATTTTATGGACAGATGAGTCTGTTTATACAGGAAAAGGCACATCTACCTATCTATGTTGGGTATCGTTGGTTAATTAATTTTTGTACTGCAAAATCATATTTTGTCAAACTTCAGGTGGAATATCGTGATGAAGTTGTGGTAGAATATTTTGTAAAATATCCTAGTAATTCTCACCATGATTTTCCAACACTATTCGATAGCAGTATGATGAATGACTCACCCTGTATAAAGAGACTAGCTAAATAAACATTGTCCCTATTTCCATTACCTTCAATATCTGTCTCTTTGCCGGATCTTGAATCCTTCCTAAAACAGCTGGTTAAAATAGCATGGAATGAAAGTTGGCTCCATGTTGGCAACAAGAAGAAACTTAAAACAGTAAGACATACACCAAGACCAAGAAAATAAGAGGTGACGATGACAAGACAACAAATTGGCCACTCAAAACTAAAACACAGCCATCTTCAAAAAGCAACCAAGTATATCTGAATATAAAACGCATTCTTGCATAATGCAAAAATTACCGGAAGCAAAGACAAGATAATGGCTTGAATAATCAAGGCGTTTCAAAATTGTTAGTAAATAACACATGTTCCCAGGGGTCACCTGTGGTGTAGTGGTTAGCATAGCAACCTACTAAACCCAAGATCGCGGGTTCGCAGCCCGGCAGATGACCTTAGGATTATTTAAAGGGAGTAAAAAATCCTTAGCTATGCCGTCCTTCGGAAGGGACGTAAAATGGGGGTCCTGAGCCTGTGCGATGTCAGGTACTCGTTAAAGATCCCTATCCTAATTATACCTGGATAGGCAAAATTTAGGACTCCTACCGTAGCATCGGCCGATTAGCCATAGCAGCATAACGTGACGTTAAACGACATAAACATAATCAAACGCATGTTCCCATAATTAAATAATGAACTATTTAAATAAACTAATCTTTGAAAAAATGTGTAGTTTTAAATTTGTGATTGGTGGTTCTTACAAAATATAGTGGTACACGATAACAAAAAATATATTATTCCAATACTACCTATACCTGTCCAATTCATTACTTTTTTATTTTTTGTTTAAATTCCCTTTATTTTTTTTACTAGCATCCCCAGTCGCGGTTTCGCACGCTCTTATAAGTAAAGAATATAGATAATTTAAACTAATAATTGAAGTTTTATTTGTTTATTAATAAAAATCTTGTATTGAAGTATGCAATTGAGCGTTATTTCTTCTATGGATCTTATTGCGCGTAGCAGTAATTCTGAACTGAAGTTTGTAATCCAGATGGACAGAGACTATTAAGAAACTCTTGCGGATTAATAAGTCCATTTCTTTATCTGTGCAAACAACTAAATGCATATGATTCGTAATTTTGTACACCATATCAGGAAGGAAAGAATCGACATTTTGATTAGGTAATAATTTTTATTTGATACAAATAATTTTATTGATGTAATCTGGTTGGATTTTAATTTCTAACCATAAAAATATTGGACTGTCGCTGACATCGTTTCTGCCACTCAGTATTGAACATTTAAATTTGTATTCTTGCTAAACCTTCCTAGAATTATGAATATTGCTATTATCGTTCGATTGTTAAACTTCACTAGGATCTAGGATTTGTAGCTTTTTAATGACAATTTAATTGAATTAAGGAAATTTTATTATCAATTTCTAACTCTATACAACATCTTATTTGTAACCTCTCTTGAATAGCGCTTGCCACATATCGGTTAATTTTTATAATTTCACTGCACAACACATATTTATCGCTTTTTTAACAAAAACTCAATAGAAAATATGTAAATTTTATTATTGTTGAATCTTCCTTAAACTGTAAAGATTGTGTAGTTAATATTTGGTACAGATTGGTTCAGTAATTTTCGCGGTTAGTGATCACAAACGAAAAACGGCTTGTCCTTTTATATAATAGTATAGATTTATTTATTTATTTATTGTTTTTTAGCTTTGATCGCAACCTGAAATATTGTAAAAACTGGTAAGACTCCAATAATTATTACTTGGTTAAATCGAGAAAAAAATTATGGGGTACAGAGTCCCATGACTAAGAAAAAAGTAGTGCTGCAAACGCCTTGTTAAAATAGGCCAAAGGAGTTGCCTCACAAAGGCTAGCGATAACCAACACTCGATAATACGCTAACCTCGTCCTTGTTTTCTTTCAATGCGCAGGACAAGTAAGGTATCAATTCGTTTGTGCCTGTATGATCCTTTCAATGTTAAATAGTTATAGAGGTGCTTATCTTGGTACACCAAAACAGTTTCGCATTAGTACTCCATGTAGGAAAGTATGAGAAGTAAAGGCAGTTGTGGTGTATTGTTTCAACCTCATTAAGGGGCACTTTCCAACCTTAGATGAATAGAGTTAAAGGGGGAATTGTAAAATTGGAAACAATAAAGATGTATAATTTTTTTGTCATAGAACGGCCGTAGAGACCACGCGAATATAATCGTTTTCACTATTTTCCATACCCCTTCTCTCCTCCATTCTCTCTTCCCACCTTTTCCTTATACTTTCCGATTGCTCCTTCATTCTATCCTCGATCCACGCTATTCTTTTTCTTGCATATCTCTCTCCCACAAGGGCCTTAATTTATTTTAGTCTTGTCCTGTAGTTATCCCTATCGAAACAGTCTTGTTCTGTTATTTTTAGTCTCTCAGTTTCTTTCTTCAACTTTTTGATATTCCCCAGCACTCTTGTATCCTCTCATTTTATAGATGATTTCTTTATTTCTCTTTGTGTGCATCCTCACCATATGCCCATAGAACCTTAGTCTTCTTATTCTTATGCTTGTTTCCAAATCATTTATTTCTTTCTGATGCATAATTTTATCTATAATATTTAAAAGTTTTTATTTTACACTTACATATGAAGTTTAGAAGCCCATTTTTTTTTCCACAGGAGGTCGATAAAGGTAGTCAGAATGGATTAGGAAGGGGAATTAATTTTTGTATTTTTTTTTTTTTTTTTATTTTTTTTTTTTTTTTTTTTTTTTTTTTTTTTTAGAAAACCTTTCACAAAGGGACAAAGTAAAAATGATCTAACCATTAGTAGAATTACAAAAGTATTAATTCAGATACATTACAGTAATTTTTCGAATCGCACCTTTTATTTAGCGACTATATTAAAAGTAAATCATCAGAAAAGTTATAGCATATTAAGAGGTCTTGTTTAATTTTATCGGCATTATGAACGAAAACAGAATTATGATTCCAAAAATTTTAAGATATGACCATTCCTGGAAGTATGACAGTGTTTTAGTAACAGTGCTTAATTCCGAGTACTGTGGATTGTACAGGAAACAAAGGCGTGTGAACAGAGAGCCAACTGTTGATTTAAGACAACTGATGTGATTGCCTTCGAGGAACTTAGCATAAGGTTCCTGATGGCTGACGAGATGTTATGCAATACGGGATAAGATAGAAGGCTGGAAGACATCTAGGTGCTGAGGACAAGAAAGTAAATTTTAACCCTGGGCAAAAACTTTGGACTTAAAAAAAAAAAGAGTGCTTCGCGTCAAAAGTTATGTATTACATAATACAAAAAAGACGGTTTGTTTGAATCTGAATCAAAATGACGTACTCAAGTAAATAAAAAACTCGAAATAATACGCTCCGTGATAGTTTGAATATTGAAAAGCTGTTTTATCATAATTTGCCACAATAAATTAGATAATTTTATGTTTCACCTAACCGTACCTTACACAACTGCTCCTCTATTAAAATTATTAGTTAAATATTGATATTTTTTAACAATTATCGCTAAATGATCGTTGTTTATGTTTTCCCTAGTTGGTTCCATTTTAATAAAAACAAAAAAAAATCTAATATACCCTTTTAAGAACACATAATGGCAGAGGAAATAGTTGAAAAACCGGATAGAACATACCTTATTATTTTAATGATTAAACATAATATTAGACACTAGCATTTTATGTCGCACCTTCGCCCGCTCTTTTGAGTACATAATTTTAACTAATAATTGAAGTTTAATTTTGTTATCGTTAATGCTATATTGAAGTATGCTATTGAGCGTTATTTTTTCAATGATATTTTCACAAATAGTAGTAATTTCTAACCTGGTTAAAAGTCCACTGATTGGCTGTTTAAAGATTACTTAAGAGCATAATTGGACATCCAATTTTTAATTTCAATATTCAAAAATAAAAATTAGAAAACAACTCAAGTTGGTAATACAGACGGACAGAGACTATTAAGAAACTCTGGTGGATAATGGACTGCATTGTCAGTGCTTATTATTTTATAAAAAATAATTTTTAGAAAAAAAACAAAACCGACTTCAAGATTAAACCTACATATATAGAACTAAAAAGTAAAAAATAATATATTAGTTGCTTCGAAACAAAGAGAATTAAATGACAATCAACGAAATTATCGATACTTATATACCTATTCGCAATTAATGATAAGTTATTTTTGGAGTCGGTGCCAACAAAAACAAACAGAATCCGAAAAAAAAGAAAAAAGAATAGGTAATAGTAAAGATTGCTCACTATTTCATCACCGCCACACCGCTTCCTCGTTCCATTCAAATGTTTGTTGCAAATGCAGGATTGAAGTGCCCTCCTTGGCTGGCACCGACTCCAAAAATAACTTATCATTAATTGTGAATAGTATATAAGTATCGATAATTTCGTTGATTGTCATTTAATTCTCTTTGTTTCGAAGCAACTAATATATTATTTTTTACTTTTTAGTTCTATATATGTAGGTTTAATCTTGAAGTTTTTTTTGTTTTTTTTCTAAAAATTATTTTTATTTTTCAATTTTTAGTGTGAGAGTGTATTTTTTCCGTCTTTTGACCCCTATTTTTTCAGTTGAACTTACATTGCCTGAAATAGATTTATTGAAGTGAAATTTACGAGTAATGTACTTAGTACATAGATTATGTTCGACTTATCGAAGTTTTTTGACACATCAATCGAGAGTTAATTCTGTGTATTAATAAAAAAATTGAAATTGCTTCATAATCATAAATATGTTTAATGAAAAAATGTAAGGTTATATAACAGTGATTTTTATTAACTGTTTTTTTTGATTTTTCTTAAAAAGTGCTGCATTAATTTCAAAATATTTTTTATGGAACTACCTCTGATGTATGCCCTACTGGCCTAAAAAAGAATCATCAAAATTGATTAAGAATTAAGAAAAGTCAAAATAACTAAAAATCAAAATAATTAAGAAGAAAAATGAAAATAACAGTTAATAAAATCACTTATTAACAGTTTTTTTTTATTTTTCTTAAAAAGTGCTGCATTGATTTCAAAATATTTTTTATGGGACTACCTCTGAAGTATGCCCTACCGATCTAAAAAGGAATCAGCAAAATTAATTCAGAATTTACGGAGTAATCGCGTAACATACAAAAAAAAAAAAAAAATTAAAAAAATACAGATGAATTGAGAACCTCCTCTTTTTTGTAGTTGGTTGAAAAATAATCAGGAATGTATTATAAAAATAAATTTCTTTTAATATACACAAAAAGGTATACTCGTATATACATTTTTTAAAATTATTTTAATGTAAAATGTTTTATTTTGTTAAAAAAAAAAAAAAAAAAAAAAAAAATTAAAAGTAGCATCTTCTTTTCGTAACGCTCAAGCATTTTAGGGGAGGTAATTTATTTTTTTATTTAATATATATATATATATATATATATATATATATATATATATATATATATATATATATATATATATATATAAAAATATATATATATATCCAAGCGAACTCTTAATAAATAATGAAAGAGATAAATAATACGAAAAAAAATAATTTTTAGAAAAAAAAACAAAACCGACTTCAAGATTAAACCTACATAAACAAACTTTAACTAAAAAATAAAAAAATAATATTTTAATTGCTTCGAAACAAAAACCATTAAATGACAATCAACGAAATTATCGATACTTATATACCTATTCACAATTTATGATCAGTTATTTTTAGAGTCGGTGCCAGCCAAGAAGGGCAGTTTAATCTTGCCTTAGTAATAAACTTTCGAATGGCCGGATACAGCGGTGTGGCGGCGATGAAACAGTGGGAGCATCTTTACAATTACCATTTCTTTTCAAATTCTGTTTGTTTTGGTTGGCACCGACTCCAAAAATCTTGAAGTCGGTTTTGTTTCTTTTCTAAAAATTATTTTTATTTTTTACTTTTTAGTGGTGAGTGTATTTTTGTTTTTACAGTTAATTCTCGATCTTCAAGCTACCCTGAAAGATAGTTCGACTGACTGAACAAAGAAATATCGAGGTTGTTATTCCACTTATTTGCATGTAAATGGGAAAATTGAACAAAAAATTGTAGTTGAAATCATTACGTACATTTTCATTAATGGGAATGTTGTTTGTACATACATATAAAATCATTGATACAGAAAATTAAATACCTGGTACCAATTTATCATATAACTTTCAACTGAACTGCGCTTTTTTCTGAGGGTGTCTATAAGTTGACTTACCGCCTTCCACCAGTGGCGATCTTTTCTTTATTCTTTAGGATGGTTGAAAGAGAACTAGGCGGAATTCGGAATTCACTAGCAACAAATACCCAACTTCTTTCTCTTTCTCCACTTTGCAAATCAATTTTAACTTTTCGTTAATTGAAAGAATTTACAATAGCCACTGTAAAATTATTCACTCGAGTGAATAACTAATAATAAGTGACTGGTGTAACTATGAACTGGAATGATAAACAATGACGGGAAACCGGAATATAAATTACACATGACATTCTTTTAATTTGAGTTCCAGTTATAGAGGATGACTCTAATAGTTCATTTCATAGAGGTAGTCCTAGAAGTTCTCTCTTTTGGACCCTATTTTCAGTTCGACTTATTTACACAATTTTTAACGTTTTCTATCTGAAATCGTCTCTTTGAGGTGAAATTTAAGTGTAATGTACTTCTGACCATTGATTTTTTTCGACTTATTTAAGAATTAAGCTTATCGAATTGAGAGACTGCCCTTAAAAAGTCAGTTTGAGTAAATAAATATCGAGCTACTAAAGTAGAATACGATATTAAAACAATTTATCTCCTAGAACGTATAGCAGAAAAATTTTTCAAAGTATACGCACGTCTATGCACTTCGCTAGATGTGAACCTGACGGACACGAGAAAGATCTTGTATTTGATTAAGCAACGCAAGGTCGCCTTGAGAGGGAAGTTTCAGCTAGCCAGAATGAAAAAAAAAAAAATTCTTATATTTATTCCCCTTTTAGTTTTATGATAGTTTGTATCATTAATTATTTATTTTCAGTGGTCTAAAGATTGATGTCACTCCTAAATTATTCCAAATTAGCTAACATGATATATATGGCTGTGTTGTAATAACACGCCCTAGCAGTTACGGCATCCTTGGGGCGTCGAAATTCCGGAATAGATTAAAACCTGTAAATAATGTTAGGATGTATTTATGAGATGCCTGCCGTCAAAAAAAAAAAAAAAAAATCTCATCTCACAATAAGGAATATTTTGAGTTCTCTTCACGGCCTTGTACTACTTTTCCTTAGTTCAAAGTATCACTTATCCAAAATGTATGAATATCAATTATAGTCAATAGAAAATTTAATTTCTAGTTGTTTTTTTCTCTCTTTGATATGTCTTTTTGATGGGGTTCGATACTTTTTTGGTGTAACGTTTTTTTCATTCTCAAAAATGTAACGTTTTGATACGCTTTAGCTCTGTTGGTATTGCTCTGATCGACAAGTCGCCTGATGTTTTCTTTTCAGCAATTTAATTAAAAATATAAGGGACCTACAGTTTAGGGGCTGTATTGGTTTGAATGAAAAAAAAAATTACATTTAAAAACCCCCATTTTCTTTCAACTATCTTTATTTCTAATAATCTTTAATTGTTGGTTAAATTTAATTATTAATTTAAGTAATTTGTTCCTGTTAATTCTTTCATGAAAAGCTCCATACCCGCTTGAATCCAATAGTCTCCCAACTTCCTTTCCACTCGGTTCTTGATAACTCTCAAAGGCTTCTGAAAAGAAGATGGCTTAGGGATCTTCAAATATTGGTTTTATTTAGGTTCCGATAATCGTAGTTGCTTAGCAAGCAATTGACATGTCATTATGAACATTATATTCACATTTACTGGATGTATTTTTATTTTATTTAAGTAGCCAAAAAAAAAAAAAAAAAAAAAAAAAAAAAAAAAAAAAAAAAAAAAAAAAAAAAAAAAAAAAAAAAAAAAAAAAAAAAAAAAAAAAAAAAAAAAAATTACAATTAACTGATCTGATGATACATATTACAATAAATAAAAAAATAACACAATATTTTATAAATATGAAATTAATAATATTTCATTAAGAATTCATAATTAACACTAATTTTTTAATAAAAGATATTAAAAAAATTCTAAAAAGGAAAAAATATCTACAATGGTTGTGTGCAATTTGTTTAAAAGCACCGTAAACTTCATATTTTTCACGGAAATCCTTTAAACATTAAACTTTTTTTTTTTTTTATTTATTATTGATATGTTTTCTAATTACGGAGAAGAAGATAAAACCGGGATGCAGAAACAGAAACACCTCGTCAAGTAAAAATACTTTAATCCGTTTCCAACGTTTCGACCTGCCTTGCGGGTGTTCTTCAGGGCCACCGAACCCCTGGAAAAAAGACTGGAAAGGAGACTTGAATGAATTGTATATTTTATATTTTGTATTATTTATTTATTTTGATATTTACTACCATATACAATGTATATGGGTACAATAATTATAATAACACGCTGATAAATTTTGAAGAAACTACACTTTAGTAGCACTTCAATAAAATCTACATTCCTTATATCTTATTTTCGGTCGCCTCGAAGGGTTAACGGAAATCGAATGGGAATCAAGTTGGAAGACTGAAGTGGGTATGGAGCTTATCATGAAAGGATAGGTGTCTTGCATAGGCCAAATTTTCAGCATATTAGACGTTAGGGTATACATACATATATTAGGGTATTGAGGATTCTTCGGAGAAATTTAAATTATAAGGATAGGGTAGGAGGATCATTAGAAGGTTCTCTGCTGAAGCCCAAAAACACAACTCCCTATGTCCAAATAGGTCTAATTACTGTCATGGAAATGAGTCTTATGTAATTAATTTGCTTTAAACACTTTTCAAGTCAATAACTGAAAACAAGTAGAAAGTAAGTTGGTATAATGTATTCGAATGAATATGTAATTTATTGAAGAATAGGTACGTATCAGCTTTTGGGCATATATTATAATTTTTTTTTTATATACATTTATTGAAATTTACAACTGTACAAAATATATACATCAAGTAAATGTATTGACAACGATTATGATAACATGTTAAAACTTGAAAAGAACTACTCATCAGTAGCACCTTATTAAAAATTCTACACTAGAAGGTCTCTAGGCAATCTTGGTTTCAGACGTCTCGAAGGATTATCAGGAATGGAGTGGGAAGCAAGTTGAAAAATTAGGGTATTTGATTGGTTATGGAGCTTACTATGAAAGGATAGATATCTGGTTTGGACTAAATCAGCAACATATGGAACATTAAGATCTTTATGGATAAGTTTATTGGTGACAAAGTAAGGAGCATTGAGGATTTTTCGAGTATTTTTGTGGAGCCCCAAAACTCAACTCCGTATGTCCAAATAGCCTAATCACGGTCATGTATATGAGTCTTTTGTAATTAATTATGAGCTTTGAACGTTTGTCTAGTAAATGTTGAAGTAGTCTATAACGACGAGCAATTTCTTGTTGTTTTAGTCTTGTTTCTGGATTCCAGAAAGACGTTTGTTCAAATGGAGTCCTAGGTAACGGATCTGTTCAACTGGGATTAGTGCAATATCATTAAAGGATACTGTAGGGCAGGAACGTAGGGTAAACGTTATTTGGTGGGATTTGTTTGGATTTATTTTGATTTTCTATTTTTGACACTATTCTTGAAGGTTTAGGATATGGGATTAGAGTGTTTGAGGGCATATATTATTAAAAATATATTATATAACGATCAATATATTTATTATTTAACATTTTGCATTTAGGAATTTTTCAGTAAACATTTTCCAGTATGTATTGTAAATAAACAGACCTTTTTTTTTTTTTCTATCCAAATGTTTGATCAATTTTATATTTATTTCATCCCCTCCCCCACTCAGGTATGTTTCAAGAAACTAAAAACGCATACCTTTCATTAGAGAGTTTGTGTAAATGTACGGGCCTCACTTTACGGAGAATCATTTCACCATCCTTGCAAAGAATTGCCTAACCAATGTGCGAAGGATTGTGCCTGGAAGTTCCTTTAGTCTTAATGAATTCTTCAAACCTTTTCTAGCTAAACGAAGGGAAAGTTAGATTCGCTTTTAGTCAATTAAAATTAATTAAATTATTTTTATTTTTCAAAATTAAACGTTTTAATATGTGTTCATTGATGTAAATGATACGCCAGGAATAATCATGACCTTACAACCAAGGTCATTAAGCTTTAGGCTTTCTAAAAATATTTAAATGATATAAATCATCACGGGATATATTTTTGATAAATTTTGAACCGAGTAAACAACTGTGGGTTAGAGCATAGATTATATATTATATAGATTATAATGACAGCCTATAAAACCATTATTAGACCCGCAGTTACACATGCGAGTGAAACATGGATGCTTACGAAAAGAAGTGAAAAGATACTCGGAGTTTGGGAGAGGAAAATATTTAGAAAGGTATTTGGCCCAAAGTGTCCAGTGAAAGAGTGTTGAATTGGGGGGGGGGGTATAGTGAGCATGAAATATGCGATTATATTTTACCTCTCGGTTTCGTTCGGAGTAGTTAAGAGGTAAACATGCTAAAAGTCTCCGCCCCTGGGGGGCGATCTAACGGTGGAGGGAAAGGAGAAGGTCCAAATTTTGGATTTTTCAATTATATCTCGAAAATAGTGGCCTCTAGAAAAATATTCAAATAAAAATTAAAACAATCATATTTCCTATAAAATTGTTTATATAAATATCTGTCGAACTTCCAACCGTTTTCGAGATATTAAAAATCAGTTTCGCAAAAAAATAATTTTTACCTCACTTTTCGTTAACATTTCCTTCTATAGTGCCTTCCACGATCGTTTCTCTGGATAAATTTCAGCATCCAAGTTTTAAAAAATTAAATGTACTTTAATTTCATATATATGTAATTTTTTTTGAGAAACATCGATATGAAATGAAATGAAAAAATAAACTTTATTCTGGGACTTATTGTCCCCTAAGAATAAAAATAATGCACAGTTAAAAGTACAATTGTCTGGCCTATTATTTACAAATTATATGCTTCAGTAATTACAGCATACATTTTTTACAGGAAAAAAAATTTAAATTAAATAGAAAAAAATGAACATAAATAAATATATGAAATAATAATTATAACATAAAATACAATCGTATATATATGAACATATAAAATAAAGAAAGAGAAAAAAATAAATAAAAGTATTTCTAAGTATTCATTTAATTATTGACATATTTGCGGAAGATTGATTGTCTAAAAGGTATAGAAATAAATTATTCTTAAAGAAAGTAATGGAAACTACTTTACGAATAGAAGTGGGTAGAGAATTCTAGAAGGAGGTAGCACGAATGATGAAGGATTTACCAAAAGGAAGCGGTTTTATGTGACGGGATATATTGGTTAAAAGGTTGGGATCTAGTGTTTAGGAGGTGGATAGAAGAACGCTGAATTAATAGATCAAGAATATAGGAAGGTTTTTTTGGTTTTTAGACATTGGAATAGGAAAGTACCCAGAAAGTATTGCCGTCGGAATTTAGGACAGAGCCACCCAAGCTCAGAATATCGGCAAGTAACATGTGACCGCCTGGGGATCCCGAAGATAAATCTAACGAAACAGTTCATCAATCTCCCCTGCTTTATCTCGAGATCCCCAGACAGTCCCCCATAAACCAAGCAACCGTAATCAAAGCAAGGGAAAATAAGAGAGGACACTAGAAGTTGACGGGTATTTTGAGGAAAGGAATTTCGAGATCTATAAGGTATAACGGTAAGGTATACAGTAAGGTTATAACGAGATATATGCGATAACGTATATCTCGAAAACGCTTGGAATTCCTACAAATATGTATGTAAACAATTTTTTATGAAATTTGACTATCTCCAATTTTTAATCAAAACATATTTTTCTAGAGCCGACTGTTTTCGAGGTATAATTGAAAAACCCACAAATTGGGCCTTCTTTCCTCCCTTCCACCGTAAGCTCAAACCCCCCCCCCCCCCCCCCCCCAGGAACGGGGACTCTGATTGGCATGTTTACATTCTAACTACTCCTAACAAAGGTGTGATGGCAAAAATTATTTCATTTTTGAAATCACCCTACAATATGTTTATTGACTGGACTGAAAGTGGAGGAATGTACAACACTTTACTGGGGAAAATATTTTTTATCACCTGGCAATACTGTCTGTCGATAAGGCCTATTATGGTTAGTTGTATTGGTTTCTTGCTTCCGGATTCACGTACTCGTCTTATTGGTGATCGGTGATTGGGAATAATGCTTATTTTTTTTACAAAGTTTTTTCCTTTGTGTGGCATTATTTTCTTACAAGAACAATAGGTATTAAACTATAAGGAAATCTTATACTTACAGATGAAAAATGTGCGCAAATTACAGAAGTATGCTACAGTAAAACGCATCGTATAGCGCAAGACGACCACAGTGTAAAGAGAGCAGAGCAATGATACATGAATATACTATCAACATTACAATCCGACCTCAGGCTTTGCGTGTGTCAGGATACTTTGCATGTTAGTGTTACATGTTGAAATATAACCAATAAAATAATTTATCATTAAGCTGAAGTAAGGAGAAAACATTTAGAAATATTGAGGAATTCTTACTCCACTAATAACTTGTTCATAATTATCTATATTTTTCTATAATTATATGTATGAGGAAGTGTACTAGTTGTGTCTTGTCTAGTTGTCTAAGGGCAAGAGACTGACATCGAACCAGGCTAAAAGAACTATTATACATATACATTCTATACATATCTATTCTATACTATTATACAGGGTGAGTATCTCATAGTGTAAAAAAAAAAAAAATGGGTGAAACTAGATCAAAAATTTAGGAAAATGCCGCAGATCTCAGCTTTCTATTCCAATTCGTTGCAGATATACGATAAATCAAAGACTTTTCTGAGGAAACCACGTTTTTTCCCATAAAAGCTGTGATATCTCCATTTTTTAAATTTTGTCCACATTTTCGGATTAAGCATTAAATTTTCTATGATAGCTGAGTACATGTAGCCTTGAATTTTATAAACTTGGTATCTAAAGAACAGCTTGATCTTCACTTTATTTGGGGAAGTCACAATGTCTCAACGCTCAGCGTTTTTCGATAAAACTATCCACAATACTGCAAATCTAACAAAAACTTGAAAATTTAATAAGCTTTCGAATGATATGTTAAACGTAATGATTTTCTTTCAATTTCATGGAGAAATTTACTTTTAACGTGAAGATCAATCTGTTCTTTAGATACCAAGTTTGTAAAATTCAAGGTTACAGGTACTTAGCTATTATAGAAAATTTAACGCTTAATCCGAAAATGTGATCAAAATTTGAAAAATATTTAAATAAAATGGAGATATTACAGCTTTTATGGAAAAAAAAAGCGTGATTTCCTCCAAAAAGTCTTTGATTTATAGTATATCTGCAACGGATTGGAATAGAAAGGTGAAGTCTGTGGCATTTTGCTACATTGTTGTTCTAGTTTCACCCTTTTTTTTTTTACACTAAGAGATACCCTGTATTAAATGACATGATGTTTTTCGTTTGTGATCACTTACTGCGAAAACTACTGAACCGATCAGTACCAAATTTTAACTACATTTTCATAGTTCAAGGAAGGTTTAGCTATAATAAAATTTACCGTTTATCAACTAAATGTTTATTAGAAATGCGATAAATATGTAGGATCCAGTGTAGTTATAATATCGACCGAAATGTGGCTAGTAACATATAGCAAGAGAGGTTACAATGGTACGGGGTTGTCTAGAGCTTGAAAAAAAATAATAAAAGTTACTTGTTTTCAATTTGATTCATATAGAAAAGAGAAATATATGTGGAGTTTTAATATCGACCTATATATTGCTATGTAGTAAATATTCTCTGTCCATCTGGATTACCAACTCTTTCATTAAAATTGAAAATTGGTTGTCTAATTATGTTTTACATGACCTTCAACCTCCTAATCAGTCCAATAGTACATGATTAAAAATTACAGCTATGCGTGGAAACATCATTGAGGACATAATTCTCACTGGACCAACGACTGGAGAAATCGCGTTTATAAATCTTTTGATTCCTACTAATTTACTATTTTAACTCAAACGATTAAAATTTCTTTTGCTTTTATAATTAGCAAATCACTAGGTCAGACTTACAAAAACGTTAAAGTGGATCTTTGGGTTCAGTTCCTCAGGCATATTAGGACCGGAAACCCTAACAGGCAAAACATTCTCATAACATCGGGAGACAAAATTCGAAATATTTTTTTTTTCAGATGTCTATTGATAGATAGAACTTTTCTTATTAGTTAGAATTATCTAGGATTTTTACTTAATAGTGGGGGCGAAGCAGGAGAATGCTAGTAATACATGTAACAGACTACCACTGTTCTATATTAGGAAGTCCTAAGCCCATCTTTTTTTCGGACGCTTCGGAGGTTTATCGGGAAGCAAGATGGGGGACTGAGATGATTAAGGATTTTGAATTTTAAGGATTGGATGGTATAGTAGAGCCTAAAAGCTCAACTCCAAATGTCCAAATTACTGTTATTTAAATGAGTAATTCGGCTCATATAAATATTTTTTTATGTACCTATGCTATATTTATATTCATTTCTTCAATCCTTCAAAGTCTGTTAGAATATATTGTGAATTGTACAGAGAACATTATGGGATTGTAAAATATTTAAATCAATTTCGTTAGTATTTTTTTATACTTAATCTTTTTTTTTTTTTAATTCACACCTGCCACTTGCCCCGTGACCCAGTACCCAGCGGCACTTACTCCTAACATGATATTTAATTAATTTTATCAGAGTAGACCTGATATATAAAGGTTTAAGATATGAGGTTGGAGTGTTTCGGATGCAATGAAGGGAACATTATTTACTGATAACAAACATGTTTCATCAACAAACATGGTGAGGACGAATCAAGAATAAATCAGGATGTATACGAAATGAGGAGGAAAAGGCATAGGTTATTTCCTTGAGAATGAATGGGCAAATTATGACACTCGGAATGTTCTATCATTGTGATAAGGAAGCACAATAGGGAAATAGATAAAAGTTAAGAATTGAAGGAGTTTTTAAAGCAGTTCCTGGTGCCAGACCATGTCAAACGCCTGTTCTACGTCGAGAATGGGTTCCCTAAAGTACATTCTATGTTTTAACCCCCACCATTAAAAATCAATTGAGAAGATTGATTAAGTGCTCTAGCGAATTAATAGTTGACATCATATTCATAGAGATGTAAGGAAAAAAAGGAAAAAGAAACAAGATAAGTAATGTTGTTTAGTAAATTTACAAATACATACATTATATATATATATATATATATATATATATATATATATATATATATATA
Organism: Euschistus heros; assembly: GCA_003667255.2. NCBI lineage: Eukaryota > Metazoa > Arthropoda > Insecta > Hemiptera > Pentatomidae > Euschistus > Euschistus heros. The sequence goes on from RCWM02000094.1 coordinate 2,801,216, forward strand.
TATATATATATATATATATATATATATATATATATATATCTAGCGCTCTAATAATAATAATAGCATTCTAGTAAAACGATATATATGGTAAGTAGTAGAAGTGATGATAAAGTTCGGTGATATAGATATTTCGGAAATTAAATTTGAATAGGTAGAGCATTATTAATATCTAGGATCTACCATATATAGGAAAAATGAAATTCAAGAGGAAATAAAATAAAGATTAAAAGCTGTTATTTATTGTTAGCAAAACTTAGTTCCCGCTTTCTCCCCAAAAAATAAAAAAATATATATGGTAAGTTCCTATTAAAGTAAAATAACAAAAAATGGGTGAAACTAGATCAAAGATGAAGAAAAAAACCGCACACCTTACCCTTCCTTTTCTTATTCCAATCCGTTGCAGATATTCCATAATTTCAAATACTTTTTTGAGGAAGCCAAGAGTAGAGCACTTGTAACCTTGAATTTTACTAACTTGAGACCTAAAGAACAGCTTTGATCTTCACCTTTTTTAGGAAAGTTACAATTTCTTATAATACTTCATCGCTCACCGTTTTTCATCCACAAAACTGCATATCTCACTAAAACTTGCAAATTAAACTTTCATATGGTATAATGAAATAATTGATTCCGCATAGATTTCATGGAGAAATTTACTTCTTTTTTTTTCCATAAAAGCTTGACCACATTTTCGGATTTAGCATTAAATTTCCTATATCATCTGCATTCAGAAGCCAACGGCAAAATTGAGGTCTGTTCATTATCATTAGGTTTTAATCCTTAACTTGAAAATCTAATAAAACTAACTAATTCATTAACTCTTCCAGGACTATGGTCCTTGAAGGTGCTTGGCCCCTCAACAATGTTCCTCGACACAGACCGGTCGTTCGCAGATCGCCTCCACGTGGCCCACTCCCAGGGATCGAAGGTCAGCCTCCACATCATCCAGTCATCGCATTCTGGGCCTGCATCTTCCCTTTCCACATTAATAGAATAAATCATAAATAATAATAATAAACGAATAAATGTAATAATATAAAGCCCTTTGATCTAGTGTCGTTTTATTGTCAATTTTCCTTTATTTTATATTAAACAATATTTTTTTTCTTTGTTTTTTATTCCAATGAAGAGTTTATTATGTTTAAATACAAATACATATTTGTATATTGTACATATCAAATACATATTCCCATTAAGCTATCACCATAATGTCTTATTTACAGAAGTAACTGCTTTGTGTGCAAAATTAAAACACCAGGTTTTTTCCGGTTTTAAAAGTAAGTTTCTCCATGAAATCGATGCGGAATCAATTATTGATCATATCATATGAAAACTGGTTAAATCTGCAGGTTTTTGTGAGATATGCAGTTTTGTGGATAGTTTTTCAAAAAACGGTGAGCGTTGAAGTTTTACAAGACACTGTAACTTTCCTAAATAAGGTGAAGATCAAAGCTATTCTTTTGGTCCCAAGTTTGTAAATCTATGGTTACATGTACTCTGCTCTTATAGGAAATTTACTAAATTCGAAAATGTGGTAAAAATTGGAAATGTTTAAACAAAGTGGAGCTTTTATAGCTTTTATGGAAAAGAAACGTGGTTTCCTCAAAAAGTGTTTGAATTATCTCATATTTGCGGATTGGAATAAAAAGGTAAGGTCTGCGGCATTTGTCTTCATTTTAATCAAGTTTCATCCAATTTTTGTTGTTTTTTTTACACTAACAGTATAAAACTATTATATTACTAACAGGTCGGTATGGTTGCGAAACGTGCTCGCCAACTTGAATCGAAGAGCAAAGCCATGAATTTCTCGAAAATAAAGTACTGCGCAGAATATTTGCTCCGAACAAGGATGAACATCTGAAATAATTTAGAATGCCACGATGCTGGAGTTTTATCCGATAAATATAGGTAAGGTAATAGCAGTGCGACGGTTAAAATGGGCATGTGTCGTCGGGTTTAGTAACGACTGGATTCCAAAAAGAGGTAGTCATTTTTGAACTGTCGGGTATACGATCCAAGGGTAGACCCAAACGTAGAAGGAAGGGTTGCGTAAGGGCTGATCTTGTGAATTTATTTGGGTTTTTTGATACGTAATAGGTTAGAATGTGGTCAACGGTTGGTGGTGTCGGCATCGTACTTTCGGATTCGCTGCAATTTATAGGTTAAATGATTTTCACAGTTAATTTTCTTTTGATTCACAACGAAAATAAAAAGTTCAAAGAAAATATTTCTATTGCCGAACTATTCAGAAGATAACTATAATCATATTGGCTGTGGCCTCGGATATGAGCTAATGTGAATCTGAGAATGCTATCAACTAATTGAAGTCGCCTAACATAATGACTGTCTCTAATGGCCATCTTGGAATTCTCCATCACCCTCCATCATCTCAACACCCTTCCGATAGCGAGATTTTTTATAATCCTTTTATTTTATTTTATTTATTGACAATAGTACGAATAAATGAATAAAGTGATAATGTATTTTTCAATAATTACTAGTACAGGAGGTAATAAAACTCTGTTTCATTTTCCATATATGTTACAATTATGAGGCTAATGTTATGAAACTATTAACTGATGATGATAAATTATTAATTATAACATTATAAATACACAAAAAGAAAAAAATAAAATAAATCACTTATTAGTTGAATTTTAGCAGCAATCTTAATTCTTAAAAAAATATGGGCGGTAAGAGAAATTTCTCCCTGATTAGAAAAAACATTAGATAATAGATTTGTCTATCTATAATGTTTATTTAGGTCTAACGCCCTTAATGCCTTTCAAACCAATATAGTTCCCAAACAGTAGGTCTTAGAGACAAATCTTATGCACAAAATATTTTCTCCATCAAATTTCTGATTAGGAAACTGACGTCAAATGTTTGATTTGAGCAACACCGTCAAAGCTAGAGCGTGTTTAAATCTTACATTTTTGAGTCTGAAAAAAAAGTTACAGATTTTGAGGATGAAAAAAACATTACATAAAAAAAAACTATAGACCCTCAGCCAGAAGACATATCCATGTAAAAATTAAATATAGTTTAACTAATCGTTTTGATACTATTAATTAAAAACTGATAAGTAACGTTAATATGTTGTAGGCAGTGAAAAGTAACCTCTTAAATTAACTTACACGATCTCTGCATTGTATATCTAGGTATTTAAATACACATGCATAAGTTAACGAGTTTAATTATAATAATTATTAGCAAAAGTCCTAGTCTTGAGCTAATAGCTAAACGTTTACTGCTTTGTTGTGTTCTGTTACAAGATTGCCTTGAGAACACCTGGCTGGTATCAGTCATTATTATTCTTGACTTCATTCTTTCAAGGGATGAGTAAAAATCTTTTAATTCGTTAGCAAATTTTAAAATATAAATTAATATGCGTGTATATAGTATTTTCGTTCAAGCTGTAACTCTGTTGGAAGGGATTTCATTTATTTCTGTACACACAATACTTAAAGGTATACAGTGTATAAAATATTCCTATTTTACAATAATATTCTTATTTATTTTATCGTTTTGGCTACTTTATTTCACAAATATTTGTCTTAGCCTTACCCCGGTCTATTGATGTCTGACTTATTTGGTTAATTGGATTTTTACCATACTCTCGTGTAAACCAATACTATTTAATGTAGTCTACATGCCACTAGTGAAGAATAATTTTTCTTGTAAAGTCTGAGCGCTGCCTGATAGCACCTGTCTGCCGAGAGGAGGGGAGAAACCTTGCCAAAGCTCCTTAACCCTCTCTTACACGGGTCCGTTCTGTCTTTGCTGAGATCTTTCTCTTAATTATTTTATATTTGTTTGGTTCTATTTGTTTTTTTGTTTTTTTTTGTAATAATTTTAACTACAGCTTAACCATTTTAAGGATCGTAGTTATCATTATTTTACCTTTTGTTCATCTAATAACTAAATTTTAAATATTTTGTCTCATCTCATTTTTTTTCTTAATTTTTATTTAATGTAATTTTTAATTTGTTTTTTAGCAATATAATATGTACACAAAAGGTCTCATAGCCAGAGGCGATTTTTGTTTTTTCTATTCATAATTGTTATTCTTAAGGGGCCTAGTCCCAAAATAAAGTTTGTTTTTTTTCTATTCTATCCCTATTAAAAATTAAATAAAAAATGCGCTCAGATCGTCATAAGTTGTGTTAGTATTACTCACAGCTTATTATGTTTAGAATAACCGACGTTTGGAGTTGTAATTCACACATTAGAATGCCGGTTTTGAGTATAGGTATTCAGGACCTATAATAGTGCAAAACTAGAGTTATAGCCACCATTGAGCATTAGGAGCCGAGATAAAAAAAAAATATGAAAATCGAGTTTTATTTTTTTTTTTTTAGCTCTCAGTCGAGGTAAAGAAATGATTCTTTCACGTTTAATTGCTATTATGTATGATATTTGAGATAAAAATACTTCTGTTATGCTCAAGACACCATCCGGCTTTAGGGTGCTCAAAAACTTTTAAAAAAATGACAAAATTCCAAGGAAATCCGCTGTAAATCAGTGGATTTTTTTTTTCATGAACAACTGACCTCAAATCTCGATTTAACGCACTATAAAACCCTTATATGTGAAATTTGATCAAAATCGAAAAAATATTGATTTTTTACCCCTTTCGAAGAGGTTAAAATTTTGAAGGTGAGATTTCTAACGGCCATAACAACTGCTGCGTTCAACCGATTACTATAGTAATAGCATCACTAGAATCATCATACATTCTGCTTTTTATCCATGCCTATAACATTGGGATTACTCCAGATTTTAGTGGACAAAAACTGATGTGAATAAAAAACTCTGAGGTCAGCTATAACTTGAGATATCTCTATAAGGAGAAATCCTTTGACCTCCGGATTTGAGCTAAACTATTCAGTTTTACGGCTTCTAGATGACCTTAAAATTTGGTTTTAATCGATGGCGAAATGTGTGAGATAGCGCAAATTATTTATATTTTTTCAGAAATTGACAGCATCTTGCCTTTTAAAATTATACAAAATTTTAAAGGTAAAAAAAAAAAAAAAAATATTTTTGATTTTGACAAAAATTAGAAATTGTTGATGAAATCTCAACCTCCTGGAAAGGGGTAAAAATCAATATTTTTTTATTTTGATAAAATTTCACATATAAGGGTTTCGTGGTGCGCTAAAGCGAGATTCAAGTTCAGTTGTTCATGAAAAAAGATTTTCCACTGATTTACAGCGGATTTCCTTGAAATTTAGTCATTTTTTAAGAATTTTTGAATACCCTAAAGCCGGTTGGTTTCTTGAGCATAACGGAAGTATTTTTATCTTTTGTTTTTTTAATAGTTTTGCACTATTATTGGTACCTACTACCCACACACAAATGGGCATTCAAATTTGTGAGTTTCAACGCCAAACGTCCCTTGTAAGTTTAAATGTACAGTTATAAAAGCTATAAATATTGTCTGAAAAAAAAAAAATAATAATATTACAAAATGGGAACACATAAGAAATAAAGACCCTGCCAGGTTATTGCAAGATGAAAAAAAAAAACAAAAAAAAAACTCTCTACAGAGGCCTAGTATCTGTAATGATTTTTAAAAACGTATTGTACCGCGAGCTTCACACCACGGCTAAAATAGGTTAGTTATGCTTTTACTAACCAATCCAACCATATATCAAAACTAACAATAAACAGCATCTTGTATTTAACATAACAGGAATAGTTTACGTTATTATGTAAATCCTAGAGGAAATGAGACCACAAAACGACCTCTATGATCTTACTCAGCGGAGACCAATGTCCGCTTTCAATGAAAGACCTAATACACGTTTTAAAGCGCACCTTTTTCGATAGAATGTACTATTCAGAAACAAAAAAATACTTAAATATCAATAAAAATATATAAACGTTTTTAGCAATTTTAGTTAACCCTAATTATATCGTTCATGAAATGAGGGGTGTAGTGTGCATGGAATATGCGATACTTTTTGACTTCACAGCTTCGTTAAGAGTAGTTATTTTTTTAATAATTATTTTTTAAGCAATTATTACAATCTGCCACAAATGTGGGCAATAAGTAATATAGATGACTTCATGATTACATTCACCCATTATGTACAATAAGAGAAGAAAAAATAAAATAAAATAAATATATAAAAAAATAAAATGAAAAAAAAATAAATAAATAAATAAATGGAACAAAAAAGAGCTATATAGAATGTGCTATATAGAATATATATACAAGTGCAATATATGAATAAAAAAAAATATAGATACACATTAAAAATAATAATATTAAAATAAAATGAATAAATAAAATATAAATAAATTGAAATAAAGTAAAAATAAAAATAAAGCTAAATTAAATTAAAAGTTAAATCTACATTCATACTTTATTTACAATACACACCCATCCTAGGGATATCCCAACCAATCCTGCCCCTCCACTCATGGAAGGACAGACAGTTAGAAGGTAAACATACTAGAAGTCCCTGCCCTTGTGGAGTGACCTAACGATTAGGAGAGGGGAGAAGGTCAATTCATTTGGCTTTTCGATTCATATTTTTCTAGAGCCAACTGTTTTTAATCCCTATAAAATCGAAAAAAACAAACAAATAAATTGAACTTCTCCCCTCCCCCCACCGTTAGCTCACCCCCCAAGGGCGAGGACCTTTTAGTCCAGGCAACGAAGGATTTTTGGATGAGTTAATTCATATAGAAGCCAATTTTGGCACAGTTGTAGGGGGAGGTGTCCTTAACAACATACTAAAAGTACTTGGGGGTGGGGGTGGAGCTAAGGGGGGGGGGGGGCTCTAAAGGTCGGTTTTTTCAGTTTTTCGTTAATAACTCGAAAACTCTTGCCTCTAGCGAAAATATATTTATGTACTAAATTAATTTACATAAAATTGTTTACAAAAAAGGTTCTATACATTTTTTTCTGGGATCAATGCTTAAGAAGATATAGTGGGGGGATATGGAAAATGTAAAAAAAACAAGTTTTTATTGTTAAAATTTATATATTAATTGTTAAAATTCCAATGTTTATTGTTACAAATGAATAGTTTATTATTATCATTTGAATGCTTATTGCTAAAAATATAATTATTGTCGCTAAGCCTGATATGCTTATTATAGTACTTGCGGTAAGTCGCACTTTTTCTCAAAAACACGTTTGTCGGTACTCTTTTGGCTACAACTCCAAAACTATTTGTCTAATCTCGAATTTCTTTTTTTCATCATAAAGCTGGTTAAATGTATTATCAGATACCATATATTTAGTTTTAATTACGTTCCGTGAAATATCCTTTTCACCTTGCTGAATTCCGCGTCCCGTTGTGAAATCCATATTTTTTCGGAACATTTCTGGTTATAACTCAAAAAATTTGTTCGATTCCAAATTTCTCTTTTCCATCTCATAGCTGGTTAAATTTTCTATTAGATGCTTTATATCAAATTTTGATAAAATTCCGTGTAATACCCACGCCAGCCCACTTAACATATCGAAAATGTCATGTTTTGCCAAAACACACACATTTAGTGTGCTAGCATGGGTATTACACGGAATATAATTAAAAGTCGTAGATAAAACCTGATAAATAATTTAAGTAGCTTTAAAATGAAATAAAGCAATTTGAGATCAGACAAATTCTTTAGGAGTTATAGAGAACATATGCCAAAAAAAAAACTAGTATTTTATAACAGTTCGCAGTTGTTAGCGTGCTGGCAAGGGTATTATACGGAATTTTATCAAAATTTGATATAAAGAATCTAATAGAAAATTTACCCAGCTGTGAGACGGAAAAGAGAAATTTGGAATCGAACAAATATTTTTAGAGTTATAACGAGAAATGTTCCGAAAAAATATGGATTTCACAACGGGACGCGGAATTCAGCGAGGTAAAAAAGATATTTCACGAAATGTAATTAAAACTAAATATATGGTATCTGATAATAAATTTAACCAGCTTTAAGTTGAAAAAAAGAAATTCGAGATTAGACAAATATTTTTCGGAGTTTTAGCCAAAAGAGTACCGACAAACGTGTTTTTGAGAAAAAGTGCGACTTACCGCAAGTACTATAATAAGCATATTATGCTTAGCGACAATAATTTTATTTTTAGCAATAAGCATTCTATTAATAATAATAAACTATCCATTTGTAACAATAAACATTGGAATTTTAACGATAAATATATAAATGGAGAAGAAGATAGTCAGGGATGCAGTCAAAGTAACACCACGTCAAAGAATTCTTTAATACGTGCCAACGTTTCGACCTGCGTTGCAGGTCTTCTTCAGGGCTATAATGAACAAAATACCAGAAGTGACAAAAAAAACAGATGTGACAAAAATAACAGACCGATAAACAGATGACAAATGGAATACAGAATGGCATAGATAAAAAAAAAAAAAACAATATACAAAACAGTATAGAAAAGATCAGATACATAAATAACAAAGAATACAAAGCAGCAAGGTAAGAATAAGGACAAGACAGGGATGAAAAATAAAAAAAATAAATAAAAAAATAATAAAAAAATAAAAAAAATTAAAAAAAAAAAAAAAAATATATATATATATATATATATAAATAATGAAAAAAAATAATAATAAAAAAAATAAATAAATAAAATAATAAATAATAAAATAAAAATATGGAAATAGAGGACAGAACGAGGGAAAAAAGTAGAAGGTGATAAAAGAAAAGAAACGGATAAAAGAATGAAGGGATGGAAAATAAAAGTGGAAAGATAAAAGGAAAAGAATATAAAGAACACTTACCCACCGAACCACACTTGTGAGGAGAAGGACGATGACTGATGTGAAATGGTAAGAACAGCTGGGTAGAATAAGGGAGAAAAGGCGCGGGGCACATGGATCCAGACATCACTGGTCATGCATCCAACCTCACACCCCTCTTAACCGTTCATCCTACTTAAAATCCTTAGAACTATGTTGTAAATCCGGCTACCTATCCTACAAAAATGAGTTTTATTACCAAATATCCGGGCTTGCCATGGGTAATCCTCTTGCTCCTGACATATCCAACATCGTCCTCAATGACCTCCTTAACTCCATTTTACCCTTATTCCCTGCTGATATCGCCTTTATCAAAAAATATGTTGATGACCTATTCCTTGTCCTCAACCCTGATAAAATTCCCTCTATCTTTCCGCGTTCAACTCTTATCACCATCGTCTCCGCTTTACTATTGAACGGGAAATCAATAATTCCCTCCCTTTCCTTGATCTTCTTGTTATCAGAAATCCTGACCATTCCATTTCCACCAATTGGTACACCAAACCCACCTACTCTGGTAGACTTTTGAACTTCCATTCCCAACACCCTTACCATCAAAAAATTAATGTCGCCAAGAACCTCATCCATCGCTGCCTCTCCCTTTCTGATCCCCAATATCATAATACCAACACATTACGCATCAAACAAATCCTCCAGGCTAACAGTTTCCCACCACTTACCATAAACAAACTCCTTTCCAATCACCTCGATAAGTCGAACTCTACACTTTCCGCCTCAAACTCCCCCGCACCTTCATCCCCGTTATTATTATACAGGTCCCTACCTTATATCCCCTTCCTTTCTGATAACATCCAAAAAACTCTCCGCTCTACCTTCCCGAACCTACGCCTAGGCCTGAAATCCCATAACAAACTCAGCTTCATCTACACTAACCTCAAAGATCCCATCCCTATCCAACTCAGATCCAACGTCATTTACCGTATTCCCTGTGCTTTTCCTAATTGTCAGTCCTCATATATTGGCCAAACCAAAAACCACCTTAAAACCCGCATCTCCCAACACAAACTCTCAATATCTTCCAAAAATTCCTCTGCCACCAAACTCTCGGAACATGCCATATCCTTAAACCATACTTTTGATTTTGAAAAAACTTCTATCCTTGCCACCGTCCCTGACCATAGTAAACGTTTATTATCCGAATCCATTTATATCCATCTCGAGCCTAATCCCGTCAACCACAATAGTGACAAAGAGTACATTTCCAGTACTTATTCCCAAGTTTTTAACCTTATTAAAAAACAATAACCTTCCCTTGGGTTCTTCCCGTCTCTTCTTGTCATTTTTTGCTTTATATTTTTCGCTTTATTTTGTTATTTTATGTATCTTTTTTTTTATATTTGTGTTGCACCATCTCATGATGGCATTGGCCTTATTGTATTTTCTCTTTTTCTTCTGTCTTTTTCTTTGTCTTTGTCTTTTTTACTTTCTCTGTCTAGATTTACTTGTTATTTTGTTATCTTATTGTCTCTCTGTTGTTCATATTTCTTTTATATTTTTGTTTCTCTTTCATTGTCTCATTTTCCTATTCTGTATCCATGTGCCCCGCGCCTTTTCTCCCTTATCCTACCCAGCTGTTCTTACCATTTCACATCAGTCATCGTCCTTCTCCTCACAAGTGTGGTTCGGTGGGTAAGTGTTCTTTATATTGTTTTCCTTTTATCTTTCCACTTTTATTTTCCTTCCCTTCATTCTTTTATCCGTTTCTTTTCTTTTATCACCTTCTACTTTTTTCCCTCGTTCTGTCCTCTATTTCCATATTTTTATTTTATTATTTATTATTTTATTTATTTATTTTTTATTATTATTTTTTCATTATTTTATATATATATATATATATATATATATATATATATATATATATATATTTTTTTTAAATTTATTTATTTTTTATTTTTATTTTTTCATCCCTGTCTTGTCCTTATTCTTACCTTGCTGCTTTGTATTCTTTGTTATTTATGTATCTGATCTTTTCTATACTGTTTTGTATATTGTTTTTTTTTTTTATCTATGCCATTCTGTATTCCATTTGTCATCTGTTTATCGGTCTGTTATTTTTGTCACATCTGTTTTTTTGTCACTTGTGGTATTTTGTTCATTATAGCCCTGAAGAAGACCTGCAACGCAGGTCGAAACGTTGGCACGTATTAAAGAATTCTTCTTTGACATGGTGTTACTTTGACTGCATCCCTGACTATCTTCTTCTCCATTTATCATCCGATCAACCTTACTTTTATCATCATAAATATATAAATATCAACAATAAAAACGTGTTTTTTACATTTTCCATATTCCCTCCCACTATATCTTCTTCAGCATTGATCCCAGAACAAAAATGTATAGAACCTTTTTTGTAAACAATTTTATGTAAATTAATTTAGTACATCAACATATTTTTGCTAGAGGCATGAGTTTTCGAGTTATTAACGAAAAACTGAAAAAAAAAACGACCTTTAGAGCCCCCCCCCCATCCTTAGCTCCATCGCCACCCTCAAGTACTTTTAGTATGTTGTTGAGGACACCTCCCCCTACAACTGTGCCAAAATTGGCTTCTACATGAATAATCTCCCCTATTCGGCCTTTTTTGGTCTTCGTTGCTTGGACTATTGAGTATGTTTACCTCCTAACTACCCTTAACGAAGCTATGAAGTCATTAGTTATCGCATATTTCATGCACTCTACAATGTGTTTATTGGCTGGACTAAAAACGGAGCATTTTTATTCAATAAATTTATAATCTACCAGGCCGTTCCAAAAGTTCTGTCGTTTATTCATTAATTAAGATTCATTTGGTCTGTACCGTATTGTTATAATTCTATTTTCAATTCTATTACAATGTAAACAATATTGTTTGCTGTTTTTAAAATAGAGATTACCTTTTAATTGAGTCATTTACAAATGTTTACATTGAAATATATTAAAATGGCGAGTGTTGAAATTCAAATCCGGTCAATATTATTATATGAGTTTAAACTTGGCTTGTAAGTAACCGAGGCCGCTTGAAAAATGTCTTCCATGTTTGGTGCGAAGCTCAATTTTGGTTTTCCAAAAGCGATAATAAACATATCTATGGAACTACACAGGCATTATGTTCCTAGGATTTTATGCCTACTCGTATAAACCCCAACAAACAAACAAACGCTTGAAAATGATACTCGTTCTGGAAGACCTTAAGTTTCCAATGAACTAGAAATTCCAGAATTAATTGATTCGGATCCACGTCAAGCATGTGGAGAAATAGGTAAGCAGTTAAATATTTCACATGCAACAGCATGGAGATACCTTCATCCAATGGGGAAAAAAATATGGATAAGTGGGTCCCTCAGAAGTTATGAGAGGCGAATAATAGGAAATTTGATGGGAATCATTGCCCCACCCTTGTCGCCGGCAGAAATATTTTGATAACCATCAAAAGCTAGAATTGAAATTAAATCAGTTTTTTACCAGCAAAGATCAATCATCTTTTAAAAACGGTATTTGGGATCCTCCATCACGGTGGGAGAAATTTATCAGTTGTAATAGAGATTATTTTAATGATTAACGTTATTGTATGTTATTGGTTCATTGGATTTTTTAATTACCCAAAAACGACAGGACTTTTGAAACGACCTGGTGTTAACAGAGCGCAGATTTATTAACAATAAGAAAGTGTCGGTGTCATAAAGAAGAGAAGGGACATCCTAAGCACTTCATATTGTTCTCAAACAATGATCTCGAACTCACTTTCTTTTCTGAATAGGTTCAGTGGTTTATTTATTTTTCTGTAATTCGCAGCCGTCTTTAGTTTATATAAACTAATAATAAAGTATCAATTATTACATTACAGAGAAGTATAACAAGATTTTTAATTGTAACGATGCTCTAGATTGAAATGAACTGGAATTAAATATTGCATTTACGTATATTCTAAGGAAGCACGGTAGCACAGTGGGTGGTAAGATACTAAACTGCCAAGCTCCATGGCTAGAGTTCTAGTCCGGCAGTTATTTCAGCCGTGATCACAGAGATTGGTTCAGTAGTTTTCGCGGTTAGTGATCACAAACGAAAAATGGCTTGTCCTTTTATATAATAGTGTAGATTTTGGAAACAAAATAAAATCATTTTAACGGATTATAAAGTACTCATATATAAAATACAAGACCTTTAACAATTTTTAATCCTTTCCAAAATTATGAAAATAACATGGTACATTTCAAATCAAACATTTAGCACCCTCAAAAATATGAAAAAACGCTAATTCAACAAAATCAAAAAATATCATTTTTTCATTGAATGGTAGACAATTTTTGTTTAAATTTACAAAAACATGAATCACGCTTAAAAAAAAAAAAAAAAAAAAAAAAAAAATCTTTTGTTAAAACAACATTCTCAGCAAATATCAAGTATCACATTTTTATTCAAAATTACACGTTTTATTACAATCATTTCCATACTATGTTACCTATACGAAGAGAGAAATATGCTTTATTGATATAAAAAACATACTGCTGCCCAACTTTATTGGGCTGCTACACACACAGCATACTAATCTCTCTAACTAAAGATAACACTATTATAATTATTATTATACATAATATAACATAGAACACAATTATACATTATATATGTAATATGCAAGATACATGGAGCATGTTCAAATATTTAAAAACACACGCCCCGCTTACAGGGTAACTGTGAGAGGGAAAACATGACAAAAAAACCAAAAAAAAAAACCATTATTATAATATGACAATAATTAATGATATTTATAATTGCTAAGATATAATATACAATACAAGATACTATACAAACTAATACAATTTTTTTTTTTTTTTCCTCTTCTCTTTCCCTCTTTTTACAAGTAATACCACTATTAATTAAGACACATATTTATATCCATTTATGTACATAGAATCAAAACTAAAATATACTAGGAGTTTTAAAAAAAAAAAAATTATATTAGTATAATCTACAAAATTTGAAGAAATTTTCTAGAAATTATTGGAAACTAATATAACACCAATTTCATTAAATGAGTAATTCCCAGTTGTAAATAAAACGAATTAAATATAAATAAATAACAACCATAATAAAAAATAATGCATATAAATAATCATGGAATGGCCTTATACCTAAAGCGACAGTGCAATCCTTCAAAGATGGAGGAATTTCATTGAAAAAATTAGAAGATGCACAGATGGCAGTCCTACTTGACACAACATCAATAATAAGAAAAACACTTAATATATTAACTTTTGGTTGGTACGAAACCCCTAAACGTTTACATCACCACTCATGCGTGTTTCAATAAATAATAATAATAATTGGTCCAATACAAGTCTGCAAGATGTTGACCGTATGGTAAGAACGACTCTAACTCAAGAAAGGGCCCACCATCCGATATCCTCCACAGCCCGGCTGTATCTGCCTAGAAAGGAAGGAGGACGTGGGTTAGTAAATATCGAAGAAGCGTGCCGGAAGCAGGAATCGACACTACGCCAGTATTTCTTGTCAAAAACTACGAATATTCTTATGGCAATGCAAAGATTGGACGATGGTCAAACGCCGCTAAATTTGAGCAAGGTCGAGGACGTAATTATTAAGTCACAAAAAGAGCGTGTAAACGAATGGAAAAGTAAGTCTACACGGAAGGTTCTACAATCAGCTAAACGAAATTAACATTGACAAAGAAGAATCTTTAAAATGGCTGACTGCCGGGAGACTATTCTCAGAAACAGAAGGCTTCATCATAGCCAACCAAGACCAAGTAATCGCCACAAGATCCTATCGGACAAGTGTCGACTATGCTCCGCGACACTGGAGTCGATCCAGCATATTACGGGTGGATATACAGTATTAGCCAGCTCAGAATATATCCAAAGGCACAATAATGTGGCCAAAATTGTACATCAGGCTAAGGCACGGAATTTGAATCTATTACAGGAATACACACCATATTATAAGTATAGGCCTGATAGATTACTTCAAAATGGAGCCCTAAAACTGTATTGCGACGAATCTATTCTGACAGACCACACTGTGCGAAACAGCAAGACAGATATTCTGCTTATAAATATGAAAGAGAAAACAGCATGGGTAGTGGATATTGACATTCCGAACAACAACATAACCAACCATCGGAGAGAAGTTACGAAAATATCAGGAACTGGCCGTTGAATTGAAGCGATTATATCTCCTAGATATAGCATTGGTGACGCCAATCGTAATTTCAACTAACGGGCTAATCCCAACATCCACTCTAGTTGGTATTGATGGCCTGAAATTGCCAGTGCATGTACCAAGAGAGGCTAACAAGCAGTACTCTTGGACACGACAAGAATCGTTCGAAAATTTTTAAACATATAAAGAAAACAAATAATATATGAACCTAAGCTGAAGATGGTTGGACTTGTCCCCCATCTTAGTTCATAAACCGCAAAACGCAAGAAAACAAAATAATAATAATAATAATATGTATGTGTAAACATATTTTCAATTCAGAATTTCTATTTTGTTTACCTGTCCTATAGTGAAAACAATATTTCAGTGTAAATATCTCCATATATGTGATTATTTGTTGTTTTTTTAAAAAATATTTGTTTGAAACTATGGTACAAATCCGTTTCTGTACTTTAATGTTATTCAAAATTGATTTCTTTTCTGACGTTTGTATCTATCGAATTCTCCTCTTCTGTTACTCTATATTCACGTTTAACGGGGATGAACGGAGAAAGAGGCTTGAAGAATATTTTCTTTTTCTTAGTATTTCTTCTTTAGCGCTCTTTACTTTTTCGCAAATAAACTTATCGATAAAGACCTTGATGTACTATATGTTGCAGATTTAGCCCAAATCAGATATCTATCCTATCACAGTGAACTCCATACCCATTCAAATCCACTAGTCTTTTAATATTCTTCCCGCTCTGTTCTTGAGAACCCTCCGTGGTGTTTGGAAAGAAAAAGGTCTCGGGACCTTTTCATATAGAACTTTTATTAAAGTGATATTGGTCGGTAGTTGTTTCGCAGGCAATTGTCATGTTATTATCAAAATCACATTTTTTTTTTTTTTTTATTACAAAACATTTTTTATACAGTAGAATCCCGATATATCGTATATTTCGATAAAACGTAAGAAAGTCCTCGTCACGATGCATTTTACTCCACTCGGTATAACTAATTAATTTTTTTTTCTCGTCAAGGTCGGAAAAAATCTTATAAATCGTTTTTTTCCGTTGAATTGGGGCCGTGTTTTGGGAAACTCGTTAATTCAAATAAAAGCCAACCCCTGAACTCCTTTGGAATGGCGTATTTTTTCCTTTCCTGGTCGATAAAACGTCTTATAATTTGCATTTTAAAAATGAATTAGAGTTAATAAATTAGAATTGGTTTTTCAGGATTTCGTTTGTTTACAAAGGATGTTGACGACTCATGTTGAAAATTATTTCTAGAAAACGGCACATTCCAGAATAAAATATAAAGCTAATTAGATTTCCTATCAAACTCATTTCAAAATTTCAAAATTCATCAAATCATTTCAGGATTTCAAAATTATCTCATTCCCTCTCTCTCTCTCTCTCTCTCTCTCTCTCTCTCTCTATATATATATATATATATATATATATATATATATATATATATATATATATATATATATATATATACATATATAATAAAAATATTAAAACTATTGCGAATGAGATAATTACTATCTGGCATAGAAATTTGCCCCAGGATAAATATTTTTTTTTCTAATTAAAATGATTTTTAGAAAACTTTTTCACTTCAAAAATTTGTAAATTAAATGAAGTTTGGGAAATCGTAGTTCTTTTACCTTAATACCATAGCTCTTTACTGAAATTTAAAAACGGTTTATTTTTTTTTTCTATTTCCTGATTATAAAGGAATGTAATAAAACAGTTGTAGCCTTGCTGTTCCCGAAGTGTTTTGTTGACGTAACAACAATTATGCTGAGCCAGGGAGACAAACGTTAGCTCCAATCCATTCTGTAATATTTGATATAAAGTAATATCGCAGTAATCAAGGAAAGTAATATTGTGAATATTATGTAATAAATGTATAATATACTACCTAATATACTATTGTTTAAAACTACAAAAAATAATCTATAATACTGTAGAAATAAATATAAGAATATCCATTTCTCTCTTTATTGTTTCATATTCATA
The DNA here is from genome assembly GCA_003667255.2 of Euschistus heros. Taxonomy (NCBI): domain Eukaryota; kingdom Metazoa; phylum Arthropoda; class Insecta; order Hemiptera; family Pentatomidae; genus Euschistus; species Euschistus heros. Next base: position 2,818,179 of record RCWM02000094.1, read on the forward strand.
TGACAATGTTTTTTTGGTAATATCCAGTTTTACCCATACCCTATTTAACGAATTCCGATAAATATATCCACAACGATGTCAATTTACACATTTAAATGATTTGGCAAAACTTTATACTAATAATGCTTCAAGGCATCTGAGAAGAAAATGGTCTCCTGACCTTCTAACCAAAAGAGGGTAATGGTATCTGTTTAGCCCTGACCTAACACTTTACTTGATTATTTCAAGACTAAGAACAATATTTTAAACTGATGTTTAGCCTCAGGTCAAAATAGTTTTGCCTCCAATTAAAATTCCTGAATAAGCATATATATATATATATATATATATATATATATATATATATATATATTTTATATTTACATTTTGCACTATAAAACTCGTAAAACATTTGAATAGGTGATTGGAGAAACAACGTTAGCTATAGTGTTAATATAAGGACTTATGCCATTGAAATCAGTTGTTCATTTATATTAATAAACAAATACAACTAGATTTCAATTTTTTTTTTTTTAAACTATTTTTTAATATTTACAAATCTATAAATTTCTAGTATCCCCAGTCGCGGCTTCGCCCGCCCTAATTAATAAACGCATTAGATATTTTAAATTAATAACTGAAGTTATATTTATTTATGGATAAAAATCTTGAATTTTATTATACAATTGAGCACTATGTCTTCAACATTTTCACGCTTAGCTGTCATTTTTAATCTGGTTCAAATTGCACTGTTAAGATGTTTCAAGATTACTTTAAATCATAATTAGGCATTCAATTTTCAATTTTAATCCTGATGGACAGAGACCAGAGTTGGGCAAAATGTAGTTATAACTACCAACTACAATTACTTTGCTTTGATTGGAGTTACAACTACTAACTACAAATGTAGTTGGTATTTAACAGCGTGCTACTACATTTTTTGTAACTAGTAGTTAAAAGTTAAATTTTTCCAACTGACTACAAGTTAAAAAATGTAGTTAGATGATCTTAACTACTAACTACAAAATGCAGTTGGTAATTGCAATTATTTAACTACTAACTACTGATGATCGTACAAGTACTAATAACTTTGAGGTATTACTAACAATAAGTCAGCCTTATTGGGGTTGTTGCAATCATTTGAATAAGTAATTAGGGGACAAGACTTGCTGAATAACGAAAACACGCCTACAATCGTAAAAAAAAAAAAATCTGAGATTAAAGGACTTCAACATTTTAATGGCACTTTAAAACACTTTGTAAAAATTGTTAATAACTGCTTCAAGTGTAGAAGAAAAAATATTAAAAATCACACTAAATTTACAAATGACTAAGATTTTCGTTATTGCATGATTGATTGTTGAAAATTTCGGTTCTGGTAAAATATTATTTGAGAATAAATAATAGAATTTGAGCTACAATGTTTATGATTTATTTTCATTTAACTACTTTTCCAGTTAACTACCAACTAGTAGTTGGTAGTTCAAAAATATCAACAATTTCTTGTAACTAGTAGTTCGTATTCAAGATAACTAACTACTTCTACTGTAGTTGCAAAAAGTAGTTGTTCATTTTCAACTACCAACTACTAGTTCATAGTTGCTCCACGCAATTACTTAACTTGTAGTTAATAGATAAAAAAGAAGTTAACTACCACAATTAGGTAACTATTTTCCCACTCTGACAGAGACTATCAAGAAACTCTTGTGGATAATGAACCATATTATCAATGCTTGCAACTAAAGGTCCATAAATAATATAAAAAATCAAAGAGAAAAGGTTCAACACTTTGATATGATAATAATTTTTTTTTGGCAGAATTTTTTTTTTATTCCATCTGGTTGTAATTTAATTTCTAACCGTAAAAGTTTATGATAATAGCAAACTTCTTTTCTGCCACTCAAGAGTGAACATTTAAACTATTATGATTGTAAAATTAGCTATTGTAAACCTTCCTAGAACTATGAAGATGGTTTAGTTTAAATTTAATACAGATTGGTTCATCAATTTTACCTTTGCTAAATGGCGCTAACAACAAATAGATTTGTTCAAAAATTCATCTTATAAATTAATTGAAAATTCGTTGATTTTATTATTGCTAAACCTTCCTGGAACTACAAAGATTATGTATTTAAAATCTGGTACAGTTAAGTTTTCGCGGTTAGTGATCACAAACTAAAAATGGCTTGCCCGTTTATATAATAGTATAGGTATAGATATACAAATAGTGAATTCGAGAAAAATGTTTCAAATGAGATGGAAATAACATGTATTTCCTACATACATGTTACAATAATGTATACAGATGAGTCTGTTGGCCATCTTCTTTTCAGACGCCTTATAGGAGCATCGGGAATTTAGTGTGAAGTTGAGAGACTAATGGATTCGAGTGGGTATGGACTTTATTATAAAAGGATGTGTATCTAGTTTGGGCAAAAATTAGCAACATAGAGTAGAAACTGAACATTAATATTTTAAGAATGATTTTGGATTGTAAAGATTGCAAGATTTAGTGGAGCACCCAAGCTCCACTCCGCATGACCGAATGTCAATTTGAATTAACAAAAATGTTGTAAATTTGAATTTTGTGATTTAATTGGAGCTTTGAAAGCTTTTTGGGAGGATTAGTCGGGAAGTTTTAAATGATTAAAGAACAAAACAATAATTTTAATGATAAGAAACTGAATGCGGTTTAATATTCTGAATTCAAATTATTTAGTGACAATTTAAACTTAAATTAATGCTTTAACATTCCAAGCTGTTTAGATATTTCTATGGTTTAGGTTTTTTATTTTTTTAATTCTTCCCTCACTAATTAATAAATGTAAAAATAAACGAAATGAACACGAACAAGCGCCTAAGGTCATGGAAATGCATACGTTACAGTATCAAATCGGAAGTGATAAAGGCTAGGACAGAGTATAACAATATCTCTACGTTATCTTAAAAATTTGTTTACTGGCACATATCGCCTATTTCGCAAATCTCGATAGTTATTAATTGTTAATTGTAATTAATTATATAAGATTTTAAATCAAGAAGCTTTGAATAGAGAAAATATTTATAAAGGCTGCAATCATGATTTTGAGAAAAATCAAAATTTTTAATATTTAATTATAAATCATTATAAATCTAATCGAGTTTAACCTTTTCTTATCAATAATATAGTTTAATATTGATTTGATCGCTTGTGATTTCGTTACTGATATGTATATTTATAAACAATAGCTATTTGTGGTTAATATTCAACAAAAATATTAATAACTGTTATTTGACAACTGTTTAAACACAAACCCAATTCTACTTGGGATTTACAGTTTTGGATATTTATAATAGCCCGGTAAGAGTAAGTACACATAACTGTTCGTTTTGTGATACATACAATTAAACAAAATCGAAATGTAATATAGTTATCACATACATATGTACTTAATGTCATATCGATAATTTATAATTAATTATAACGTAATTCAAAATACCAGACAACTGAAATAATAAATTATTATTCGAAAAAATATATCAATAATAAAAATAAAATTATTTTTAGGGTTTTTTTTTTTTTATATACATTTATTGAAATTTACAACTGTACAGAATATATACATCAAGTAAATGTATTGACAACGATTATAATAACATGTTAAAACTTGAAAAGAACTACTCATCAGTAGCACTTTATTAAAACTTCTACACTAGAAGGTCTCTAGGCCATCTTCGTTTCAGACGCCTCGGAGTATTATCAGGAATGGAGTTGGAAGCAAGTTGAGAAACTAACGGAATGCTTTCCAGTCCATTTTGTATAGAACTACCATTTTCGAATATTGTTTTCGTAATAAAGTGATCATAAAAAAAATCCTTTTATGTTGATAAGATGACTTCTCATGGTGTAAACAATGTGAAAATACAGATTCAGCGATTCAAAAAAAACACATAGAACCGTTGAAGAGAAATAACAAGATTGTTACGAAACCGGCTGTTTTTAACAACGATTGGACTCGTCTAATGTACTGTCATTTCTTAAAATAAAATTGTTTAAAAATGTTAAGAAATACATTTCAAATGATTAAATTGTTAAAATAATTATAAAACATTAGTTATTATAACTTAATTTGTTACTAGGTTTTGTTAGTGTTATTGTTATGTTGAGTTGGTATAATGTATTCGAATGAATATGTGATTTTTGGAAGAATAGGTACGTTCTGCTTTTGGGCATATATTATTAATTTTTTTTTTATATACATTTATTGAAATTTACTTCTGTACAAAATATATACATCATATAAATGTATTTACAACAATTATAATAACATGTTAAAACTTGAAAAGAACTACTCATCAGTAGTACTTTATTAAAAATTCTGCACTAGAAGGTCTCTAGGCCATCTTCGTTTCAGACGCCTCGGAGGATTATCATGAATGGAGTGGGAAGCAAGTTGAGAACCTAACGGATTTGAGTGATTATGGAGCTTACTATGACAGGATAGGTATCTGGTGTGGGCTAAATCAGCAACATATGGAACATTAAGATCTTTATGGATAAGTTTATTGGTGACAAAGTAAGGATCATTGAGGATTTTACGAAGGATTTTGGATTGTAAGGATTGAATACAATATGAATTGGATGGTTTAGTGGATATGAGTCTTTTGTAGTGAATTGGGAGCTTTGAACGTTTGTCTAGTAAATGTTGAAGTAGTCTGTAACGAGGGGCAGTTGTCGTTTTAGTCTTGTATGTGGATTTCAAGTTAGACGTTTCTCCAAGTGGAGTCCTAGGTAGCGGATCTGTTCAACAGGGATTAGTGGAATATCATAAATTTAATGTAAAAAATTTTTAAGCTAAAAAAAAAAGTCCATTTAACATTGGCAATTGTAAAAACACAAAATGATATAAATTATTTAATTCGAAAAAATTGTAAGACAAGGATTTCATTAAATTTAGTACAATTTAACATGATTAAGAATTTTTCAAAATTGAATTAAATATACTGAAAGGCAAAAAATTCCACCCTATTGATTCTTCATTCATGTATCATATATAAATATATATATATATTTACACCAATGCATATGAAACGTATTGGGATTATTGAAAACATTAACTAAATAAAAGCAAGCAGTATTTAAAAAAAAGAAAAATCATCTCCTTGATCATGTCGGCTAAAGAAATAATAACATGGAACATGTTTCAAGGGTTGGTCCCTTGACCGTCAATTATAGTAATCTCTTCGGTGAGATTGCCAATTCCTTCATTTACCTTTTATCGATTTGGGTTTTTTTTGCAGGTTTCATTTTAAAATTAAATTCCACGTCTAATTTACACGCAAATTCAGCTTGAGGTTTTGACGAAACACTTTTTTGATTTTAGCCAAAAAAAAAAAAAAAAAAAAAAAAAAAAAAAAAAAAAAAAAAAAAAAAAAAAAAAAAAAAAAAAAAAAAAAAAAAAAAAAAAAAAAAAAAAAAAAAAAGTCATATAAGCACATGAGATTCATTTATTTGCAGGAGATAAATTTTTAAAGTAAATGTCTTAATCCTGCTAACCGTCTATTCCCCTGTTCTTTATTTTTGTTTTCACTTACCTCTTTGAATGTATTGTTTGTTTCCAAAGGAGATTAAATTTTTATACACAACAGACGAGGGAGGAATCGAGCAAGATCGTTCAAATTCCAGTTCAATTTTTTTTATTTCTACTATTACACGTGCATTTATTTTATTTTATTATATTTTTAAACTAATGACTATTACTTTTTTTTTTCTTTTTCTTTTTTTTTGTGCTGTATTTATTTCGTATTGAATATTTTGTCAGGTGTAAAATTGAGGTTGATAAAGTATGCTGTGTATTTAGCAACCCATATAAAATGGGCAGCACCACTTAGTGTGTTTCTCTCTCTAGAAGAAACATAGTCAGAAGGTGCTCACTCATTTGTGAGCTAGTGTTATTTAATATATCGAGACTTGAGCTCTTAACTGTTCCTACTCTCCTTATATCAAACTATTAAACTACGCCTAACGCGTTTCCCAAAAACGTATCGATTTTGACCAGTAAAACATGTTCCATGTTAAAAAATGGCTACGATATTTTAAATCAATATGATAATTAAAATATTTTATTATTAAAATTACTTATAATATTTTATAAAACTGTTCTGCTATATTTATTTCAATATTTTTAATAATATTTATGCGTTTTTAAATGCCAAGGTTAAAGAATGTGGAGACTTGAACACCTAAAGAAAAATGAAACTTGTAGGCGAGAAAAAAAATAAATAAAAAAATAATGTGCGGAATTTTTTATTCATATATACGCAGTAGTTACTCTAGAAAAATGAAACTTGTAGGCGAGAAAAAAAATAAATAAAAAAATAATGTGCGGAATTTTTTATTCATATATACGCAGTAGTTACTCTAGAAGGGAAAACGAGAATCGAAATATTTTATTTTTGAATGAATTAAATAATTTATGGAGACGTTAACGCCTAAAAAATACCAAACTTTTAGCCAAGAAAGAGAAAATTCAATGGATGGAATTTTTTGCCTATCAGTGTATGTGGATATTTTTTAACATGGGAGTATTTTGGCTGGGGTCTGTACTTTTTTGGGGGATGTTGTAAAGTTTTTTTTTCACAGTCCAAAATGTAATATTTTGAACGCCCTATCTCTTGGAGTCACTCGGATCGAAAGTTTGCCGATAATTTCCTTATCAGAAATTTGATGGAGAATATTTTTTGTTATATAACATTTTTCGGTGGGACCTACCGTTTAGGAGCTATATTGGTTTGAATGAGAAAAAAAATCAAGTTTGCTAAAATTTTTTTAGTGTTAGATTTTGACACCCTCCAACTACCAGCGTCTAAATAGTTAATTTGAAATTTAAATAAATATATATATATATACCTCGGAGGTACACAACACTATGTCCTTTTTTTACCGATAATAAATTATTGCGTATTCTTATTCAACTTTTTCCCCTTGATAAAGAGGTTTAGAATTCTATCCTAGAAATATTAATTGTAAGGAAAGTTACATAAAAATGTTTTTATTTATTTTTTAGGGGGAGGGCATAACGTCCTTATGTACTCCAATCAGGGCAGATTAACAACCTATTATAGCCTGGATAGAAAGTCCCGATTTATTTTGTAGACATAATTATAATAAACAGTACAGGAAATGGAATCTTTTTTGTTTTAAATTGATCTCCTGTGAAGTTACGGAAATGTGGAATAGTGTTCTGTACCTCCGAGGTACAGATATACAGGGTGAGTATCTCTTAGTGTAAAAAAAAAAAAATTGGGTAAAACTAGATCAAAAATGTAGCTAAATGCCGCAAATCTCACCTTTCTATTCCAATCCGTTGCAGATATACGATAAATCAAAGACTATTTGAGGAAATCACGTTTCTTCCCATAAAAACTGCAATATCTCCGTTTTGTCTAAATATTTTTCAAATTTTGGCCACATTTTCAGATTTTGCATTAAATTTCCTATAAGAACAGAGTACACGTAACCTTGAATTTTACAAACTTGGTATCTAAAGAACAACTTGATCTTCACCTTATTTGGGGAAGTCACAATGTCTTATTTACTTCAACGTTCACCGTTTTTCGTAAAAACTATCCACAAAACGTCAAATCTTACAAGAACTTGCAAATTTAATCAGCTTTCGAATGATATGTTGTACGTAATGATTTTGTTTCAATTTCATGGAGATATTTACTTTTGAAACCAAAAAAAAACATGGTGTTCTCATTTTGTATACAAATCAGTTACTTGGGTAAATAAAACATTATGACAATCCCTTAATGGAAATGTGCATTTTAAACATAATAAACTGTTCATTGGAATAAAAAGCAAAGAAAAAAGTTATTGTTTAATAGAAAATAAAGGAAAACTGTCAATAAAGCGACACTACATCAGAGGATATAATATTATTACATTTATTTATTATTATTATTTAGGATTTATTTTATTAGATTTTCAATGTAATGTTTAATTTCCAGTGATAATGAACATAGACCTTAATTTTGCCGTTAGCTTCTGAAGGCAGATTGTGTCTAAGAATACTACTCTTTGAAGTGAATTTTATGGGCAAATGAGTCTGTTTTTACATGGGATGGCATTTCTACCAATCCATGTATATCGTTATTATGAATGGTCGAAATGCCTTCCCCTGTAAAAATGAGACTCATCTAGCCATAAATCACATAATAAATAAATAAATGTAATAACATAAGATCCTCTGATCTGGTGTCGCTTTATTGACAGTTTTCCTTTATTTTCTATTAAACAATAATTTTTTTTTTTCTTTGCTTTTTATTCCAATGAACAGTTTATTATGCTTAAAATGCACATTTCCATTAAGGGATTGTCATAATGTTTTATTTACCCAAGTAATTGATTTGTATACAAAATGAGAACACCATGTTTTTTCGGTTACAAAAGTAAATATCTCCATGAAATTGAAACAAAATCATTACGTTTAACATATCATTCGAAAGCTGATTAAATTTGCAAGTTCTTGTGAGATTTGACGTTTTGTGGATAGTTTTTACGAAAAACGGTGATCGTTGAAGTAAATAAGACATTGTGACTTCCCCAAATAAGGTGAAGATCAAGCTGTTCTTTAGATACCAAGTTTGTAAAATTCAAGGTTACGTGTACTCTGTTCTTATAGGAAATTTAATGCTAAATCTGAAAATGTGGCCAAAATTTGAAAAATATTTAGACAAAACGGAGATATTGCAGTTTTTATGGGAAAAAACGTGATTTTCTCAAAAAAGTCTTTGATTTATCGTATATCTGCAACGGATTGGAATAGAAAGGTGAGATTTGCGGCATTTAGCTACATTTTTGATCTAGTTTAACCCAATTTTTTTTTTTTACACTAAGAGGTACTCACCCTGTATATACGTAACAATTTGTATGTTAATGCGTTTCTAAATATGTTGGGAAAAAAAACATTTAAAAATTACCAAATTTTTTAATATACTTTTTAAGAATGCTCATGCTTTTTCCAAGGTATAAGATGTTTAGGATTCGGATTTATCACCAATATATAACAATTATAAAAAACATATATATACATAAAATAGAATTTCTTTCATTTGTGACAAAATACTGAAAGATTATCGTTTTTTTTTTTTTTTTTTTTTTTTTTTTTTTTTTTTTTTTTTTTTTTTTTTTTTTTTTTTTTTTTTTTTTTTTTTTTTTTTTTTTTTTTAGCTTGCTGCAATTTTTTTTAGTTAGAAAAGCTGCAATTTGGATATAGCAGCCCCCCCCCCCCCCCAATAAAATGAAATAAATAAAAAAAAAAAATAAATAAAAATATAAAAATAAAATAAAAACATAAAGATCTATTGATAATAAAAACATATATTTTTTTGTCGATTCGCGCGTTTTTAACAGATATCTTTTAGCTAGGTCTATACTATACGGTTTTTTTTTTTTTTTTTTTTTTTTTTTTTGTGTTTTTTTTTTTTTTTTTTTTTTTTTTTTTTTTTTTCACATTCATTTTGACAAGCCATAACCCAGTTGGTGTTGCTTGGATTTACTACAGTTCTGTTATCAGAAATTTAATGAAGAGTATTGTTTTATATCATTTGTAGCTACGATCTACCGTTCAGGAGCTGTATCGGTTTGAATTTCACCATGAAATGAGTAACGTTTTTTCACACCCAAAAATATAACATGTTGACACATCTCTCTCTCTTAGTATTGCTCTGATCAAAAATTTGACAACAGTTCCCTTATCAGAAATCTAATGTAGAATATTCTTTGTATGAATATTTAACGGCAAAAAAAATCTGTATTTAAAAACTTTAAAAAAGTTATACTGAAAAAAAATCACGATGTAATGTTTTTTTTTTTTTACTCTCAAATGTGCAACGTTTTTTATACACTGTATATAACACTCAAAAGTGTAAAATTTTGTGCTCTAAGTGCAAAAGTGCTCTAACTCTGGTGTTGCTGGAATAAAACATTTGCCGACAGTTTCCTTATGAGAAATTTAATAGAGAATATAATTTGTCATATAATATTTTTCGCTAGGACCTGCGGTTTAGGAACTATATTGGTTTGAATAAAAAAAATAAAAACCACTATTTTTCTCAACTTTGTTTAGCTCGTATGTTTAGCGTTTTTAAAAAAATAATTTAAATTATTTATTTAAGGAGTTTGATCCCTTTAATTCTAAAATGTCGAATGTCAAAATCAGTAGATTACATGTCCATGATCTATCAATTTTTCCAGTCAGGGAGAAATTGGGTTTTTAATAAATAAAAAAAAAATAGATTGATATTTTTTTGAAGACGTAATAATAATTTTGAAATCGATAATTAAAACTTTATTTTTTTAAAAAATAAATTAAAAATAATATTGTTTATTTAAGTAAGTACGGTAATATAAATTAAATATTTAATAAAATTATTAAAGATTTTTAAAAAAGTTTTTGTTGTATTTGGTTGAAGGTGAATCGATTAATTTTCTATTCCATGCTAATGTGATTCTATTCCCTTCGATTCTATTACCTTTTCTCCTTGAAAATAATATGATCGATTCTTTACGATATTCTTACTATTTTAATATGTGTCTCTATTTCGAAATAATTAATTTTTTTTAAAAATTTTTATATAAGGAGTTTCGCCATCGTGTAATACACTAACACAGTTAAAGTAAATATAGGTAACTAAGACACCTGTACAAACAATGTAATTATTGGTAAATAGTATTATACATTGCAAAATTCTACTCACCACAATCACTCAGCACTAGAACTCTCCCCGGTCCACGACTGAGCGACAATCGCCACTCACCATCCCCTCCCTATCCTCCTTATCACTTCAGGAGTGAGGATAAGGTCCTTCCTCTTCGACGAAGATGGGGCGAAAACGTTTGAGGAGGCTTACGGGGATCTCCTAGGTCAACTTTCCCCTGCAGCTAAGGTCAATGATTTCCGCTTTCATTCAAGGATTAGTCCTAGGGCAGCATCGACTTTGTATTCATACAAAAAAAAAAAAAAAAAAAAAATAGTTATAGTTATTTTATAATTATTAAAAACGAATAAAAACGAAGAGTGTTCTTAGATATTTTTGCACTGATCAAGATCCCCCAGTATTTATTAGATATGGGCCGAATATTCGGCTTCTGTAGTCGGCTACTAGTCACCGAGACTTTTCGGCCATTTTTAAAATTTATATTTCTACGCTTCAAAATAGTTTGCTTGAAATGAAAACATGTCCTTTATTGATTATAATATTTTTTCTAGATTTATCTTTATCTTATTAGAAAAAAAGAAAAAAAAAAAGAAGTTTTGGCTTTGTATCATAATTAAAAAAAATAATAATTCTTAATTGAAAGGTAGTATAAAGGTAGGAAAACCAAAAGGAAACTGCTACTTTAGCAATTTTTTTGTTTATTTTAAATTACATGAAAGATATTTTTGTATAGTATTTATTAAAGATTCTTATTTAAGGTAATTAACGTGATTGCTTTATTTTTCTAAATAAAAATAATTTTTAGAAAAAAAAAAAACCTACATGTTCAAACTTGATATAAAAATTAAAAAAAAAAAAATTAATTATTTCGAAACAAAGACTATTATCGATACTTATAAACCTATCCACAACTTATTATCAGTTATTTTTGGAGTCGGTGCTAGCCAAGAAGGGCCGTTTAATCCTGCCTGTGCAACAAACTTGGTAGTGATGAAATAGTTGGGATCTTTACAATTACCATTTTTTTCTGATTCTGTTTGTTTGGGTTATATAACTAAATTCTGTTATATTGGTTATATACATATACAATACATTTTTTATTGGACTACCTCTGAAGTATGGCTTACCGATCAAAAAAATAATCATCAAAATCGATCCATAATTGACGGATTAATCGCGAAACAACCAGAAAAAAAAATAGAGACGAATTGAAAATCTTCAGTTTTTTTGAAATCGGTTAAAAAACAATTTGTTACACACCTTCTGTCGGTAAAAAAAAAAAGAAAACAGAAAAAAAAAATATGAACAAAAAGTTATGGTTACATGTACTGACGACTATAAAGCTATAAACGAAGCGCCTCGAACATTGCCGATGTCATCCGAATTCTATCAGAAGCAATGATTCGCTTGGCCGAATAGTCGTCCGACCTATAGGCCTTTTCTACCCGACTTAATAAAATTCATTGATTCATTTAACCAAAGCTTATTTAATTTTACAAAATTTAATTTGAGATTTTAATTTTATACCAAAGAAATTATAAAAAGTAAAATAAATATTTTATTTTATAAAAAAAAACAACATATACCTGATAGTAACAAGAATACACAATGTTGTACAACATTGTAAATCCTACAGGCTTATTAGATCCTGATCTACTACAGCCTTGGAATCTTTACTTCGATACTTTAAAACGTAGTATTAAATAAAATAATAAATAAAAAAACAAAAAATAAAATAATAAATAAAAACTACATATATAAACTTTTTTCTTTTGTACTTTTAACTTATGATTTTGATAATAGTTCAATATTATACTATTATTGATTATAGTTCGATTATATAATAATAGTTCACTGTTAATTCACATTCGAGCCTTATTTAAATGGAAATAAATAAATAATAAATTAGAACAAAATTGTGATTTAGAAAGCTTTTTTTTTTTTTTTTTTTTTAATAACAATTTATTGAAATTTACAACTGTACAAAATTTATACATCAAGTAAATGTGCTGTTAACTTTTACAATAACGTGACAAAACATGAAAAGTACTACCAATCAGTAGCACTTTAATAAAGATTCTACACAAGAAGGTCTCTAGGCCATCTTCTTTTCAGACGCCTCGGAGGATTATCAGGAATAGTGTGGGAAGCAAGTTGAAAAATTAGGGGATTTGAGTGGTTATGGAGCTTAGTATGAAAGGATAGATATCTGGTTTGAGCGAAATCTGTAACTTATGGAACATAAAGATCTTTATGGATAAGTTTATTGGTGACAAAGTAAGATGCATTGAGGATTTTTCGAAGGATTTTGGATTGTAAGGATTGAATACGAGATGAATTGGGTGGTTTAGTGGAGCCCCAAAGCTCAACTCCGTATGTACAAATAGTCTAATCACAGTCATGTATATGAGTCTTTTGTTATTAACTGGGAGCTTTGAACGTTTGTCTAGTAAATGTTGAAGTAGTCTGAAGCGACGGGCAGTTTCTTGTCGTTTTATTCTTGTATGTGGTTTCCAAGCTAGTCGTTTGTCCAAGTGGAGTCCTAGGTAGCGGATCTGTTCAACAGGGATTAGTGGAATATCATTAAAGGATACTGTAAGACAGGAGGTCGTAGGTTTACGACGAAGGGTAAAGGTTATTTGGTGGGATTTGTTTGGATTTATTTTGATTCTCCATTTTTGACACCAGAGCCTTATTTAAATGGAAAAGAAATAAATAATAAATTAGAACAAAATTGTGATTTAAAAGCTAAATATTTTTATGTATTTTCTTTTGTTATTTATTTATGTAGTTGACATTTTATTGTTTTAGTCCTAATGATGGTCATCAAAGGTATGGCCGAAACTTTGGCAAATTGATAATATATTTTATTAATTTCAAAAATGCTTATTTTTAACATGGATGTGTATTTAGGCTGCGGTATATTGTTTTTTTTTATTATGTAAAGCATCGTCCTGGCAACCTAGAGTGTAATGTTTTAAATTGAAAATTTGTTGATTTTTTTATGATCAGAAATTTAATAGAGAATATTTTTGGTTATATAACATTTGTCGCTAGACCCACCGTTTAGGAGCTAAATTTATTTCTATGAACTTCTGCTACTCTTCTAGGACTCTCTATGGGAACTCAATGGAAAAATTAATAAAACCATTTTTTGGGACATTTTATGTACTTTAATTTTGGGAATAAAATACTTATTACCAATGATGTTTCCGATACATTTGAGAAAAACATTAAAACAAAAATTGTACGGAACGCTCAAACCAACAACTTTACAAAAATCGTTTCAAGGATCATGTCACACCTTCTTATTTAATTATTGGGTAGAGCAGAAATTAATGTCGGTTTTTTCCATATTTTTGTTTACAATGAACATACTTTAAATTGTGTTTGAAATTGGCTTGTCTAATAATCCTCTCATTATGTCAGCTTGTAAACAAGTCCGCTGCAAGTGCAATCATTTTAATGTTAGTGTATATATTTACAACATGGAATTAAACTAGAGTGTATTTTCACTTTTTTTAATTTTTTTGAAGAAAAAATACTGGTCGAGCATAAAGAAAAGTATGTGCTGAATATATTGAAGATGCTGTAAGTTAGTCCAGTCAATAAACATATTCAAGAGTGCATGGAATATGCCGAAATTTTTGACTTCATAGCTTCGTTAGGAATAGTTAGAAGGTAAACATACAAATAGTTCCCGCCCCTCTGGGTTTTTCAATTATATCTCGAAAACGGTGAACTCTAGAAAATTATGTTTCACAATCAAAATTAAAGGTTATTGAATTTCCTATACAATTAATTATATACATATTTGTCGAACATCCAACGGTTTTCGAGATATACGTTATTGAAAATCGACAATTTTCGAAAAATAATAATTTTAACCTCACTTTTTGTCAAACATTTGCTTCCACTATCACTTCTGAGAAAAAATGTCAAAATTAAATTTTTAGAGTATTAAATTTACTTTAATTTCATATATACGTTTCCAGCACTTGAAGCAAATGTTTGACAAAAAGTGAGGTAAACTTTTTTTTTTCGGAAATATCGATTTTTCATAACGTATATCTCGAAAACTGTTATAAGTTCGACAAATAAGTAAATAAACAATTTTATAGGAACTTTAATTAGAATTAATTTTTATTTGAAACATATTTTTCTAGAGTCCACCAGGGGTCACCTTTGGTGTAGTGGTTAGCATAGCAACCCACTAAACCCTAGATCGCGGGTCCGCAGCCCGGCAGATGACCTTAGGATTTTTTAAAGGGAGTAAAAATCCTTAGCTATGCTGTCCTTCGGAAGGGACGTAAAATGGGGTCCCGAGCCTGTGCGATGTCAGGTACTCGTTAAAGATCCCTATCCTAATTATACCTGGATAAGCAAAATTTAGGACTCCCACCGTAGCATCGTCCGATTAGCCATAGCAGCATAAAGTAACGTTAAACGAAATAAACAAACAATCTAGAGTCTATCGTTTTCGAGATATAATTGAAAACCCCAAAAATTGAATCTTTTCCCCTCACCCTAACCGTTAACCCATCCCCCAGGGCAGGAGACTATTAGTATGCATACCTTCTTACTACCCCTAACGAAGCTATGAAGTCAATAATAATCGCATATTTCATGCACTCTATAGTACGTATATTGACAGGTTATATAGATAAGTTTGTTCCTGTTGGCTTTCTGGAGTCCCTTCATCACTGTAACTGCTTCAGGACCGTGGGTTGTCTTGATATCTTCATAAAATCCCATTTTTCCACCATAGATATTTTTCAGTATTGACTCGATATGTAAATATGGATAAATTTCTTGACTGTTACTATTAAATGTTTAGTAAGGTTATTGAGGTTCAGTCAATAAATAAAAACAACTATTTTGGCGACGTTTCGAGACTATATTGTTCCCATAATCATGCCCTGCATCTTAGTAGGAATGTCCTAGTATTATATATATAAATATGTATTATTATACTTTTAAAGGGAAAACAGACATTGCTAAAAAATATTATAATAAATCTTTGAGTATAAGTATTTCTTGCCGTGTAGATCAGTATCCCATTTATGGGATTATACTCGCACTTAGCTACGAAGCAATAATTTTTTTTCCGCTGCCCTTGGGCAAACATTAATGATACAGATTCATTTTACAATTCAAATCTGAACCAGCGTGCATTATTCAATTGCATCCTTATCGTTCAACGTCATTGGTACGTTACCCTTATCCTTTTAACCTCTCACCATATTTGAATGGAATGTGAAACTCACCATATTTGAATGGAATGTGAAACTATTGTTAGTTATGAACAGTTGATAAGTTTGCAGTGTTTTACTAAATTATTGAGCTGAGTAAGGAAAAAAAAAATTGCAGGAGGAAGTGCCGCTGAGTTCAACTCCCCCTGATGCATTTCACGCCATGTAATTCAGTATTTCATTCACAATAATTATTAATCGCTTGAATTGGTTGAACAAATATTCGAAGTTAAAAAATAATATATTGTACATGCTGATACCGTTTATTTTTTCTAAATACTATCATTTTAATTAATATTGAAATACTGCGGTATTTCAGGAAATGAAAGAGCTGATTCAGCTCAGTTAGCAAGAATTAGCGACGATGATATTATTAAAAACACCAACCTAATGCATAAGGAAGACAGGGTGAGGCATGTGAGATGCTTGATTCAAGCGAAGTGGAAAGAGTCTTGGAAAACAGATGCGTGTAAATTTTTAGATGTAAAGCCAAACTGTAACATGATATCTCTAACAAAAAGTAGCAGGGTATCCAGAAAGGAGGAACCAATTTGGGGCAACCTTAGAATTGGCCATTGTGAATTCTCCGATGGCTACCCATGGGGAAAGACTTAAAATGCCATATACACTGAAAAAAAATCTACAGGATTATGAAAAGTCAGTGGAATCTTTGTTGGAATTTTTGAAGGCCATCAGGTTTGATCAAAATTATAAAAAAATACAAAGTTTTTATATAATTTAATCTATACAAAACATACCAGGCTTAAAGGACAAGCAACTGCCCGTCGTTATCGACCTCTTCAACATTTACTAGACAAACGTTCAAAACTTCTGATTAATCACAAGATACTCATTTACATGACATTGATTAAACCTATTTGGATATAAGGAGTTGAGTTTTGGTGTTCGCATCCAATCCTTACTGTCAAAAACCCTTTGGATATGGAAAAATCCTCTATCTATATAGTCCAGTCAATAAACGTTTTGTAGAGTGCATGAAATATACGATTATTTTTGACTTCATAGCTTCGTTAGGAGTACTTAGAAGACAAGTATACTAATAGTCCCCGGCCCTGGGGGATGGGCTAACGGTTCGGGTGAGGGGAAAAGGTTCCATTTTCGGGGTTTTCAATTGTACCTCGAAAACCGTAGATTCTAGACAAATATGTTTCAAATAAAAATTAAAGCTAATTAAAGTTCCTATAAAATTGTTTATTTACATATTTGTCGAACTTACAACAGTTTTCGAGATATACGTTATTAAAAATCAATATTTTCGAGAAAAAAAAAAAAAATGTTTACCTCACTTGTTGTGATGAATTAAAGTAAATTTAATGCTCTACAACTTTGATTTTGACATTTTTTTTTCAGAAGCGATCGTGGAAGGCACTAGAAGCAAATGTTCGACAAAAAGTGAGGTAAAAAATATTTTTTAGTAGAACCTTACGCTGAATTTTTGCCAGCCCTCTACTCTCTGTCTGAGGCTGCAGAGGCGTTGTTGTACCAGGCGGCGATGCATTACCTTTAGCATATCTCAGTACTCTCTCCTTTCTATATATCGACCATCGTAGCTGGGTATCTGAGTGCCGCCCACAATGCCCCCCTAATCTACTTCTACTGAACCCATTTCAACTGGAAGCCGTTCCTATTTGGCAAGTTATTCGCACATGAGTCATCGTTATATTTCACAAATTTAATTCTTATTTGTCAAAGAACCCAGCTCTGGTGACAGTCGCAATTCTGAGCTGTATTCTTCGTTTCCTTCAATCCAATAATATGGGTTGGCCTTACTCTTATCTTTCCTTTCAGAAGATATGGTCCCTTCCCCCTATCTACTAACCTAGGTCCAGCGACATCTTTCAGCTTCTTGCTTCATCTGGACTATAATCTGTTCATGTCAGACACGCCACGTACTAGCCAGTATTCGTCGACATTCTCAGTAATCTGCGGGGAATCCGTTCCTTCTTCCTCAATGTATAGCCAACATTATATCATTGAAGACTAACTTCCACATGGGTCCGGACCAGGTACAGAGTGCCCTGAGGACAGCCCCTCTCGACTAACATCTTCATACTCATAAAAGTTTCCGCGTATTTTAACACGTCGGTCCCTGGAGGTAGCTCATTACCAGCGCATACGACAACGTGCTATGTGTATCGTTTCTCTGGAGCTGGTAAAGTACGCAGCTTGGCCCCCACACACTATCAAAGGCAGAGGATATGTCAAAAGAGGAGTAACTGATGACGTGACCGATCTGCCCTCTTAGCTACCTGCTCTATTGCCGTACCCCTCCAACAAATGGCATTCAGTGGGGGTTCCCCTGTGCCTTTCGTGGCTCCTGGCGTTACTGCCGGTGGTATGATTGCCTCTTGTCTATAACCTGGCGTTGCAAGCTCTTAATGTCCAGCCAAGGTTCTCCGAACACTCCTTACTCATAACAGGGAGGAAGCCATTAATAGGGAGGTCTCATATGACTTTCGCTAGTTCGCTTGTCTTTGCCTACTCCCTTATAGAGAAGTCTAATATCAGCAGTTTTTTCCTATTAGTTATCGGGAATATCCCCTTATTCTAAGCAATCATTGAAAAACCGCTAACGAGGCCGATCTTCTCTGCGAGGGGCAATATCGTTCTTGAGTATAGCCGTCGTCTATCAACAATCCAATCCTGGTGCTCTTCCCCACGTTCTGACTGTCCACGCTATTCCGAAGACTCCCATATGGTCCCATGAATGGGCACATATCAGTACCAGATGGATATGTAGTAGTGACGTCTCATAAATGTCTTCTCATCAGTGTCCTTCGGATGGGTTGTCTCTGGGGTAGGTCGCCTGGATGAATATCCCTTTTGTTCACCGATTCTGCGTCTGGTGGTTTACTGTGCCTGTTCGGTCTCCTTGCTCTCAATGATGCCAATCACCTGTAGTGGTTCGGTAAGCTTGCCAAAGGCAGTCCTATATCGAGAATACCTCCAGGATTTCTTTGGGCCTGCATTCTTCCGCAAATTTAAATTTGTCCCAAGCTTTCGCGTTTCTGCTGTGACGTGTCCCTGTGCTTTGTCGCTATACTCGGGGGGCGTGTATACCTTGTCGCTTCACCGGAGACGTTATCCTCCCTCTCCGTCGCAGACTACACACACCATCTCTGATACAACCAGCCTGACCTTAATACCCTCTCCGTCTTTAAGGTGGAGTCTCACATCCCGGTGTCCATCCATGGACTCGTTCGGAGCTCTCGCCTTCCGGTGCTGGAGCAATCCTTCGTGCCATCACCGTGCGATTGACATTTGTGAGTCTAGCATCTCTATAGTCCCGTTGATCCTCTGTACTCATCCGGTCCTCTGTGCTGGAGCTCCTCATTTCTTCATACATTCAGTTTGTACCTCCACGGAAGTACTAAAGGTACTTTACCATTCTCCTTTGTTCAGTGAGTAACGTAACTTTATTGAAGCAGCGCTGGGTAACTCAGTGCCTGCATAATCTGCATCTAAGGCTCTCTCAAGCAATTGCAAGTTGTGCCTTTGTTGTCGGAGCCTTCGTCACTTCAGATTCTCTTACTATAACCATTTCGACTAATTATTTCTCCAATCATGTCGTGCCCCGGGGAGGCCAGAGTTTTTATCGTTCGATCCATGCTCTGAACCCCTCACCCTTTGTCGCCAGTAGACGTAGGGGTCTTTGTGGAGGGTTTCTTTAACACCTCACTACTGTCGGTTCCCCTGGGCAATAATCTCTACTTACTCTAGCCACCGGTCTCCTATTTGTTACGATTTGGATCCCCTAAACGGTGCGCCCGGAATTAGTGGTCTGAATCAAAAATTATAAATTTTATTGAGTTTTCGTGTAGTGTTCGCTTTCCTCATACAGCAGACTATACCTGCTTTCAGATTGTATTTCTCCTCGGGGAAGGTACACTGATGCTGTAGAGTTGAAAAGCAATGTTACCCTATGCCTCCGCCTCGATTAACAAGCCACACTTATCTGTCTCCTGGTATACTGCTCAAGACGCATCATTACAGTGCAAGAGGGGTTCGTGTTGACTATTGCCGTATGGCAAGCTTCCTAGGCCTCCTGCTGCTCCAACTGCGTACGGCTATGTAATTCTCCGACGTAACCAAATTCCAAGCAACCTTAGTTTACCCATTGCAGCTCGTGTCCTGGGTCGCCATAATGTCATAGTGTAAGGGTGAGAGTATCGCAACTCATACCGTGCGAACAGACTGGCCGACGACCCATATAACCGCTGAAGGGATGGTGATTATTATTCATATAACGTTCTCTTTTCGCGCTACCTCATTTGATCTACTTTACGATGCACAGGGGCATTCCTCGACTGCTGCCTTGTGTGGCGTCCCTTGACCAACGAGGAGTATTGCTCGCTCACAATTGTTTGCAGAGACATGGTGCTTTTCAGTCCCACTCTTTTTCACTCAAATCCTTGATATTGCCGTCTAATGCAACTCCATATGCAGACTGGTACTCACGTGTACAATTGGCTTTGTGTGACCGTAACCTTGACACTTAGTGCACCGGGGGGGGGGGAGGTTCATCGAGGTAGCGGGTCCTTTAAAAGGTTAGCGTCCACCATCCTTTGTAGTTGTTTTATAACCAAATGACATAACATTATAGTCATTGGGTTCACATTTACCGGCTCCATTTTTATTTTATTGTATAGAGTAGTAAATTTCATTAAATAGCTAACATATATTTAAATATAAATAAGGATTAATGATTGTTCTATGGGCACATACAAAGAATGAGTCAAGGCAGATATATGGGCTGCAGCCATGCGGGACATCTATGAGATTGTCATAAAGAAATATTTCAAGTTTGTCTCGGCGGTAATGAAGGCCATTTGCATTCCACAAGAAGCTACCAGCAAGGGACTTGGTGGTCATTTTGGTATGTTCAGAGAGTTTTCGAAAAGGTTTTGGTGGGAAGGGAAATGAGTGGTGTCTATTGTGTCATTAGCGATTTATTAAATATTAAATGGAACCAGAGCCTTTGGAATATTGATCTTTATAAATAAACATTTGAATAATGAATACATTTTTTGTCGATTGAATTGTAACTAACTAAAACATTATAAGTTGTAGATAATAATTATAGTTTTTTTTTTTTTTTTTTTTTTTTTTTTTTTTTTTTTTTTTTTTTTTTTTTTTTTTTTTTTTTTTTTTTTTTTTTTTTTTTTTTTTTTTTTTTTTTTTTTTTTTTTTTTTTTTTTTTTTTTAAGCGTGGTTCATGTTTTTGTAAATTTAAACAAAAATTGTCTACCATTCTTGTCTAAAAAAAATTTAAGAGGTAGTTTGCTTGAAAAACTAATAATTATTTTAGAATTTAATTAACCTAAACCAAAATCTATGAGGCGACTGTATTTTTCCTTAAATTCGCAATCAAAACTAAAAATCTTGGTGCAAGAATCATGTCGATATCTTTTTTTAAACTCGATATTAAAAATAAATTATTTTAATGCTGTTATTTTTTTTTTTCGGCTTCTAGGGCCCATTGGTCGGAACGGCAAAATACGTGTCTAATATTTTTTGACCAGGAACCTCCAAAAATATAGCCAACAAGATCCGTGAGAGGCTTAATGTTTCCCTCCCCTTGTTAGATCAAACATTTTCCGATAGTTTTCTTGATAGTAATTTATATATTTCCAATAGAAATTTAATGGAGAACTTTTTTGTTAAATGCCATTTGCCTCTAGGACCTACCTACCCTTTAGGAGCTACCATATATTGGTTCGATTGAAAAAAAGTCACTTCTGAAAAAAAGAACTATTATTTCGAATAATAGTTTATCGTTCATATTTCTGATGCTCGGAGCTTATGATTTTATATAATATACATTGTTGATTTGTTTTTCTGAACTGCGCCATGTTTCTGTTTAATATGAAAAAGCGTATTCTACCTACTAAAAATAAAACGAATCGAAGTCTCATTATCATTACAAATTAGACAGATGCCCTTATTCTGTAAACTTACTCACACGTGTAAAATATTCATATCGAATTTAAATATTTAATTTATTTATAATTAATATTGTTACTTAATATCATTGCATCCTAATTAGTGAATTAATTATATTTAATAAAATATACGGTTTAATCTCTGGGTAGCGATAGGATTATTAGAAGAAATTTTTCCTATTGCTTATAATCGGAATTTTGCAATGTTAAATGTAAATATAATTGCAGATATCGTCAAATGCATTTCGTAATTGTGATATCGGTAGGAATGTAATGACCGATAAAAGATTCGGAAGATATGTGCAATTTGACCTTTATAAATTGCATTTCTCGGTCATTTAGATATTGCCTGAATTCGTCAGTTGAAAACATTTATGCAATAATATTTAATGTAATTTTAATTTGTGATAAGTAAAATATAAGTGGTTGTATATTAATGATTTAATCAGAATTTTTTTTTTGTCCCACATTTTGTTTCTAATATTTCGCTTGAATCTTCCGGTCTCTGAAGTTTTTATTTTATTTATTTATTTTTATGTATTAGATATTTGTCAAATACTACTCACTCATTTAACACGAAATCTCATAAACCACCGAACGGATTGGAATGAAATCCGATATGTAGCTTCATCTAGGGCCGTAGGTGCTCGCTAAAAAAAGGAATTTTAAAAAATCGGCCTGGATCGCAGCTAATTCGCAAAAAATGCGATTAAAATTTTTATTGGGTGAATAATAATAGATTAATTGTCATATGGTATTTGGAGATAAGCTAAGTTAAAAAAAAGGTTAGATATTTAAGCCGCACACTTTGACCACAAATTAGGTTCCTTATAGTTGTAAACAAATAAAAATACGATCGATGTCGAAACCTTATAATATGGTACTTTCTGTGAACTCATGGTGGCTGCAGAGGTGGACCCTTACAAATTTGGGTTGTTTCGTGACGAGAAGCTACTAAAAGATTTATGTTGAAGAGGAGGTTCAAAGACTTATGTTCTTTGGTGATAACATGTAAGGCCAGTTCGATGTTCCATACGAGCAAACCACCAACATTGCTTCACCAGTAGCTTCGTCCCCAACTACTCTTCCTACAGTTTTCCGGTCACAAGATAATCGGCTTTTCAACTTGGCTCAACCAGGCCCAAGTTGTATTTTACAAGTTGTACCTAGCATTTCTGAATTTCATTCCTTGAACCTAGAATATACCTTTTTCTCACTTCAGATGAGTCTATTGCAACATTGAAGTGAACCTATCAATCTAAAAGTAAACAAAATAGGAAATGATTCACAGATTCAGTTCTCAACAAACAACTAAGGAAATCGGCCGCAAAATATATTCAAGCACATGACTCAAAAACTAACTATAAAAACTGCATAGAAATGCAAAAGACAAAACCGTCGATATTGGATCACGGTCTACTTGAAATTGGTGTTATGCTGTAAAATGGAATGGACGAGAGCCCTGCCATGTGCTGCAGTAACGGGAAAGTCCAACTTCCTCCCTTTCAAGAATATCCTGAACACTAGCACAGCCTCCTTACTTACGAACCTTTAGAGGCTGAACATTCTCTAAATAATATTTGCAAATAGAACGGTTGTTTCCAAATGACGTCATTTGGAGAAAATGAGAAAAAGGGGGAGATATAATGCCAACAATTAAGGTGCGAGGACAGGTATATATCACAGAATAGGGAGTTTGATGCCTGGAACACAACAGCAACCGTCTTTTATTCAGGTAAATTTTGTTGGTGATGACAACCATAAAAGAGGCATTCGCTGTGGTCACTTTCAAAATGCCAAGCCTGCATTAGTAGGCTCCAAAACTCGAGAAAATTCTTCAAGAACATAACAACTATATCAAGGACTTCAGATCTGCTGTTGAGTCTGTTCCCTAAGATCTACTAGAATTCCAGGTAGTTATCAGTGCTGACAAAAAGCCTTCAAATGCTCACGTTACAATTCTCCTACCACTAACGAAGTTGCTGTCTTAATTGTTGGTCAGGTGTTTGAAAAGCGAGACATTGTTCTCCACAGCAGGGACAAAAAACTGATAAGAATCAGTGCGTTCAATCAAGTATATGGTTCTCCTCAGTATCGTCTCATGTTCTACCATGGAGAAGAATAGTACAGTATTAACATCCCTCAGTGTGACCCAAACAACAATAGACCACTTAAGGAAACTGTGTCTGCAGCTGATTTTTACGCCTAAATGTTAGTGGAGCGAGGAGGTGAACAACCTTATTTACTTTAATTTCGTAATCTCCTCAACCAATTTAAGCTTGTTGGGTACGCAAAAATAGAAACAGAAAAGCTAAACTTTATTTGAAAAAATCAAAAGAGTTGAGAAGTTGAGACTATATTCACTTAAAGTATGCCATAATAAGAAAAGCTGATGGTCTGTTATCAGAGCTGGGTAAGATGGTAGTGCTGCCTCGAAGCTTCACTGGAGGACTATCAAAATAATGTAAAATTAACTTTTGCTAATTGTCAAATTTACTTATTGAAATAGTTATTCTTTAGGTTTATTTAAGCAATAATAATTATCATCGTTAAGCTTAACTTTTACTAATTTAAGTTGTCCTAAATCCTAATGATATTAAACCGTAGCGGAGCAGGGTACTTTCAGCTAGTATGCTATATTGATATTTACAAATGTATACAATAAGTAAAGGTGCGGTAAAATTAATTCAACGACATGTCCATAACTTGTTGAGAACTACAAGACCCCATTAGTAGAACTTCAATAAATTTTTTTCATTTGAAAGTCGATCGAATTAGAAGTATCGAGAGTCGAGTAAGAAGCATGTGGGTCACACTCGACAGTGGGTATTTAGCTTGTCGTGGAAGGATAAGCATCTTGTTTAAGCCAAATCTGTAACGTATGGGACTTTTAGATCATTATGGATAAGTTTATTTGTGACATAGTAAGAGACATGGAGGATTTTACGAAGAGTTTTGGGTTGTAAGGATTGGATACAGGAAAAATCAGAATGTTTAGCGGAGCCCCAAAGCTCAACTTCTTATTTCCAAACGGCTCTAATTACTGTCATGTAAATAATTTATTCGGAGCTTTAAGCGTTTATATGGAAAATGTTGGAGTAATCGATAATTTAGATCTTTATGTTGGAGAGTTAAATCATTACAACAGGAGCCACAAAAAAAAAAAAAAAAAAAAAAAAAAAAAAAAAAAAAAAAAAAAACAGATTATGGAATATACAGGAAAGATCAAGAATATGGGATGGATATTGAAGTATGGAAGGGTCTTAGGGAAGCTGGAATAACAGAGAGAGATATAACAGATAGAACACAGTTCAGACATAAGGTAGACAAATGGAAATTCTGTCCGGTAGAGAGGAAAATGAAAAAAGGATCCAAATGGTCGGAAGATAAGATTAAAGCACACAGTGAAAAAATGAGTGAGATATAGATGGATGGAAAAAGGCTCAAAAGAAGTGAATGCTTTGCGTTGTCCTCGGAGGCTCATTCACATAACGTAAAGTAAATAAAAATAAACAATAAAATACAAAAGTTTATTATCCTTTAAGCATTTAAACATTTCTTATTTTACTGTTGCCACGAGTTTTTTTTTTTTTACGATGTCTAAATATCTTAAAACAGAATTTCTCCGTAATGTTAGGACGGAATAAGTAATGAATGACTTCTCAGGAAAAATAAAATCAGAAGACAATCTGCGGAAAATTAAAATTAATCACTATCATTTCAATTGCTTCTTGTTTTTATCTTGACGTGGATACGTCTTTTGGCTGGCGGTTTATACTTTTGCATTTGTCAATTGTTTTCTGATTAGAAATTTAATGGAGAATATTTTTTGTTATATAAATTTTATCTCTAGAACCTACTGTTTAGGAGCTATATTGGTTTGAATGAAAAAAAAATCACGTATCCCTAATTTGTTTAATTGTTGGTTCTTTGTTTGTGTTGCTTGGATCGAAAATATGATGGCGGTCACTTGTCAGAAATTTATTGTAGAATATTTTATGTTCGGTATCATTTGTTGCTAGAACCTACCGTTTAGGAGCTATATTGGTTTGAATAAAAAAAGTCAGGTTGTAACGTTTTTTCACTCTCAAAAATGTAACTTTTTGACACGTTCTAGCACTGTTGGTGTTGCTCAGGTCAAAAACTTACCGACTGTAATAAGAAATTTAATGAAGAAAATGTTTTGTTTTATAACATTAGTCGATAGGACTTACCGTTTAAGGGCTACATTCTTTTGAATGAAAAAAAAAAAGAAAAAAAAAAGACGTTTGAAACCGCTATTTTCTCTACTAACTTTGTTTATTTTGAATAATCATTGATTGTTCATTTACATACATATCCTCTTCCGTTCCAGCTACTGCTGGCCCTGTATGTTCACTAAGCTTCTCCAAAGGGAAAGATCTTTCCAAATCGCCGCTTCTTGTTCTTTCCACCACTGTATTCCTCATTTTTCTACATCTCTTCTCTCAGTCCATCGTATTCTCGGTCTTCCTCTTGGCCTTCTTCCAATTAAAATTAGTTCTTCCATTTTCCGAGGTATCCTATCCTCCTCCATTCTTTTCACATGGCCAAACCACCTTGGCCTCGCCTTCTCTACTCATTCTTTCAAACTATTCTCAACAATGCCCCTTCTCAACTCCTCATTCCTTATTCTGTCTCTCCTCGTTTTCTCCTTATTGCTCTCATAAATCTCATCTCACTGGCTTCCAATCTGCTCCATTCTTTTTCCGTAATGTTCCATATTTCTGATCTATAGGAACTATTGATTGTTAATTTAATTATAAATTTATGTAAATTGATCCTTTCAATTCAAAAACGTAAATTGGGAAAAGCAGTAGATTATAGATAGACCTATCCATGACGTAATGTTTTATCTATTTTTGTTTTCCCTATTTTTTTTCTTCCAAAAAATGGACTTGCCCTACTTTCAAAATAAACGGTGTATATATAGCATATACAACTTTTAATATTTTTTTTTATTCTATTAGGGGGAAAAACAAAACAAAAAAAGAACAAACAATTACGAGGCTCCAAAGTGCGATAGATGTAGAACAATATATATGTTAACTAGTCGATGTGCACTGCAGCGATATGACGTGACGTGTGTCTTCAACGATAAGGGAGTACATAGTACAGGAAGGATGAATCGAGGTTTCGTTTGTTCCTTTCCTGTAATATTTCTGTTAATTTGCAGTCTTCAAGGACCTTACAACCATCGGAGAGAATCGATTGTTCTTGCCACTGTTGAAAATAACAGCCCAATGAAAGGGGGATCGTAAACAGAGTTAATGAATATCTAATGAAGATTGTTTCGCGTTTTGTTCCCGACCTCTCCTCTCCCTTACTAGAAGAAGATATTAGTTTCCCAAGCTAAAACTATTAAAATATTTGTTATATTTCATTTTTATTGTTTTTTCATGCATATATCTTTTGGCGGGGGTCTATTCCGTATAGCTGTAACGATTTTTAACATTCATTATGATAGGCTATTGCTTTTCTTCAAACACCAATTTTCAGGCTAATACTTTACAACCTGTGGATCATGCTTAAAGATGAATATAACAATTGATATAATAGAAAATATATTTATTCTTGGTTATAAATAATTTTATTTAATGGTACCAATTATCTTTTTAGAACTTCTTTAGTGACGTTATATTACTTATTATTTTATTTACTTATATTACTTAAATATTTTAGGAATTTTTTGGGCATGTGTATTTTAAGGGACTTAATAAAAACTTCATATATGGGGTCTAATAGTAAATTTAACCATCTTTGTTCTTTTTTTTAATATCAATTTATTGAAATTTACAACTGTACAAATACATACATCAAGTAAATGTGTTGATAACGATTTTAACAACATCTCAAAACTTGAAAAGAACTACTCATCAGAAGCACTTCAATAAAAATTCTACACCATATCTCTAAGCCATCTTTTTTTCAGACGCCCCGGAGGATTGTCGGAAATGGAGTAGGAAGCAAGTTGAGAAAATAATGGATTTGAGTTGTTTTGGAGCTTACTATGAAAGAATAGGTATCTGGTTTGGGCTAACTCAGTAACATATGGAACATTAAAGTCTTTATGGATTAGTTTATTGGTGACAAAGTAAGGAGAATTTAAGATTTTTCGAAGGATTTTGGATTTTAAGGATTGGATAAAACATGAATTGGATGGTTTAGTGGAGCCCAAAGCTCAACTCCGTGCGTCCAAATAGGTCTAATCAGTATAATTTACAGTTATGTAAATAAGTCTTTTGTAATTAATTGGGAGCTTTGAAAGTTTGTCTAGTAAATGTTGAAGTAGTCTGTAACGATGAGCAGTTTCTTGTCGTTTTAGTCTTGCATGTGGATTTCAAGGAAGACGTTTGTCCACGTTGAGTCCTAGGTAGGGGATCTGTAGAACAGGAATTAGTGGAATATAATTGAAGGATACTGTAGGACAGGAAGTCATAGGTTTAAGACGAAGGGTAAAAGTTATTTGGTGAGATTTGTTTGGATTTATTTTGATTCTTCAGTTTTAACATCATTCTTGAACGTGGAGTGTTTGAAAGGCAATGAAGGGATCATTGTTTATTGATAAACATGAGTCATCAGCATAAGTGGTGAGGACAGTGGTACACCGTCAGATTGGGTAAAGAGAGAAGAATAAGAAAATTTATGGTTTACTTTGAAAGTTCTATTACTGAGATCAGAATGGATAATTAGGAAGTATGTTGAAGGAAGGAATTTTCGGAGCTTGTTAAGGAGTGCTGGGTGCCAGCTTTCTGATGGAAAAAAAAAATTTGGAATCGGACAAATAGTTTCGGTTATAGTGAAAAATGTGCCAAAAAAAAACTTGGATTTTACAACAGTACGGGAATTTTTAGCGTGCTGGCATGTGTATTTTAAGGGACTTGATCATATGGATTCTAGTTATAAATTTAACCAGCTTTAAGATGAAAGAAAAAAAAAAGTAATCTTGGATCGGACTAATAGTTTCGGAGTTGTAGCCAAAAGAGTGCGACAAACGTGTTTTCGCGGAGAATTGGGACTGACTGCAAGTTGGCCAATTTCTACAGTTTTTCCCAAAACCATAACTTCGCAAAAAATGGTCTGATTTCGGAGTGTTTTTTTTCCTTTTCGTAGGTACTAATTCCAGCTACAGTTAATATTTAAAGACTTAAAACATCGAACGCTTCATTGTCTTGTTGTAGGTAAAAAACCGAAAATAACCGGTATTCTGGATTTAAAGCGGACGACTACCGTGGTAGCAAACTTCTGATTCGGATTCATCACCCACAAAAATATAATGATCAGTTAAGAATAAAATTTCGGCAGTTTTTTCTTCGTCAAACCCTTATTTTACTGGACTATAATATCCTGGTCTTTATAGGGAAGCTCCCTCTTCTGACTCCCAAAACCCAAAGATCCTGCAGCCATCGTCTTCGTGGGTGGCATACTTTTTTTTTAACAAATATATTTCCATGTAATAGTTTGTTCGACATTCAACAAACACATTTAACACACAAAATGCACTTAACCGAATATTCACAATTGCCACAGATATATATATATATATATATATATATATATATATATATATATATATATATATATATATATATATATATATATATATATAAAAATATCGCACTCCCAAACAAAAACATCGATATTTATTACAATCACGTATCTATACCCATGTATCTGTACCCATCCCTACTCGTTGGTAACAGTACAACCTTGCCAAGTACTGAACCTAAGACCCTCCATGGTTTATTTTTTTTGGTTAGATATGTTATTTTATTACTCACTAAGGAACATTGAGGATATTTCGTAGGAGGATTTTAAATACTGTATACTAGAGGTGGGTAAAGTAGTTCCTTTTAGGGAATAGTTCCTTTTGAGGTAGTTCATTCTAATGAACTAGTTCAAATGAACTACATAGTTCATTTTCAAGAGAACTATGGAAATGTACTGAACTATAGAAAAACGGGAGGGAACTGAGATGTCAAATGAACTATACTGAAATAAAAAACACTTTTATCTTATTCCTGCATTAATTTAATAAAATATCCAAAATGAAACTTATTTTGATAAGAAGGAAATGTTTAGGGGGGGGGGCAAAAAACCCAAACTTTTTCAGATTTTTTAAATAACACAGAAAAATGGTTTCATGTTATATTTACTAAACTTATAAGAGTCCAAAACACAGAAATGGCTAATCCAATCAATAAATATATACTAAAAGTTGTAGATCATTACATTTTGTGCAAGATAGAGTTTCTAAAGAAAACATTTGCCCATTCATACTCTGAGATATGTCAAAAAAACAAAAATTGTTGGTTGAATTTGGATAAACTGTGTTAAAATCTTTTGGACTTTAAAGATTGGAATAAAAAGGAACCAAGGAAGTATTGTCATAGAAAACTTGGATAAAGCCACCTTAACTCAGAATAACAGCAAGTGATGTGTGGAATCCCAAAAATGAATCTTGTATAGCAATAGTTATTTTTATTCTGGATTTATTTCAAGTATAAAACTTTTCAACTTTATGAATACGAATTGTAACAAAAAGTGTTAGGAACTTAGGTTCATTAGGGAAAAATAAATAAAACAAACATGGTATTTACTCAGTCAATAGGTTGAGAATTAAAGGTAAATATCAAGTCCTTGGCTATTGCTATCTAAAGGAAAACTGAACTGAAAAGAACATAAGGAATAAGAATTTCGTTGAGTTTTTAAAAACGGTAAAACACAGAAATAGAACGTTGACACTATTCCTGGTAGGAGCAAATTGGAGGTTACTTGTTGTTCAAGCTTGTTTACGTGCCTCGGATGAGGACACGACAAAACACGATTAAACCCGAAATGAGGAACTAAGTGGCGACGAACTACCTAGTTCACTTAGTTCATTTAGCTACCTAGTTCATTTAGTTCATTTAGTTCAGTAGTTCCTTAGGTCCGACGGTTCCCTGTCCGAGTGGTGGTGCTAATGAACTATAGTTCATCAAAACAGAGAGCGCTCTTAATAGTTCATTTTGATGAACTAGTTCAATAAACTAGTTTGTTCACGTACTACTCTACTGTATACGAGATGAAGTGAATGAATGGAGGAACCTTAAAGCCCAACTCTTTCTGATACTAGATATTTAGATGAGTCTTTTGTATTGATTGGTAACTCATGTTTGTTAAGTAAATGTTAGTGGAATGAAGGCGGATCAACGGTAGCTGTTTGTTGCTTCAGTATTCTTTGAGGATTCGAAGTAATTAGTTTTCCAGGAGTCGTAATGAACAGGAGTTGTGCGATCTTATTAAAAGATATTGTAACACAGGAAGTCGTAAAACTTTGAATGACCATAACAAAACTTGTTAATGCTTGGGAGAAAATTACCACGGTACGAAACTCAATTGCAACCTTCAGTAAAATTGAACTAGTTTGTTAGAATCTTTTCATAATCTGAAGGTCATAAGATCAAGAAGAAAACACTTTTTTTTTTTTTTTTTTTTTTTTTCAAAATGACATACTTTACACTGGTGGCTCACTAAAAATATAATTCTTTAATAATTTCTAAAAAGTATCTTCTCCACTATTCATATATGATCAACTAACCTACCCTATTATGTTGATAATTATTCATAATAAATTAAATAGTGTAAAAATAACCACTCAAGATAAAATCACACAAATGAATCCACAGGAAATCTGTATGGCTTGTGATATGAAAACTAATGAAGACCTTGGACATATTCTTTATACTTGCCCAATTTATAATGGCCTGCATGATGCTTATTACCCTGGCATTGATTCAAATGACAATTTTTATATACTTATTCCACAAATAGAAATAAAAAACTAGCATATTTTATTATGAATATAATTAAAATCAGAAATCTTTTCACTAAGATATAGTACTAATAACTGTAAAATATACTGTATTTGCTTATTTGCCTGAGATATTATAAATATACATATATGTATATATTTGAAAGTAGGAATGGTCAAATTTGAACTTTGATAAACTTTAAAGTTTTAAAAATGAAATAAAAAAGTGTAAATTATTTTATTAGGTATTGTTTATTATTTAGATTGAAAAATTGTATTTACTTCTTATTCTTTGTATTTAATTCTTAGTTATGTTTAAAGTTCCTTGTTATATTATTGGTATTATTATCTTTCTAGAATTATAATATACATAACATTTGTAGTTGTATTAATATTAGTATTGTATTTCATGGTGTATAATAAATAACCGAACTCCTTTGTATTGGGCATAGCCCTGCTTACAAATAAATAAATAAAAAAAAAAAAAAATTATATATCGACTTTCTTAAGAATATTTAAATTAAGTATGAGATTAACAGTTTGAGTAATGTATCAATTGACACTTATCAGTTTGGATGTAATGATAACGGAAAATTTTAAACAAATAATTATATTGTCGGACCTGAGATATGAGATATGTTGCAACAGAGGGACATGGCATTCCTTCATTGAGAACTCCTTCTGACCGTTGCAACATTCCTTATCAGTATTACCCTTGACTTGTGTAGTTCTTCAAACGCTTGATCTATCTAGGATCGCGTTGCTGTTATTTCAGATAACAGATATTTTGTAACGGGCTAATGGTTGGTAAACAGTAATGGTTTTAGTAAATAAAAGATGGATTTTCAGGAGAAGAATTTGTTGTCAAATCAGTGAAATCAAGCACAATCTTTGATCTATCTGTTGATATCTATATTGATTTTAATTTTTTTGCATCTTCTGTTCTAACTTCGTAACAGTAGGAAAATTTGACATCGTTAAGTAAATAAATGGAAATACAAGTTCCCTACTGCTGATTTATTTTACTGAATTAATAACAAGCTTTAATTACAAACATTAACTTAATTTCTTTATTTTAGTATTTAAATAGGTAGGTGTTAATTTCAAATAATCTTCATTCTTTTTTGGCTATGATTGAAAGGCTAGTCCCTTGTTCATTTTCTACAAACCTAAAGAATGAATCATTAATATTGTAATGGTAATGTAATGAGCCCTGTTTGCTGATATGGTCCTATACCTGCGGGCTTTTCCTCGGGAAGAAAACTGACTTTTTCCATAATGATAGTAAGTGAATGTAGTCTGGTTGCTAGGTTGACACATATGCAAAATATTTTTTGTGTATATTTTATTTAAACAAATAAAATAAACATGTAAATGTTTTGCTCAGTGGGTGCGTTTTCGTCCTTGATGACTGACTTAAAACTTTTGAACAGTAATTCGGAGAAATACAATTAACAATGTATAGGTAGAATGCGAGATACTGAAATAAAATTATTTGTTATGCAAAAAATAAATCAATTTTTGCCTCCAGATTCTAAAGACACATCCCCTATTCTCAATATATAAAAATATCAGAACAAAACAGTCTTGTAAGAATTTTAAAACATTAATATTTTATTAAATCTATTTTAGCAACATATATGTTAAGTGATAAGAAATATTAAAAACACCCAATTACATTAGTATAAGGTTATTTTTAAATTATGTTAAAAAACAAAACAAAAAAAAAGAAAAAATAGGAAAAAATAATCTTTATTCTGGGGCACCTTATCCCCTAAGAATAACTTGAAAGTACCATCAAAAGTACCATTGTCAGGCTGCATACATATCAGACAGCAACTTATGTAGAATATAAATTATATGCTTATACATATATGAGGAGGAATTTTAAATTTAAAAACTAATCTTCAGGTTTATATAAAAAAATAAAATTAAAAATTAAAAGAAACATTCATACACTAATATATTATTACATAATTTCGGAACATTGATGATTGAGGAGGTGGATGAATAAATTATGTTTTAATGAAGCGAGAGAAGGAGCATTGCAGATTGAAATGGGTATGAAATTCCATAATAAACCTGTATGATTAATAAAGGATTTTTCAAAGGAATCAGTTTGAAAAGAAGGGATGTATGAATCAATAGGATGAGATCTGATATTCAAAAGATGAATAGAAGAACGAAGGGCAAGAGTGTCGTAAATGCAGGAAGATTTTCTCGACTTTAAAAATTGGAATAGAAAGGAACCAAGGAAGTATTGTCATAGGAAACTTGGATAAAGCCACCTTAACTCAGATTATTCCGAATGTAATGCGAGGAATCCCAAAAATGAATCTTGTATAGCAATAGTACTTCCAATAAAGAATTACCAATTGTTTGTTTATATACAAGACATCAACAAGCCATTAATTTACAGTTCCGCTGATTTAATTATTTATAGTTGTAAATGTTAATAAAATTAAACTTCTAAAAATAAATTCTTTTTAATCTCGCAATGCTACAGAACACTGAGTGAAATGTGAAATTATTAAAATATGTAACATAATAAAACAGGGCAGATGTTTCAGAAGAAGAAAAAAAAATAGGGTGGAGATGTTTTTATTCAATAATTTATTTTATAAGTTAAATTTAATTCTTCAATTCTTTTCTGAATTCAATGCTCAACAATTTAAACTTTTCAAGCACATTAAATACATAAAACTATTAATTTATTTTAATTAATTTTTAACAATTATTATAATATCGCTTTATAAAATAAAATGTCTTTCTTCTTCTATACCATTTGTAAAAATGCTTGAGACAACTCAAGATTGGTCCTAGATACTCCATTAACAGAACTGAATATATATATATATGTATGTATATATATATATATATATATATATATATATATATATATATATATATATATATATATATATATATATATATATATATATATATATATGTATGTAGTAGTTTTATTAATAATTTTGCAGTAGTACATACCTTAAAATTAATATTTTTATGCTTGATTAATTAAATAAAAAAGCTAATTTACATTGGATTCACTATACACATAACAAAAAATGGTATAAACAATTTTGCATCCAGTTTTATGAAATGTTTTAGTTTTATTTTTTAACTTTAATTTAAATATAGAAAATAAAATTAATATATAAAATGAAAAATAATATTAATATATATATTTATATAAAATATAATTTCAGTGTTTTTAGTTGTCGTAATACAGTTTCTTGTTATTTATTATCTATATTGTAGAGGTTGAAAATGTGGGTTGAGCCATTGCCCAGTTGTCAACAATTTTTGGATATCCGCTAATAAATATTTGTATTAAGGAGATAGTTTGGCTATTAAATTTCTTACATTTTATTTTAAAATTATTAACAGCTATTATTTTATTTTATTTTTTTGATTTAATTGAAATTTACAACTGTATATACAATATAAATATATTATACATTAAGTAATTATGATGATAATGATGAAAATGATACTTCACTTATTTTTAAAGCAACTACCCATTGGTAGCAGCACTTATGAAGGTTCTATATAATGAGGTACTATATTAGTAGGTCTCGAGGCCATCCTCTTTTCAGACACCTCGGAGGGTACAGCTATTATCAAAATCGGTTGTTCAATGTCAGTTATCATTAATAGTCTGCTTTATCCATGTAAATTTATGGTGGTGACAAAATAATGAATCTTGTTTTTTTGATAGCTCTAGAATCAATTCTCATTTCAAATTGCTTTTATACATAACATTTTGTTAAAAGTATAATGAAACCACTTGCATAAAAAATTATTCCTATGATTCTCAACATTTTTTTAAAAAGAAGATATTGATATGAAAAATAATATGATTTGTAAATCCAGCATTTTACATCTTTATTAATTTATTTCACTTTACTACATGTTTCAGGAAAACCCTTTTCCCATATTCAGGTATGAAACTTAAAATATTACAATTCTGTATATAAGAACACTACATGATACATGATACGATTTAATTAAAATAGAACTATTTGATTTTACCAATTTTACTGTATTTCCATATTGTCTTACAATTTAAAATATATATATATTTTTTTAATATAAATTACTTCTATTCACAAAATAATCACATTTACAAATGAGGCGTGGGATTCCAAAGCCAACTAAGTCCAATTTCCAGATTTTTATATTTATTTTATTATTTAATAGTTTTTCTACTAGAGTATCTTTATTTGAAAACGGCTATACAAAAAATAAGGCTCTTTCCTATTCTAGTCTGACCTTTACCTTTATCGACCAGCTGTGAAAAATTAAAAAAAAATTGACATAGTTGGTTTTGGAATTCTGTTTCAAATGTTACATTTAAATCCACTTTTTCTAATGGGTTTTAAAGATTTATAGTATGTTTTCTGTGATTGGTTTACTTTATAACATGAGGAAAGGTTTTCTGGAAACATGTTTTAAAATGTAATAAATGAATAAAAGAGCAAAATTCTGGACTTAAAAGTTATATAATTAAACATCCTTTAACATTATTGAAAATATAAAATAATGTTTTTCAGATGTTATAGACTCGTTTACTGTATGCCAACAGGCTAGCAGTCTCTTCTGATTTTCATTTAATTTTTTGTTGTTGTTTTTTTTATAAGGATTTAAATATCCTAATGATTCACATCTCCTTAGAGAACTACTCCTTTAAAGATATAAGATATGCATATAAGTGCGATGAAGAACAGGGGCGAATGAATGCTTGAGGATTTAGATGGCTTAGATTCTTCTGGAATATAAGATTTCCAGAAATCAAGTAGCTCCTGATATTGGGTGAAGTTGCTAATCTGGACTCCAGTGTCTTGTATATCCAAAAAGTATTGTCCCTGAAACTGGGGCCATTGCATTGTCTCTTGGATGCTCGGTGTTCTGGAAAATAGAAGAATAGAAGTTAATTTTAATGTTTACTGCTTCACACAGTTATGTTATTTTTGTTTTTGTGAGAACATGTTTCAAGTATATATTTGAATTATTCTTAGCCGTATCTACACTCTTTGGAACTGGAAATGATTAACTCACTGGTCTCTTGCGAAGTTCACCAACATCTTGATTAGCATCTTGGACAGTTTCACATCTTCTGGTTTGGGCCAGTCTCGGGTATCTGTAGGCGGTCCATACAAATATGGCATTTCTCCACCATGAGGAGCAGCTGAAAGAAGAGTGAAGTTTATAATCGGCTTATTTGATATCATACATTAATTTAGGTCGTACATATATATTATTTGTGTCAAACAAATTTAATAATATTAAATATATTAAAATAAGAGAACCAAGACTAATATACATGAGTGTGATTAGTCCTATCTGGACATATGGAATTGAGTTTTGGGACTCCACTAAACCATCCAATTCGTCTTTGTATCAGATCCTTACAATTCAAAATCCTGGAAAAAATTCTCAATGCTCCTTACTTAGTTACAAACAAACTTTTATTGAAATGCGGCCAATGGGTGTTGCTTTACAAGAAATTGATATGTCTTTATCGGCAATATCTTAAAAATGTTTTTACCAAATCCCGAGGGGAACTAGTTTATCAGTTGTGGGCACAGTTGGGCAACATTTAATTAAAATTTTATTGTAGCTACTTGATAACTTATTTCCTGGAATCAATCACCTAATTTAATAATGCTTAAGTCTTGCAGTGATTTTTGAAAAAAAATTAAAAATGTGTTTTTTGTGTGAAAATTGTGATTTTTTTGTTACTTTGAAGGATTGTATGATTCAAACAATTGCAATGATAGTTTTTGTGAAACAGGTTACTGTAGCATTTATAAATATATCGCCTTACTGATCTTTGAAAAAAAAAAAAGGATATATAATAGATATAGATATATATATATATATATATGTATATATATATTTATATTCCACAAGCTAATGTTGCATTGGAACATTTTCTGCTACCATTATGGCTTTTTAAAAAAATTAATTATTTTAAATTTTTCTTTAAAGATAGATATATATATATATATATATGTATATATATATTTATATTCCACAAGCTAATGTTGCATTGGAACATTTTCTGCTACCATTATGGCTTTTTAAAAAAATTAATTATTTTAAATTTTTCTTTAAAGTAAACTAACATGAAAATATTTCTTCGGAGAAAATTTCAAACCTTTAAACAAATTCTAGCCTAGGCCCTGAATGGGTTAAGTATTGTATTATAGAAATTTCTTTTTCATTTAATTTTTAGATTATTATTTTAATTTTAGTTAGCATTCTCATATCTTTGTTCATTTTATTCATTCTATTTTTTTTTATTGTATGTAATATACTTATACTAATTCTTAAGGAACTTTGTCCAAAAATAAAATTGTTTTCTATTCTGTTTAACATAACAGGTTTCTAGCACTTAGTGGTTATAATAATAGTAAAGAAAACCGGAATCCTAGAAGATTTCCATTACCTTTAATACCGCCCTTAGTGTAGTTTGAAGGTGGTCCATTAGTGTAGTTGAATTTGTAGAAATAAGTTGGTCCTGAGTGTCTACTTATGCTCTTCATTGCTGGGTAGAGAAAATAATAATCGGTATAAAACTGAAACACATAATATAAAGATAGTTATTATCATTCTAATATTGTAGTAAACACTAATTTTCCAAACTTTAAATTAAATTTAACCTTCCATTGCCTTCTAGACCAACAAGGATGGACTCGCGTATCTCACAAATATCTCTTATATGTAATAAGCATATCTGCCTTTTTAATCGCCATATCTGAATTATATAAATGTTAGAAAAGGTAGATGTGTTAATTGATATAATTTAAATTGGTATATCGCATGGGTTCATAGAAAAGAAAAATTATTCTGAAAAAATAATCTTGTTTTGTTTTTGATAGCTTCTTAAGAAACTCAGAAAAACAACAAAATTACATTAAATAAACTATAAGCTATACAAAATTACACTATACAAAATACAATCATTGCTAACAT
Organism: Euschistus heros; assembly: GCA_003667255.2. NCBI lineage: Eukaryota > Metazoa > Arthropoda > Insecta > Hemiptera > Pentatomidae > Euschistus > Euschistus heros. The sequence continues at coordinate 2,856,872 of RCWM02000094.1, forward strand.
ATGTTGAATGGTGCAAACAAATAAATGGCCTACATATCTCAGCATTCAAATGGGTGATTCTGTTTTTTTTTCGTTTGTAAACATGTCTCTATAGTAAAAAAAAAAACATTGAAGAAGTTAAAAATTAAATAGATAAAGCAATTAAAACATTACAAGTCACGCATATTAGACACATGCAAGTCTGTTTAATGTAAGTGTTTGTTTGAATCTAGTTTAAATCCAATTAGTATGGTACTTTAAATTACTAATAAATTACAAATTTTACAGAAACAAGGAAGACTTACGTTTCGGATAGCTTTCAAAGGTTCAGTGCCATTTGTGAAGTACCTCTCCCTCATCCTTTGTACGTCATTAACTCTGTTTTCCAAATGGAAATATGAGGTGATGGTTTCGTTAAAACTATTGATGAACTTATCTGTTTCTTCTTTGGTCTTCAGATGTGCCTCATAATCTGAAAGTATTATCATATATTATTCAAAGTGACAATAATATTTGTTATAACTAGCAATAATCATGGATATTTATATATATATATACATATATATATCACGGATATTTAGAAGTGATAGATAAAGAAAAAAAGCAAAATATTCAATACTAAATACTCTATTTGATGATTTAAAGTTTAGTTAACTAAAATGAGAAATAAAAAGAGACCAATTTTTAGTATTGTTATGGATAGCTCACCAGTGGTCATTACTAGTCCTTCGTCTTGGCACACTCCGAACATCCAGGGGTAGTTGTGGTTTGTACTTGTAGGCCAGCTAGTCAATATAGCTCCAGGAGTTGATGCAGATTCCAAAAGTGGAGTTGGAAGATTTATTTTATTATTGTTCTAAAAAATAAACACAGTAAGAAAAAAAAAGAAGGAAAACTTTAAGCTTTTGAAAATGATAAAAATAATTCCATTTTTATTATTTTGAATTAAATTATTTTTAAAAAACATTTCCTTGAATGTTTTATATCTATATATAGATCTATTAATCTATATATAGATATAATAATATTTGTTTAAAAAAGTACTAACATCCACCATTAACTTGAAGTTGCCAATGACTTCAACAGGTTTATTCTGAAGACATTTTAAGATATCTTTACTATCTGCACAACCTGCTGTTTTAGCCATGTTCATAGCCATTTCTCTTGCTAGTCCTGGTTTCATGATAGCCCAAACTGATGATCCGAAGCCGCTTTGTGTCAAACATGCTTTGATAATTCCTAAAAATAAAATTCTTTAAATGTAAATTTGACATCTTATTGTTAGTATTTTAATTTGCCATACACAGGATTTTTACCATTAGTTCTTGGAACTGTACAAATTATATCTGCTGATGCTCCTCCAGAACTTACGCCCATAACCATTATCCTATTTGGGTCTCCTCCAAATGCACTTATTTCCCTGTGCACCCATTCCAAGGCAAGCGCTTGGTCTTTAAGACCCATATTTCCAGGGATCACATCATTTTCCAAACTTAGGAATCCTATGAAACATTGAACGATAATATTAATTTTAATCTCAATAACTATGAAAATATCTTTGAGAGTAATCTTTATAGCGTAATCATATTATACCGAGAGGTCCAACTCGGTAATTAGGGCCTACAAAGACCACATCTTCATCCATGAAATAACTTCCTGAACCAAAGGAGCGAGCTGAACCTCCTATGAAGGCACCGCCGAATATGCTGAAGATGACCGGATTATTTCCAGTTAACTGAAAATATTTTTATTTCATTAATACATATGTTTCACAAAATATAAATAATATACCTAATTGTGGAAAAAAACATCGGCATCATTTTTATATATATATATATATATATATATATATATATATATATATATATATATATATATATATATATATATATATATATATATATATATATATATACACATATTTATTGGTGGTCACGGGAAATAAGTTGGGAAGTCTAAAATTGTAACTTTTCTGGGTCTAAAATAAAAGAACTTTTGCTATTTTTATTATTACATGTGAATTGACCACTTAGGATCACACTACAATTTTATTTCCTCTTATTCTTTTCCATCCCCTTTACTATCCTCAGTCTCCAGTACTCCTTCATGCGTGCACTGGCCTGCCCCTCCATTCTACTCCCAAACATACCTCTTTCCAATATTTATAGTCCAAATCTCTGCTCCAATAATTTTAACGCAGTTGAAAGCAACATGCTTTCTACCATTGACTTGTAAATGAGCTTCTTCATACCTCTCATTATATTGCTACTCCACAAGATTGAGTAATTGCATACCCAATTCCTTTGCGATTCCTACTTATTCTTCTTTTTATTTCCTTTTCAGATATACCGTTCTTTTCTATTAGAGAGACTAAATATTCAAAATGTTCATCTATTTTAATTAAATATTCACTTTTTTAATTTAATTTCCTCCCGTCTCAAACCCAGCTCCCACAAAATCCCATAATCCAACCCAATAAAAATAACATACCTACAATTCCTCATATTCCGCCTCCTCCTAATGCCACTGATATCTCTTCTATCCTTAACTCTTTCCTCTCGGAATTTCGATCCATGATTACACCTCTTATATCACTCCTTACAAATGCATTATCCCACATTATCATCCCAGCCCAAAGAAATCCCTAAATGAAACCTTCCCTATCCATTCTCCTCTGGAATGCGAATGGTATTCGGAATCATACTGACGAGTTGACAGCACTACTACACGACAGTAACATTGATATAGCCCTGATTACTGAAACTCGACTAACTAGTAACAGAACACTCAATATAGCACAATACGAAACCCATCGGATGGATCACCCGGACGGGAAAGCTCATGGTGGCACTGCCGTCATCATCCATCATTCCCTCTCTCATTACTTACTACCTTTACCGAATCATAGCTTCCTACAAACAACTGCAGTTGTTATCAAAACCTTCCCTTTCCCTCTTACAATAGCTGCAGCTTATTGTCCTCCTGGAAAAACAGTCTCCCTCACCCAATTCAGTTCCCTCCTTGATTCACTTGGAAACCACTTCCTTCTAGGTGCAGACCTTAAGGCCAAACACCAACAGTGGGGTGCCAGAATCACCAACTCCCGTGGCCGAACTCTACTGTCGGCACTTAATTCCAACCATTGCCACTACATTTCTCCCTGCTCTCCTACCTACTGGCCGACAGATCCCACTCGTAATCCTGACCTCCTTGATTTCTTCATACACACAGGCCTAGGCACAATTAATCATACCATTAAACGCCTAGACAACCTCTCCTCTGATCACAGTCCTCTAATCCTAACCCTATCCTTAGCACCGATCCCCAAACTTCCTCCCCCATCATTTATTAGAGGCCCAATTAACTGGAACCTCTTCCGTCAAAAACTAGATGATTCGATTGACCTCAGAGTATCCCTGAAAACACCCCAAGAACTTGATGAAGCAGCCAACTCCTTTACTAATTCAATTCAACAAGCAGCTTGGAATGCATCTTTTCCTCAACCTTCCTATATCAACCGTATAAAAAATCCTTTGCCACAAGAACTAATAGACCTTATCCAAACTAAACGTCATTATAGATCCCTATGGCAAAGATCCAGGCATCCTGACGATCGGAGATTATATAATCACTATACCAAAATAGTTAAAAAGAAATTGTCCTCCTTTAGATCCCAATCTTACAACTCCTATCTTTCCTCTCTCTCTACCTATGACAACTCCCTCTGGAACTTAACCAAAAAAATCCTTAAATACCAGCATATATCCCAACCTCTCCGACGCGAAGATGGATCCTGGGCTGCCTCAGATGAGAACAGAGCAGAAGAATTTGCCAAGCACCTTTCCAGCAAATTTATTCCCCATCCCGAACTAATCCCCTCCCACACTGCAAAAGTTCACCAATTCCTTGATTCACCGATTCCCCTCTCCTTACCTCCTAAAGCAGTTAACCCCTCTGAGGTCAAATTCCTCCTAAAAAAGTTGAAGAACCGCAAATCACCTGGACATGACTTGCTCACCACCCAGATCCTCCGACAACTCCCACAAAAAGCCATCATCTTCCTAACTTACATCTACAATTGTATCCTTCGCACGACCCACTTTCCTCTGATATGGAAACACTCCATCATCATTCTTTTTCTAAAACCTGGCAAACCTCCCAACAAAACCTCATCTTATAGACCTATAAGTCTCCTTCCTATCCTTTCAAAAATCTTTGAAAAAATCCTTCTAAAACGTATCCTACCTATACTTGAATCCCAAAGCATCCCTTCCCACCAATTTGGATTCCGGACTGGTCACTCCACTGTTCAACAAGGCCTTCGTGTGGTTGATCACATATCATCTGCCCTTGAAAACAAGCAGTATAGCTCTGGTGCATTTCTGGATGTAGCGCAAGCTTTCGACCGGGTGTGGCACCAGGGCTTGCTCTTCAAGCTCAAGACCCACTTACCCCAATCCCTATACCTAGTCCTACGATCCTATCTCTCAAATCGTTCCTTTCGAGTCCGCTGTGGCTCAGAGTTCTCCAACTGTTATCCTATCGATGCCGGAGTACCACAAGGTTGCGTCCTAGGTCCCGTCCTCTATAATCTCTTCACTGCTGATATACCAACCAATCCTAATACCTTTTTAGCTACATTTGCAGATGATACTGCTATCCTATCATCCCATTCAGATCCCAAACTTGCTTCCCTCAACCTCCAAAGACATCTTCTACAGATCGAAGCTTGGTGCAATCAGTGGAGAATAAAAGTTAATGAAGCCAAATGCAGTCATATAACATTTACACTTCGCCGCAAATCCTGTCCTCCCATCCACTTCAATAATATCCCTATTCCTATATCCGACACAGTACGTTACCTTGGCTTTCATCTTGACAAAAGACTGACCTGGAACCCTCATACTAGACTCAAAAGACAAGAACTAAACAGGAGATTCAGCCAACTCTACAGACTACTAGGCAGGAATTCTCATCTTTCAATTGATAACAAACTCCTCATATACAAAACAATCTTAAAACCAATGTGGACCTACGGACTTGAACTGTGGGGGACAGCAAGACAATCCAATATCAAACGCATTCAATCCTTCCAATCCAAAGTCCTCCGAACAATTGTCAATGCACCATATTATGTCACCAATAAAACCCTACATAACGACCTAAAAATCCCATTTGTCCTTGACCTCATTCCTTCAAAATTCTTTAAATTTCATCAAAATCTATCCAATCATCCTAATCCTCTGGCTCAATCCTTGTCCAGCTCTAACCATCCCTATAACCCCCCCCCCGGAAGATTGAAACGGCAATGGCCCCGAGACCTTTTGTAATATAATGTTATTTTGGAGTCCTGGTAATGACCAGCTTCTCCTCTCAAGTTCTGAGCATATGTGGCTATAGCGCTCCCACTCAGCCTCCACTGGACATTACTGGTGATGCAGCTGAGAGGGCAGCGCTGGGATCCCTACGGGTCTGGCCTTAACTCCCAATAAGTGGGGGAATAGGCTCGATTCAGGGTCCCCTAGGCTGAGTGTGTCTATACTGTACATAGAGTATGAATGTATCAAAAAAATTTTTTTTTTTATTATTTATTTTATTTATTTATTTTTTTTTATTTTTTTTTTTAATTTATTTAATTTCTTTGTATAATGACTATTTGATTTATTTTTTTGTATTATGACTGTTGTATTTTATCTCTTATTATTATCAATTGTGTATGGATGAGAACTTGTATATATGGTACGAATGAACTACATCATTAGCACTGTTACTTATTGCCCTTAACTGAGGCAGATTGTACATATATTTCAATAAAATAATAATAAAAAAATTTCCTCCCAAACTTAAGTCCTCCTAGTGTTAAATGGTCATGGGTTCTGTTTTTCTGAAATTAATTTTAAGTTGCCATCTAGACTATTTTTCATAGTTTTCTCATCATGTATTCTATATCTCATAGTCTTGAGCAATTATCACATCAGAAAACAACAAGTTGTAGAGACAGCTGTTACCAATTTTTAGACCCATATTTATGCATTTTCTATCCCCTTCTTTTAACGTCATACCTATGTAAATTTTAAATAGTGAGGAAACATACAACATCCTTGGAGCAATCCTTGACTGGTCTCAAATTGTATTGACAGATCCTGCCCTATATTTATTTGGCTCTCGTTATACACCCTCCAATTAGATAGATACTTTTCTTTACTATACATTTTTTTTTTCTGTGGTGTCCTTATCCTTCCTTGCCTTGCTTCTTTGTAACATAGCTGGTTTATATATCTGTTCCTTTCTCTATATCTTACTAAAATATCAAAACTACCCGATCTTTTGCATTGCAAAATATATAACTTTACTAGACTAATAGGGTGGAATTGATTTCGTGAAATTAATTTCCTGCTCCAAACATGTAAACTCCACGTTGCCAGGATGCCAAGAAAGGGGATATAATAGTCCAAGAGCCGAGGCCAAATTTCGTGACTTATTTGAAGAAAAATTTTAGACATACAGCCATAAAATGTCCACCCTCAGCAATCAATTTGCACTTGTCTGCCAACTCAAAGCGGGGGCGTTTCAAAATGGCGACCACCGAAAGGGGGTAGCAAATATCAAAATATAATATTATTTGAAGATGATTTATTTAAAGCAAACAAGAAACTGCAAACCCCCTAGGTGACAAAAAACGTTGTCTGCCAAAATATGGAGGGGGCGTCGCACCGGCAGACAGAATTCAAAATTCTCGTTTTTTGAGTCCAAAAGTGGACCATTTGAAGACGATTTATTTCAAGCACACAAGAAACTGCATGGTCACTAGATGACAAAAAACGTTGTCTGCCAAAATTTGGAGGGGGCGTCGCACCGTCAGACAAAATTCAAAATCCGCGTTTTTTCAGTCAAAAAGTTGACAATTTGAAGACGATTTATTTGAAGCACTCAAGAAACTGCATACTTCCTAGATGTCAAAAAACGTTGTCTGCCAAAATTTGGAGTGGGCTAAGCACCGGCAGACAAAATTCAAAATTCGCGTTTTTTTTCGGTCCAAAAGTGGACCATTTGAATACGATTTATTTCCAGCACACAAGAAACTGCATACTTCCTAGATGACAAAAACGTTGTCTGCCAAAATTAGGAGGGGGCTAAGCACCGGCAGACAAAATTTAAAATCCGCGTTTTTTCAGTCCAAAAGTGGACAATTTGAAGACGATTTATTTGAAGCACACAAGAAACTGCATACTCCATAGATGACAAAAAACGTTGTCTGCCAAAATTTGGAGGGGGCTAAGCACCGGCAGACAAAATTCAAAACCCTTGTGAAGGCGTCACACCGGCTGACATTGTTCAAAACTCACATCCTTTTCGTCCAACAGTGAACTTTTTGAACATGATTTCCTTTTTTATTTGATTTATAAGTAGTTTTTCTCTAGAATAATTTAAGGAAATTATATTATGTTGCTTCCTACGTATGGTACAATATAATTATTTTTAATATAAAATAATCTTGTTTAAAAATTTTAATGTTAAAAATACCAATTAATACATATAAATACCGGCGATATAATGAAAGAATGAATAATATTTCAACTTATAAAGTAATGAAATATGTACTATCCTGGAACAAAATACGTGGAAAACATGTAGTTCTTCGTAAACATATGTTCTTGGAAAATCGAATGTTCTTAGTCGTTTGATCGAATAACTCAGAAACCGTTCCTGTTAGTATATTTTGAGCTATGTACATTATGAAGCAAATCAAATTTGCAAGAAATTTGGCACTATTCATTTCTTTTTCTCTCATCTTTAGTTTTCAAACGGTTCGGCCACCAATGATTGGCTAACTTGTAGTAAGTAAGTGGCTAAATTTCCTACCATACTACATATATGAAATTTATATAATGTCATGTAAAATACCCACGCCAGAATTTTTTGGTACATTTTTCGTTAAACCCTTAAAACTATTCGTTCGATCCAAAATTTATTTTTCTCAACTGATGATAGACGACTAAATTTTCAATCAGGCAATATTAAATTGATATAAAGTCACGTAAAATACCATTGCCAGCACACCAAAACCTCGTTCTGTTGTGAAATCAAAGTTTTTTGGCACATTTTTCGTTATTACCCGAAAACTATTCTTCTGATTCAATATTTATTTTTCTCAACTAATATCTGACTAAATTTCCAATCAGACCCATATATTAAATTGATATAAAGTCACGTAAAATACCATTGCCAGCATACCAAAACCTCGTGCTGTTGTGAAATCCAAGTTTTTTGGCACATTTTTCGTTATTACCCGAAAAATATTTTTCCGATCCAATATTTATTTTTCTCAACTAATAGCTGACTAAATTTCCAATCAGACCCATATATTAAATTGATATAAAGTCACGTGAAATACCATTGCCACCACACCAAAACCTCGTGCTGTTGTGAAATCCAAGTTTTTTGGCACATTTTTCGTTATTACCCGAAAACTATTCTTCCGATCCAATATTTATTTTTCTCAACTAATATCTGACTAAATTTCCAATCAGACCCATATATTAAATTGATATAAAGTCACGTGAGATACCATTGCCACCACACCAAAAAACCTCGTGCTGTTGTGAAATCCAAGTTTTTTGGCACATTTTTCGTTATTACCCGAAAACTATTCTTCCGATCCAATATTTATTTTTCTCAACTAATAGCTGACTAAATTTCCAATCAGACCCATATATTAAATTTATATAAAGTCACGTAAAATACCAATGCCAGCACACCAAAACCTTGTACTGTTGTGAAATCCAAGTTTTTTGGCACATTTTTCGTTATTACCCGAAAACTATTCTTCCGATCCAATATTTATTTTTTTCAACTAATAGCTGACTAAATTTCCAATCAGACCCATATATTAAATTGATATAAAGTCACGTAAAATACCATTGCCAGCACACCAAAACCTCGTGCTGTTGTGAAATACAAGTTTTTTGGCACATTTTTCGTTATTACCCGAAAACTATTTTTCTGATCCAATATTTATTTTTCTCAACTAATAGCTGACTAAATTTCCAATCAGACCCATATATTAAATTGATATAAAGTCACGTGAAATACCATTGCCACCACACCAAAACCTCGTGCTGTTGTGAAATCCAAGTTTTTTGGCACATTTTTCGTTATTACCCGAAAAACTATTCTTCCGATCCAATATTTATTTTTCTCAACTAATATCTGACTAAATTTCCAATCAGACCCATATATTAAATTGATATAAAGTCACGTGAAATACCATTGCCACCACACCAAAACCTCGTGCTGTTGTGAAATCCAAGTTTTTTGGCACATTTTTCGTTATTACCCGAAAAACTATTCTTCCGATCCAATATTTATTTTTCTCAACTAATAGCTGACTAAATTTCCAATCAGACCCATATATTAAATTGATATAAAGTCACGTAAAATACCATTGCCAGCACACCAAAACCTCGTGCTGTTGTGAAATACAAGTTTTTTGGCACATTTTTCGTTATTACCCGAAAAACTATTCTTCCGATCCAATATTTATTTTTCTCAACTAATAGCTGTCTAAATTTCCAATCAGACCCATATATTAAATTGATATAAAGTCACGTAAAATACCAATTCCAGCACACTAAAACCTTGTAATGTTGTGAAATCCAAGTTTTTTGGCACGTTTATCGCTATAACCCCCAAACTATTTGTTTTATCCAAAATTTATTTTTTTCAATGAAAGTTTACTAAATTTACAACCAAATCAAATTATATAATGATGAATGAATCCCGCAAAATACCCACGCCAGCCCACTGTAACATGTAAAATTGTTATGTTTTTACCAAAACATACACATATAGCCTGCTGGCATGGATTTCAATTAAATATTCATGTATAAAATGTGATATCAAATTTAGTCAATTTTCAGTTGAAAAAAGTAAATTTTGGTTTAGACAAATTGTTTAGGACTAATATCGAAAAATAATCCAAATAATTTGTATTTAACAACAGAACTTGTTTTTAGCGTGCTGGCACGGGTATTTTACAGAGCTTGATCAAAGTTTTATGTATGGGGTCTGATTGCAAATTTAGTCAGCTATCAGTTGAGAAAAATAAATTTTGGATTGGACGAGTAGTTTTGAGGTTATAATGAAAAATCTACCAAAAAACTTGGATTTTACAACAGTTCGGGGTTTTAGCGTGCTGGCATGGGATCTTTACATGACTTTATATAAATTTCATATATGAGGTCTGATAGAAAATTTAGCCAGCTATCAATTGAAAAATAAATAAATTTTGGATCGGACGAATAGTTTTGGTGTTATAACGAAATATGTGCCAAAAACTTTAACTTTACAAAAGTACGGATTTTTAGCGTGCTGGCATGGGTATTTTAAATAACTTTATATACATTATATAGATAAATATATTATATTATACAAATCAATTTTATGTATAATGTCTGAAAGGAATTTTCATCAGTTGAAAAAAATAAATTTTGGATTAGAGTTATAACCGACAACGGAAAAGTACCAACTGCTTCTTTTCACGAAGAAGTGCGACTTATATGAAGTTAGTCAATCTTTGGTGGCCAAACCGCTCTAAAACTATTGATCTGAGAACAAAATGACTATTACAAAATTTGTTGCAAAGTTGATTTGCTTGAATAACATATAATAGAACACAAAATATACTAAAAGTAACGATTTCCGAACTTCTAAGAAATACTATTTACAACTCCTTCCCCCCACTGTCATTTTTGCGGCACTCACCTTTATTGGAAAATTCATAAATTTTCATTCAGAACAGTGGACAGGTTACACCCATGCATTACAAAAAAGGGGTGAAATAACTCGGTATGTTTTCCTATCGGGCTCTTGGTCTATCATTTTAAAAATCAATTAACTGGACTACTATACAAGTTTTATACGATTTTTGTTCCAGGATAGTACATATTTGATAACTTTATAAGTTGAAATATTATTCTTTTTTAATTATGTGGCCGGTATTTATATTATTACTGTTCATATATATTAATTGGTATTTTTTACATTAAAATTTTTAAACAAGATTATTTTATATTAAAATAATTTTATTGTAACATACGTAGGAAGCAATATAATATAATTTCCTCAAATCATTCTAGAGAAAAACTACTTATAAATCAAAATAAAAAAGGCAATCATGTTCAAAAAGTTCACTGTTGGACGAAAAGGATGTGAGTTTTGAACAATGTCAGCCGGTGTGACGCCTTCACAAGAATTTAGAATTTTGTCTGCCGGTGCTTAGCCCCCTCCAAATTTTGGCAGACAACGTTTTTTGTCATCTAGGGAGTATGCAGTTTCTTGTGTGCTTCAAATAAATCGTCTTCAAATTGTCAACTTTTGGATTGAAAAAAAACGCGGATTTTGAATTTTGTCTGCCGGTGCTTAGCCCCCTCCAAATTTTGGCAGACAACGTTTTTTGACATCTAGGAAGTATGCAGTTTCTTGTGTGCTTCAAATAAATCGTCTTCAAATTGTCAACTTTTGGACTGAAAAACGCGGATTTTGAATTTTGTCTGCCGGTGTGACGCCCCCTCCAAATTTTGGCAGACAACGTTTATTGTTATCTAGTGACCATGCAGTTTCTTGTATGCTTGAAATAAATCGTCTTCAAATGGTCCACTTTTGGACTTAAAAAACGCGGATTTTGAATTTTGTCTGCCGGTGCGACGCCCCCTCCAAATTTTGGCAGGCAACGTTTTTTGTCACCTAGGGGGTTTGCAGTTTCTTGTTTGCTTTAAATAAATCATCTTCAAATAATACCATATTTTGATATTTGCTACCCCCTTTCGGAGGTCGCCATTTTGAAACGCCCCCGCTTTGAGTTGGCAGACAAGTGCAAATTGATTGCTGAGGGTGGACATTTAATGGCTGTATGTCTAAAAGTTTTCTTCAAATAAGTCATGAAATTTGGCCTCGGCTCTTGGACTATAAGAAAAATATTTTTTGAAAAAGGTAAGAATGTGAATTAACTTAAGACGAGAGAGAGTATTTATAGGGTTAAATCTTTTTGATAGTTTTTATCAATGGTATGGACCAAAGATTATTAATCCAACTGTTGTATGTATGTTGGATATATATATATATATATATATATATATATATATATATATATATATATATATACATACAGGGTGTCCCAGACATAGTGTAAAAAAAAAAATGGGTAATACTGCAAACTAAACGGGGTAGAATGGCGCAAAAACGAGTGTCCTATCTCAATTTTTTGAGGAGATAGAATTTTTTTTTTTTTTTTTTTTTTTAAAATCTTACTTTTTTCTGAAAAATTACAGTTTTCTCTACTTTGTTTTAGCGTAGAAACTAAAACGATGATATTTTCTTAATCAGCATTAAATTTTATAAAAGATGAAATAGGTCTAGTTAATTTAAATTCACTTTTAAGGTGCATTCACACTACGCTGACGTGACGTGTTGACAAGCGCTCTACGACTCGTGCTAACACGTCAGCGTCAGCCATTGTGTGCACACTGTTCTGACGTGTCGTGACGAATTCATGCCAGTTTTTATTTAGTTTTCACAATGTGCACATCGTTGTGGAATGGATATGAGAATTTTAGATGCTTTAGATGAAGAGAGAGAGTATATTACTGTGATAGCAGCTTTTATAGCCGCTCACAACTCAAGGAGAATATGGGTGCACCCTATAAATACGTAGTTTCAGACCGATTCAACTTTTAATTTCACAATATATAAACACACTTTTGTCCCTACCGGCAGAGTTGGGCATAATTCAAACATAGCTAAAGTTTAATTCAAATTTAATCATAGCTATTTGATAACTAATGTCAGGAAATCAATCGCTGAATTATTAATCATTAAATCTTTCTTTCGATTTTTTATTGAATTAATGATGATTGAGATTTAATTATTATTAGATTTGGTGATTGATTCCTGGAAATTAGTTGTCAAATAGTAATGATTAAATTTTGATTGAATTTTAGCTCTGATTAAGTTTCTATCTGATTAAGATTTAGAACTGGTGCTGTTGATCGCGTGTCAACCGTTTATATTTGTATTTGATTTAAATATAAGGTAAAACTACAATAATATTATATAATATAATATAATATATAATAATATAATATAAGTAGTATTTTTTTCTTTCAAATTTATGATAGAACAAATGAAACATTATTATTATTTTTTTATTTTTTTTTTACCACCCATTGAAGGTCATTAACAATGTTCTCACGGTTATAATAATTGATTCAATTGCAATTTCCACAATTGTATATATAATATATAAATTATTTTTAATTTGTTGGATCACTTATATTTTGCAAGATAAATAACCAACTCTTGCTACCATTGGTTAAAGAAACCAAATTTTATGGCATGGCAATTCTAGAGAATCACTAAATTAATAAGTGTTAAATTAATAATTAAAGTGTTTGAAATATTGTTAAATAAATAAAACGGTCAACTTTGCAATAAATTAATAAATAAATGTAATTATTACCTGATATTTCCAATATTCCTTCTATTTCCTTCCATGCCTCGTTTCGTATTTTTTTTTTTATTCCTATACTCCTTCTCAAACGGGTGAAAAAGAAATGAATATTCCTTCACATGCTCGATGAGCTGCTCCTCAATGTTCATTGCTGACGGGCTGATGCCTACTGACGAGATATGGGAATTTATATTTGGTGCTGACGGGTCGGAGAGTGTGTAGCGACACAACACAACACGTCAGCGTAGTGTGAATGCACCTTTAAGCGGCCTTTTAACGCGCAGAACACAAAACATTTATTAAAACTTAAATTTTTAATATTTTTTGAAAATTCCTCACTCCTCACTGGAGTACCCTAGAAGCCGTCAAATTTCTCAAAAACTGCAGAATTTAGTTAGCTTTTATTGGTGTAACTCATGATACAATTGCACTTCACCTTTTGAGTCTAACAGACGTTTTTCTGATGAAAAACACGCTAGAGAATAAATACTTGATTGCTCCACATACCTACTAGATTGAATAAATGTATTAGTTTTTTATCACTTGTCCATATGCATGATGGATAAAGAGTTGTGAAGGTGGCAAGCCCTCCCTCCCCCCCCCCCCCCCCCAAAAAAAAACAACTTATTTATAGGGAGTTAAGGGGGGGGGGTTAACCAAATTCTTGCTGATTACCTAATGTTACATAAAAGTACGTTTACGTAAGTACGTTTTTTTAAATATTTAAAAAAAAAGTACGTTTATGTACTTAGAGGTTTTTCAAATAAAAATGTATTAGTAATTATAATATTATAAGTATATCATCCGTTATTATACTTCAGAATAAAATATCAATTTAGAAAATATTACGTAAAATAAAGGAATACACTAACAAAAACATAAAATTCGGACAAGAAAATTTACCATAGGACAGATTATTCAGGCAAGTAAAATATATATTGCAATAAAACCAATTTAATTACCGATTTAAAAAATTACAAAAGTTATCATTTAAAAAATTAAAAGTTAAGTAAAATTAATTTTGTGCACAGTAAGTCTTGACTCGTCAAGATTCCAATACGTACTAGGAGTAGCTTGGTGTGGGGATTCCACACACCCGGTAAGTCTAAAAATTGGCTCGACGACTTGGCTCCATGAATTTTCGATTGATTGTGAATCCAAATAGGCCGCTTTAGTCAATGATTCCATCCGCGTTTCCCCACACACGGTGAGGTTCGGGGCGTGGGGCCATGGGGACTGAATGATCGCTCGTGTGTTGGGAGCTTAACGTGGAAAATGCTTTACCCGTGGCCTGGTTGGTCAAAAGAGATATGTTTTTAGGGGACAAGAGAGCGTTACATGTAGTTTGACATGCTCTAGCTCCGTTTGTGTTTCTCGGATTAAAAATTTGTCGGAGGTTTCCTGATCAGAAATTAAATGGAAAATATTTTTTGTTTTGTAAGACTTGTTGCTAGTACTTTTTTTTTTTTTTTTTCAAATAATAGGTAAAATAAATATATATACACAAAATAGAACAATCTCTTTCCCTCTATATATATATATATATATATATGTAGGAACAAAATATTGTTCTGTTTTGTTGAAATAATTTAGTTGTGGTCACCTCGACAATTGCGACAAAATACATAATAGAAACAAATCACCTATCACACTTGTTTTTAAACATTCCCCAGTTCTTCCTCACCCAAATTTATCCAATAAGACCAGAAATTCCCCAAAAGTGGGGAAAATCCCCACACCTAGAGTGGAGTTCGAACAGTGTTTAGTCCAAGTCAAATTCTCCGAAGCGGATTCGTTTTCTGTTTTAGATATTAAAATTAACAGTTAGAATTTTAATGGCCTTGTGTTTATTTGGCAATTAAATAAACATAACTTTTAGAGTACACGCTTATCTCAAATAATTTATTTTTCTCGCACTCAGCATGAGGAAAACTGAATGAGTTGGTTAAATAAGTGCGCATAAGATATTGTATCCTAAAAATATGATTTATCAAAATAATTAGTTGTCATACATTTGGTGTGAAGACATTAAGATAGAGGCAGTCTTCTTGGCCGAAAAAGGGTTGTGGTTCAGCTTGTTGAAAACAATCCGGAATTTCTTGAGTTGCGTCTAATATTCCTGTCCAGTTATCTGCTTTTTCTGAAATCTGAAAATATAATAAATACATATAACAAGTGTATTTAAAACAAAGTAACAAAACCTTATAAAATTGGTTTAAATAAGGGAAAGTTTTCAATGTTAGATGCTAGGGACAGTTGGCAAGACTGGTACTGCATCTTTGTTATTGTATTGTTTGTGGTTATATTGTTGTTTATGAGTAGAGTGTCTTAAGTTAATTCTGTTATATTAGGCTGAAAAAGAGCTGGATGAGGGAGTTCCTGTTCTTAGTTAAAAGTAGAAAATTATTCAGTATTTTATTAAATTCACTGAGCCTTAATCACTTCGATTAACAGGTGTGAGTATAAGGTCAAAATAGAAAAAGAAAAAAAAAAAAAAAAAAAAAAAAAAAAAAAAAAAAAAAAAAAAAAAAAAAAATAGAGAGGGAACAGTTGAAATTTGAAAAATAAATTACATAAATTTTTAACTGGATTTTCCCCTGTTCTATAACCACCTTATTGTATTACTTTAACGGCCCAATTATTTGATATGGTTAAGCGCTGACATAGTATATTTGTAATGTATAGTGTTAGACGTGTTGACGGCGCATGCGCTTGATCATATGGGAGAGAGACAGTTTTTTTTTAGTAGAGAGTTGAATAACAGGTGTGAAAAAAAAAGAAAAAGAACAAAAAAACATAGATTCCAGTGAAATAATGGCGGACTCTCTGTACAACTGAAGTATCAAATAAAACAGTTTTATGCGTAAATTAATGAATTAATTAGACACAGATATTTTATAATTATGTTAACCATTAAATTATCTATCATTACAATTGAGGATTATGTTGATCGAATGTTTGTTTATGAACCACTAAACATTAAATTGTTTAAATGTTAAACAACCGATATATGTTTAATTTAGATTAATTAATAAAACTATTTGTATTATCTCTTTATTCACTGGTGGTTAGCGTTATGTCAGAGTAATTGTAAATTCTTTATATATAAGTATTATCCGAATACATATAAACTTAGAGGAATGTTACAGATTTGACAAAAAAAAACAAAGTATATGTAATAAATAAATTATAAAGATGTTTTTTAAGATCATTTTAATCTTAAAGTAAAGATGAACTGCTTCGATTCATAGGTCTTCTTTAACGGTTTGTTTGAGGGGGTCACCTGTGGTGTAGTGGTTAGCATAGCAACCTACTAAACCCAAGATCGCGGGTTCGCAGCCCGGCAGATGACCTTAGGATTTTTTAAAGGGAGTAAAAAATCCTTGCTATGCCATCCTTCGGAAGGGACGTAAAATGGGGGTCCCGAGCCTGTGCGATGTCAGGTACTCGTTAAAGATCCCTATCCTAATTATACCTGGATAGGCAAAATTTAGGACTCCCACCGTAGCATCGTCCGATTAGCCATAGCAGCATAAAGTGACGTTAAACGAAATAAACAAACAAACGGTTTGTTTGATATCGAAGCAAAACCTATAGGCAGATAATGTATACAACGATTGTTTTAGTTTTACGTATAAAACAAAATACAGTATTCTGATTAAAATAACAGTTCGATACTGACTGATATAATTTGCCATTATATTTGAAACCTAGAACGTACTCACCATAAACCTTCGATCACCTACAGGTGGCTTGGCAAATGGTACTTTCGTGAAGGAGAAGTAGTCCCTTCCATCCCTAGACTTGAGGACCTTTCCCTTCATGGTACCCAGAGTGGTGGTTACCAAAGGGCTCTGTCCTAGCGCGATCTGCCCCAAGGCTAGGGTACACAGCACTAATAGCAACATCTTCGCTGGGTACCAGAGCACTAAATCTACCTTACATATATAGAACCACTTATCTTCTTATCTTGGTCAGTTATTAAAAAAAAAATACATTAATTTCTCGGAAACCTCAATCGGAGAACAGCTTAGAAATGTACAATTTAATCGAGATTCTGTTTATGTAAATAATTAATAATCGACCTGAGACAATTAATCTCTTTTACTAAGAAAAAATTAACACCATCTTATTTCATTGTGTTGACGCTCTGATAACATCTGGAGTCCACTCTTTACTCATTGAATATTGAAATATAGTTACGTTAAATGTCTATTATTTTCAACTCCATTCACTTCCTGTTCACTAACTCACTCAGCAATCCCACGATCTTTGCATAACCCTCTTCATAATTTTTTTTAAAAATTGAATTATTGTTAGAAGCTGCCTCACGCGAGGGAATGAATGAAATAAAAATAAATTTTATTCTGGGGCCATTGCCCCTTAAGAATAATTATAATGAACAATTAATAGCGAACTAGCTGCCGTATGTATAATTAAGAAATATAATAAAAACAAGAAAAATACAATTAAAATTAAATTAAGGAGTTGAAAAGAAATTTAAATTACAATATAAAGTAATAAAAGTAATATTACGTTTTAAAATATCACACGAAAAACAAATTATATCTTAAGGTTGGAATTTAAAATAACCTACTACGAAAACAAAAGTAGGGAAAAATAAAAAAAAAATTCAGTGAAAAAAAAATATAGAGTAAACAAAGCTAAGAAATATAAATTATCCGGAATGTCTGATATAATAATATAAATTATGCCAAAACTAATAACACAAATTTAGTGCAATAGTACTAAAATAATACTGAATAAAATCAATATTATTTTGTTAATATTCATATTTCATGTTAATAAATATTTTCTTCATCGATATGACTATTAGATTGAATAACTAACTAGTAAACGAAAAGTCGGGATTTGAAGCTATTGTGAGTGGAGGAATGGTGAATGATGGAAGTTAGAAACTCTGGAAATAAAGGAACGTTTGAAGGATTTTGTGTTGAAGGGAGTTAGGTAGAGGTCTGAGGAACGGGATCTGGTTTTGCGGGAACTCACTGATGATTTTAATGTTAATGCTAATGTTAATGTTGTAATGAATCTATTCTTATGTGTACAATGAAAGTAAAAAATAAAATAAAATAAACAGCACTTAACTATGCCATAACTAAACCATCTAATTCGTCCATTTTTCTATCTTTTCCCGCCTCCGAGAACACCTTTTGGTCCACATGCACAGTTCAGGTCTCAAATTAAAGATGATTAAATTTCTTTAAAATTCTTCTGTATTCTCGTTGGTACCAATCAAACTTGCCCCCAAAATTTCCCTACTTTTTTAAATTAATAAATAAACAAAGTAAAGCAACAATTAATTAATAAAGACCATTCGCGTTTATTAAATAAAATGTTGACTGTGTTAGTTAAATTATTTATTATTCTTCCAAATCTGTTTCCCATTTCTGAGAAAACTATTTGGACTAAAGGCACCATTTCGGTCTAAAATTAAAGCTCATTAAATTTCTTTTAAATTATTTTAAAAAGATTTTTCCTTGAAACTAGTACTTTCATCAGTATATATATATTTTATAACAATTTATTGAAATTTAAAACTAGAAAAATATATACATCAAGTAAATGTGCTGTTAACTATTACAATAACGTGACAAAACTTGAAAAGAACTACTCGTCAGTAGCACTTTAATAAAAATTCTACACTAGAAGGTTTCTGGGCCATCTTATTTTCAGGTGCCTCGGAGGATTATCGGGAATGGTGTGGGGAGCAAGTTGAGAAATTAGGGTATTTGAGTGGTTCTGGAGCTTACAATGAAAGGATAGATATCTGGTTTGGACTAAATCAACATCATATGGAACATTAAGATCTTTATGGATAAGTTTATTGGTGACAAAGTTAGCAGCATTGAGAATTTTTCGATGGATTTTGGATTGGATACGAGATGAATTGGATGGTTTAATGGAGTCCCAAATCTCAACTCCGTACGTCCAGATAGGACTAATCACACTCATGTAAATTAGTCTTTTGTAATTAATTGGGAGCTTTGAACGTTCGTTTAATAAATGTTAAAGTAATCTGTAACGGCGGGCAGTTTCTTGTCTCTTTAGTCTTGTATGTGGATTCCAAGTAAGACGTTTGTCCAAGTGGAGTCCTAGGTAGCGGATCTGTTCAACAGGGATAAGTGGAATATCATTAAACGATACTGTAGGACAGGAAGTCGTAGGTTTACGACGAAGGGTAAAGGTTACTTGATGAGATTTTTTTTGATTTATTTTGATTCTCCATTTTTGACACCATTCTTGAAGGCTTAGGGTATGGGATTGGAGTGTTTGGGAGGCAATGAAGGGATCATTGTTTACTGATAACACACGTTGGACATCAGTATATATAAACCAAGAACATGGTAGTAACCGAAAAATTTCTAATTTTGTGAATAATCTTCTTTTCTTAGAGAAGTGTATCTCCGCATATAATTGGCCTATGGAGTTACTAATGGACCTAAACTGTCACAAATTTAGTGCTCCTTAATAGTCCTTTAAAATTTAAGGACTAAAAAATAATTGTTGGACAATATTTATAGAAAATATTTTCAGTACCAAAATGACTGAGATAGGCGAGAAATATTCATTAGTAAATGAATGAACACTTTTCAGAAACATTTTAATGTTTTACCACAATGATTACTGTAGATGATCTCGTAATTTATGTTAATTGTATTGAAATTATCTTATAGCATTCTAAAATATATATTTTTCCTTCTTCAATGCTTTATTGTGACGAACTCTGATAACGTTGGGCTAATGAGATGACCCTGAAGGCAGAATAAATATTGCGCAATACTGCCCATAGGCGGAGCAGTATTTCCCAAGAACACAAACATAAGTGAAGTTTTTTTTGATTTTCTTATTATTGCACAATCTTTATTTATGAACTACGGGCGTCCAGTATTTTAGGATATAATTGATTGCACAATCCATTGAATGTAATATCGATCGCGCAGTGTCAACCATTGTTTTTGTTTCCTGAAATTTAAGAGAAAAAAAATTGGTAGAAGAAAAACACTGTTATCCTGCTCCAGAAAAATGTTTATTTATTCATAGATAAAATATGTAATGAAAAGAGAATCATTTTTGTAATTATTTATTTATTTTTTTTAATTTAATCTATTTTTGTGTTTAAGTTGTAAAGCATTGCTGAATATATCGAGAAAAACAATTGCGAATGTACTTAAATTTAGGTAGGACACCTCTTTGGATTTAAGCACCACATATATACGAAATAGCTAAAACGACACATAATCATTTTTTTTTTCTGGCAAAAACGGTAAGGACTAAGCAAAGCAACATTGTGCGTAAGCAACATAACTCTACAGTGTGACCGTGACTATTACACCAGCAAACATCGATTTCACAAAAAATTACCTAGACCGTCTGACACACCCATGGCCAACTACATGGCCACAACACTTATACCGAAAATTACCCGAAAAACTGAGTAGGAGTAGGACGAAAGATCTCTTAGGATTCGAAAATAAATCAAGTTAAGAGGAGTGCAGCAGAGTTCTACTTCACCGCGTACCTCTCACGCCATTTATTTTCTTTTTCTAAAGAATAAAATCCCACACATCTCCCTCCAAGCCCCATCAAAACTCAAATCTGTAAGATCAGCTCTGGCACAATCCTACCGTTTTAATCCTAGGACGTTTTTTAACTTCTTTTCTAGAATTCGTTTATTAATATAAACAACGAATTTATTAGCCTGTTTTAACTCTTATTTACGGCGTAGCCATACCCAACAGATAAACACCAGGCATTCCGCATCGTGAAGTTCCTTTTCTTCCGTCACGTGCTTTCCTTATTTTTTAACCTAATATTTTAAGAATTTTTGTTTATTTTCTTATATATATTTTAAACTTCAAGGCATTGTGTTTTAAATTCTTATTCAAATTTCTGGATAGTTGGCGCGAACTGAGTAGTTTCAGTAGAAAAAGCGTTTCTGGCTTTTAATCTTGCCTTTATTTTCTTTTGAGTTTATCCTAATTATTGTGAACCCTAGGCACTTAAACCTCTCTACTGATTCGAATTATCTTTCTGTTATATCTAAATCACCGAAATCATCAACTATTCTACAAATAATAGTAAATTTCGTATTACTAGACATATTTCTTTATTGGCTTTTATTTTTTTTAAATTTAATAGCTTCCTGATATTCACCTAACTTTTCCCAGAGATTAAAAATTATATAATTATTTCACATTTCAGGTTTCGATTGATAAGCCTATAAGAGTGCATTGTCTCCTACTCATCTAGCACATCCCAGGCAACAGGAGATTGTCATCTTCCTTTGCTGAAAATAAAATACTTAAGTGTAATTGGACAAAAGAGGAACCCATGATAAAAACATTACATAGGAAACATCTAAAGGAAGATTGTTGGAATCCAATATCTTTTCTTGTGAACCAAAACAAAATTGAAGAGATATCATTCCTTTTTTACATATGCGTTGACGAAACTCGGAAAATAGGACATAATGCCCAAATGTTATTGTTTTTATAAATGGAGTATATGAGAGGAAGTTGTTGCAATATGAAAGATCCAACGCATTCCACATTCCAAGTAATATTAAAAGAAAATAAATGAGAGCTATATAAATACAAGAGATAAATAAATACAAGAGAGCATATTTTTTACCGTCTCTGATCCAAGAGACTTTAATGGTTCGGTTATTTAATAATGAATTAATAGGGGAAAAAAAATAGCTTGAGAAACTGCTCAAGACAGAGGAAATCGGGGTTCAGGATGCAGAGGAAGGAATGGCCGGAAGAGGAAGATTTGTTGGACAACGGAGTATGTTGAAAACAAATCTGGGCATCGAAATACAATAATTATTCGAAGGTAATAATAAAGATGAAGCCAAATAGATTTAGAATAACTCTTCCGATGTAAAAATATTAGTTTAGCGAGAATTAGGTGTTGTCTTTGGAAAATGTTCAGGAACAGGTATATGAAGTTGAAGACTTGAGCATACTTACCATGAATCTTCTTTCACCCAGAGGCGGCTTGGCGAAAGGTATCTTGGTGAAGGAGAAGAAGTCCCTTCCATCCCTAGACTTGAGGACCTTTCCCTTCATGGTACCCTGAGAGATGGTTACCAAAGGGTCTTGTCCTTGTGCGATCTGCCCCAAGGCTAGGGTACACAACACCAATAGCAACATCGCCACTAAGTATCAGAATGCTGTTTATATTCGTAGAGCAACAAATGAAGTTCTTAAAATGTATACTGTTAGCCTGGTACAATTAAAATTAAATCGCACGAACACTACCGTTCTGAAAACACATATAAAATTATTGGCCGTATGTTGCCTGATGTCCCAGAGTGATGAAACGATTCTGGCTTTGAATTTCCTTGTTCAATAAAGTTAAATGACCGCTCCTGATCCCCACCACATTCTGTGTCCTTGCATCCTCTGCCGTCTCACCATCTTTACAAAACAAGAACAATGGGTCTTCTGGGAGCTTTTGGTCTTTGTCTAAAATAGGTCAAGCTTATGTTACATGACTAAAATCTAATTTAACAACTCATTACCAAAACCAAGTTGAGGTAACAATAATTGTATCCTTTAAGGTTTTATAACACATGTGTACTTGCCCTTCAATCCATGTCTCAAAGAATTCTGTTCAGTATAATCTTTGATTTTTCTCATTGCATCCTCCAGTTTCGAATTCTGAGTTCTTAAATTGCTTGGACCAAGGTCATTTGTTTACTTTAACATCTCCTAGTTCCAAACTATAGGAATGGGACATTTTTTTGCCATTCTAATTCCTAAAAGGCGCAAGATTATAGAGATTGTTTGGTTGTTATGGAGGAGGCCCTTTCAGAACTGTAGTGCCAATATAATAATAATAATTCCTACGAGCTTTAAGTGAATAGAGGTCCATTTAAAATATATTCTGTTCAATTATATCCCCTCCACGATTTATTAACTTTAATAATAGCCATCCGAGACCAGAAAGACATTTTGATTCCCAATTTCGAGTCCAATTCATATGTTCATATCATGTCAAATAATATACAGACTAGAAGACATTACAACTAAAGTTGTAACAAAGCTCTGTAAAATTCAATGTAAAGATATACAATGTAAATCAAATTTCGCATGGACACGGTTTTATCACGTTTATAATTATTATTATATTGTCTATGTCAATAAAACGGCGTTTTTTTTTATATGAACTGCCCCCTGTCTTAGGTTACCAACCGGCTGTTGAATTAAAGTTTTAGGATTACAAGATGTTGCAAAGTGTAGTGGTATCAGTATAACATAATTGGTATTGGATGATTATCTTTTCTTATCGATTCTAGGTTCTAATCATTGTCAACCGTACTACTCATTACCCCCGAGTGAGGCTTGTAACATTTGTTCAAAAAAAGATAATTGATTGATTCTATATTCTATTTTTGTGGCGCTAGAACTCGATGCTCGGATCCAGTGCTTCCGCCATCCAGTTCTTCGCACCCAACACCCAACCTTGCAGAAATCTTTATTAATGGTGGTAATTAATGAAAGATATATCATTTTCTCTGTATGTGCTATAAAGTATATCATTTAAATCGTAACTTGTAATTCTAAATTTGATCGAGAAGATTCAATTCTACCTTCTAACTATTCTAACTTCACAATTCTTATTTATCTCATCGGCTCTACCAGTCATTATTCCTTGTCTATCTAACTAACAGATGGGCCTTGGTTCTCCTTACAAGTTCTCTCTGCACACACAGCGCTCTCGTTTTCGGAGCCCAAGCATTGTGAATTACTTTTCTACATCCTAGATCCATCCTCTACCTTGAACTTTTTTTGGAGATACGCCGTCCTCCATTTTGAATACATTGCACAACCATTCTAGCTCCAACAGTTCGCTATTTTTCTGAACCTTCCATTCATCCTAAACCGTTACTGGCCCATAAATTTCCTGACGAAGATTCGGAATGTATTCATTGTAGAGTCACATAAGGTCCATGCCCCGCTGAATATTATACTATATTGGTCTTATTAACGTCCTACATTTGTGGCTGACCGGAAAAGTTTCAAATTTGCTAAGTAAGATCAGTTATCTGCCATAATCTGGTTTTGCATTTTTTTTTCTTCTGTTTTATATATGCAGTTGATTTCAACACCCAGATAGCTAAACGTCAATTGTTTTCTTAAAAATAAAATTAATATATTTCTATAGTTTAGTTATTTTCGTTAATGTAATCATAAGCTAACAGTGAGGAACTTAAATGTAGAAAGAAGGAAGGAGAAGTTTTGCTTATTATTTATTTTTTTTGTATAAAAACTGCTGGATTAGCAACTGCACTCTTGTCTGATGGAGCATCAGGTCTTCATCAGGAGAGTTTCTTTCTCCTCGCAAGGATCGGGGTTGCCGTTCATCTTTTTTTTTCTATTCCATCTAGAATATTACAGGTTAGAGGCACCGTATTAGAGTAACATTAAACTAGGTTAAGCAAATTATTCTTTTTAAGACCGGCGATACCCCGGTAGGGACGGAAATATTATCCGGCCCGGAAGACTAGCAGTACGATTAACAGCAAATATAATTGCAGGCCACTTAATATTAAGACTATTAGGTAATAAATCCCTTGATATTAGGGGATACTTATTAACATTAATTATTATTATTCAAATAATACTAATGACATTTGAAGCAGCAGTAGCTATTATCCAAGCATATGTATTCTGGAGATGCAACGGAATCCTGGATGGTAATAGTCGGGTCCAATTATCCTTAATGTACTCTGTTGTCAGCAGGCAGTTGCAGGTGCTGCATTCTGGTGGAAGTGATGTTTCTAAAAAGTGTCGTTGGGTCAAATTGGTGCGTCCAATCCCAAGGCGTGTTACTACTGTCTCTTCCCTGCTGTTTATTGGGAGACTAGATAAGGGAAGAGAGTTATCATATAATTTTTTCATTTCTTTTATTTGAGTTGCTTTTACCCAGAAGCTAAATCATGCTTCTCTGCAAAGGTTGAATACAGATTTATTATTGTCGTATAGTGTCACATTAGTGTTGGGAAAAGGGAGCATAGTTCTTGCTTCCTTTGCGCTTATGTCTGCCAGTTTATTTCCTTCTATTACAGTGCTACTAGAGACCCAAAGAAATTTTATCATTTTATTCAAGTTTAGGGCTGATTTCATAATTTTCATCACGATAAGGTTTTTAGATGATTGGAAGTTTTGGGTTGCCTGAAGGGCGAAGCAGAAGGTAGATAGATATGTTTGGAAGGTTGAAAGCCGATTTAAGGTATTTGGTGCAAAATGAAATTCTTGAGTTCACTATTTTTTTATTTCCGAGTTTGATGCCAACTTCATAGCTATGATTCTTATCTAGTTCTTCCATTAATCAGCTATTGTCATGAACAACTTGACCTAATTGTGAGGTATAGCTTGTAGATAAGCAACCCAAATATGGTATTCTATTTTATATCATATATTCTATTTATATTTAAATTTACATTTTATATTCTATTTATATTTATATTTTATTTCTTCTTCTACTATAATTGAATAAAACATATCAGTGCACTTTGTTAAACAACTCTTAGAATGGATTTATTGTTGAACAGACTGGACTAGGTAATTTATTTATATTTTTTAATATAAATTTTGAGAATCGGTTTTATAATTAAACTTTTTTTTGATATGGTAGAATCCGACCCCTAAAGGACCAAGGAGTAGGGCAGACCGGCCAAAAGGTCGGATTAACCGGAGATATCAATGCCGCATATGTTTTTCATAGGTAAAAGTGTATTACAATTATAATAGTATCCCCGTCGCGGTTTTGCCCACTCTCCTAAGTACAGAACGTTCTTCATTTGTAAAACTTCCTCCTCCTTTTTCGATTTCGGCCATCTTTGGACCACGTTCAACAAATCACTCCTTGATACTCCTTCCCTTCTTCTTCTTCTCCTCACAATACTTCCTCATCATTTCCGAATGGTGTTTCCTCCGTTCCTCCGACCACTTGCGATTCTCACCTCTCTCCCTCCTTTCTTTGAGACTATGGATTATGTGTTTAATTTCGTTCGCATCTGGAGGTTTCGAATCAGTGTTAATGGTTTTGGGGGTGTCAAAAATCATAATTGTAAAACTTCAATTATTAATTAATAACTAATTATTAATAAGAAGCTTTATTTGTTTATTAATAAAAATCTCTTATTGAAGTATGCAATTGAGCATTATTTCTTATATGGTATTTTCAAGCATAAAAAAACTTAAAATAATTGAAGCCTAAATAAGTACCAATTTTAAATGTTGGCCTAATATGTCTCAAATATATAATATTAAATATGGCAAAAACAAGTTGTTTTATATAATTAGGTATCTATTTATTTATTTTTTTCTAAAGAATTAAATATAGAAATGATGGATTTGTTTATGTACCGGGTCTTAGTTATAATTAAATTTTTTGTTATCTTCTGTATTGGTGGCTGGCCCACTTACATTGTAATAACTAAATGTATTAACAAATTTCTTGAACATTTGTTCGTCACTTAATTTCAAAACACTTGAATTCATATCTGATTGAAAATAAAAATGTTTTCGAAGTCAGGTTTCACACCCTAGCGTTGTAAATCGTCATTTAAGTAAAAACTTATGACAATATTCAGTGTTTGGTGCAGGTAATTAAAAGATAATCAAAATTAATAACGACTAACTGATTTTTTATATATATTTTTTTCTTGCTTTGTTATATTACTTATTATTTTAAGTTAATATTTTAATTTTTATCTTCTTGAATTGTAACTTTTTAAAGAATTTATGAGTAGTGTCAAGTGGGGTTTAGTCCCTTTTTTATTTGAATATGGCGTCTTTTTATTTTTTTGTCAATCCCACGCAAATTTTATTTCTATTTTTAACGATTATAATTTTTATGAATTTTAGTTTCAAAGAGTAGGCTGTGGGGGACAGTGTAATGTAACTCAAACAGCGCCTCCTTTGATCATATATATTTTTTTTCAAGTTCTGTTGCATCGAAAAAGAACTTTCCAAGACAGTGGCTAATTGAATTTTTTTTTTCACTCATATAAAATTTCAGCTGACTGCCACACCAACATCTGATATTACTTTTAGTCCATTCAATACATACATTGTAGAGTGCATGAAATATGCTATAATTTTTTACTTCATAGCTTGGTTAGGAATAGTTAGAAGGTAAACATACTAAAGGTCCCCACCCCTGGGGGGTGAGCTAACGGTGGGGGGAGGGGAGAAGGTCAATTTTTTTGGTTTTCCGATAATATCTCGAAAATAGTTTTAGAAAAATATGTTTCAAATAAACATAAAAGCTAATTAAATTTCGTATAAAATTATATATAGGGTGCGAGTCGGCCAGGCATTATCCAAAGAAGTCCCTCTCACATGCGGCGTCCCTCAAGGGTCTGTGCTTTCTCCAGTATTGTTCTCAATATACACGGCTGAAACTGTTGGTGCTAGGTACAGAAAAGCGACTGTGGCGGCCTACGCCGATGACATTGCTATATATATTTTTTATTTATAGTAGTTCATTAAACGCCACGAAGGCTCTACGGCAGGCGGAGGAGGTTTGTAATGAAATCACGCCAAAATTGGAAGGATTAAATATTGCAGTTAACCCCAAGAAGACTGACTGTATTATCTTCTCCTTCCAGAAAAATAAGCGTCCTCTTCCTAAAACCTATAAGGTAGCAGAAATCCCTAACTAACCCACTATTCAACACATTAACGCCAACTTAAAAGCCACAGAGGTGGCAAAATTACGTCAAAACACTTAGACTTGACTAATATGACTCAACAACTTTGAATATGACTATGACAACTATGACTCAACTTTCCCAAACATCTAGTGAGCCCCATCACTAGATCAACATCTATTGTATTGCTGTACTTAATATAATCATAATTTTTGTACTTTAAACAAAACTCCCTTAAAATGCACCAAGTGCAGAAAAAGGGATGGATTTAAATGTTTGTTATTGTATTTTAAATCAATAAAAATAAAAGGGGATTAGAAAAAAAAATATATATATAAAATTATTATATATAAAATTGGTTACGTAATATAAACCGTTTATGAGATATTCGTTATTAAAATCGGTGATTTTCGGTAAAAAACAAATTTCACTTGACATTTTGTCAAACTTTTGCTTCTAGTACCTTCCACAATCGTTTCTCAGAATCAAAATTGTAGAGCATTAAATTTACTTTAATTTCAAATATAAGATTCTGGTATTTGAAGCAAATGTTTAACAAAAAGTGAGGCAAACATTTTTTTTAATTTCTAAAATTATCGATTTTTAATAACGTTTATCTCAAAACCGTTTGAATTTCGACGAATATATATATAATAAATTTTATATGAAATTTAATGAGCTTTAATTTTGATCTGTAGCATATTTTGCTAGAGTCAGTTTTTATGATATAATCGAAAACAAAATGGGGACCTTCTCCCCTCCCTCCCACCCTTAGATCTCTTCCCAGGGGCGGGGTCTTTTAGTATGTTTACCTTACTCACGAAGCTGTGAAGTAAAAAATTATGGACTATTTGATCACCTAGCAAATATTTTATTCCTTTACCTACTTCTTACATTTCACTACACTTCTAAACTTGAATGTGCTTCAATACATTCTAAAATAAATTATCACTTTGTAGCGATCTTAGATAGCCCAGGTTTCACTGAATGACCGTGAATGTAGAACTAAATAACTAAATCAACATTGCTCAATAATGGCCACAGATATATATATATATATGTGTATAATTCATAAGGTATTAGTTGACTGAGAAGTATTTTATAGTTGTAGATTGTTGGGATAAGGCAGTCATAGATACACAGCAATTAAAATTAATATTTAAATTTATAATGCCGACGTTTCGACTTGCATTGCAAGCCTTCTTCAGGGCTAGAAGAAACAGAAAAAAAACAAACAAAAAAGACTAAATTGTAAAGAGTATAAAAAACAAAGGTATGAAAAGAAAAAATGTATAAGAGTAAAGACAATAACATAAAGGCAATATCTAAAGGCCATGAAGAGAGTACATAAAGACTATTGAATCAAGATTAAAATGAGAATATTGTTGAATTTACTCATAAACTTTTAATTAGCTATCACTCATTTTAATTTCTTTTAATTTTAATCTTAATTCAATAGTATTTATGTATTGTTTTCTTTACCTTTGGATATTGCCTTTATGTCATTGTCTTTACTCTTATATATTTATTCTTTTCATACCTTTGTTTTTTATAATCTCTACAATTTAGTCATACCTTTTTGTTTGTTTTCTTTTTCTTCTAGCACTGATGAAGGCTTGCAATGCAAGTCTAAACTTCGGCATTATAAATTAAAATATTGTTTTTAATTGCTGTGTATCTATGACTGCCTACCCTAGCAATCTATAACTCTCTCACTCTCTCTCTCTCTCTCTATATATATATATATATATATATATATATTTTTTATTTTTATTTTTTTTTTTCAATACTCCATAAAAAAGATGTAAAAGTCGAATTCCTGTTCACGAACATTTTTAAATTACTGCTTTTGTCCTTGGCAGGAAGTGTGAAGGTATGTAATTTTATATAATACCAATTATCGCACCAGCTATTGTGCTATAATGTTTGAAGCATGTACTCGTATTATAGGGCGAAGTGGCCAGAGTTTAATAACGTTAAGATGTGACACATTTGGGGTGGAGGAAATGATAGAGGGTCTTTGAATTTTTTTTTGTTGTTATTCGAATTGAAATCTGTTTATTATTATTTTATTTTACTAATATTAGTTTTATTTGAACTTGAATCAAAATTAATGCAAGACCTTTTGTTGCAAAGTCATCACCATTGTAGCTTTGTTTTTCAGAAAACATTTTTAGTTTTTTTTTTTTTTTTTTAAGCCAATTAATATTTAACTATGAATTATTGATAGGAAATTATTATTTACATATGTATACAATTAAATAATTTATTAAATTTTTATTTATAGTAGCATTTTTTTTCCTTTTATGGTATCCCCATAAGGACCTTTTAGTTTTATATTAACATGTTCCATGCCTTATAGGCATACTACATGTTTTACAATGTTATTTCAAAGTTAACATGATTAGTGGTAAGATAACAAAAATATTTAAACAAAATCACAAAAAAAAAAAAAAAAAAAAGAAAAGAAAAAAACGAAAAAAAAAAAACAACAAAAGCCAACAAGAAAGTACCTCCGCTGCCCATCATTTGTCAGTTTGTCAAAGTCGATCTTTCGTATAAACGTAAGTCAGTCTTAAATTTAGAAAACAAATTTTGTTCTGTCTCTGGCCATGTCCCATGTTTGAGAATAATATTTTTTACTAGATTAAACCTTTGTTTTTCAAATGCTTTACATTCGTAAAGTACATGTCTGAAATTTTGAGTCCGTCTTGTCCGTCTTCATTACATATGTCAAATCGTATTATGTTAAATCGTTTGAGATATTGTTTAGAGTTACCGTGTTCTATCATTAGCTGTGTTGGTTTGTAGTTGTTACTTTGTATGTGTTTGTAATTGCTGTGTGTAATGCGAGGTATAAATCTGTGTAAGCTGGGTGACTTTGATGTGGTCACCCACAATTGGTCCCACTTTTCAACCATATCAGAACTTACGTCCCGCTTTATATATGGTAATGGAACTTTGTTATACGAAGGTAACAAATTACTTTTAGCCGATTTATAGTAGCATGTATCACAAAACGATTAGTTAAATGTAATCACTCGTAAATATACTAATGATCCAAAATATATGTTAATGATTAAAAATGATTTTAATGTAATCAAGTTCATTTTATTTTTTACAATTACGCAAGTTTTAAAAATATACGGTAAAACTTTTTCTCGTTTGCGAGTTAAGTAACGGATGTAAGAATGGTTACTGTTCTTTGTTTATTATTCTTCTTCGTCACATTATTAGTATACACATAAAACAAATTGTAAATTCAGCAAAATAAAGTAAAAAAAAAAAAAAAAAATCAATTATAAAATGAGTGTGTAATCTTTAAATATAATGTTATGTAAGAATTAAATATTCATCGTAGTATTAATTTTGTTTTAATATATTTAATTTGTACTTTTATATGTATATATATTATAATTTTATGTCAACAATAAAATAATTGGATTTTATTTATTTATACACTACATATACACTTTTTTTTTTTTTAATATATCATCTACATATGTAATTAGATATTTAATATACCAGCATATAAATGATATATATATTTTTTAGATATATACTATTCATTTGCATTTTTATATTATTTGGTTGTATTGATCTAAGGCTTTATTTAATACAATCGATCCTCGATATAGGGAATTCCTTGATAAATCTAAGTTTTGCTATTCCCCTTGAATCCGCCTATCATTTCTATGTTATTTTTACCTCTACTTGTCAAGGACTAGTTGCCTTGATATATCGAATTTTTTAGCTTACACCGCACCTCTACAAAAACGAAGTTTTTATCTGAAAACCTCTTCATATCGAAGTCGTTTTCGAGTTCCTTCTTCGTAGGATTGTAGTTCTCAGAACGGTCTTTTTTTTTTCTAGTAAGCCTGTAACTCCCCCCTCACATTTGTTTCCGATTTGTTTCAGTGTGATACGTTTCGTCTTTGTCAATCCGCTTGCAAAGAAACGGAAGAGGTTGGTGAGGACAATGTGGAAAGCGTGGTGGAAGCACCGGATCCAGACCACACACTTCTTGATGCTCGATGTGCTATGCACAACTTGTGTAGATTCTTACAAAAGAAAACTGAGATGAGTGAGTGGGCAATCCAATCTTTTGTTTAGGATGATGCATTAGACAAAGTTTCGTTTTCAGTTTGACAAAATATTTACTAATTATTCTGGTACAACTGTATGTTTCGATATAATATGTACATATCTTGTATTATTACATTGATTATATATTTTATTTTAAACCTCTAGTATCTATATATCGAAGTCAGGAAATAATCACCTCAATAATTCAACTTATGTTGAAATCCAACCTATGTCTGTGTTTATGTTAACTTATAACTCAGGTTATAAAACTGTTCTTGGACCACTCAGGTATTTCAACACAGGACTCTCTCAAAGGTCAATATAAATAAATGATATATTATTAAGAATGTTATAGTGAAAATATATATATTTACGAAGATAATATT
Source organism: Euschistus heros (assembly GCA_003667255.2). Classification (NCBI taxonomy): domain Eukaryota; kingdom Metazoa; phylum Arthropoda; class Insecta; order Hemiptera; family Pentatomidae; genus Euschistus; species Euschistus heros. The sequence goes on from RCWM02000094.1 coordinate 2,889,522, forward strand.
TAAGTAATATATTTTAAATTTCTTGAATCCTCAACAATATGTGTTTATTTCGACGGGCCGCAATCTTATCCATATTATGTTTCGCTGTTTTGTTTTCTTGTTCTAATTTAGATCTCAAACCCGTAGATCTGATTCACCAAGCCATAGTCTCAAGCAACTACTGCTTTGAAGAGGGAAGATATGCATATAACAGCGATGAAGACCAAAGACGACTGAATCGTAGAGGATTTAGAATGACTATCAGGAATATAAGATTTCCAGAAATCAAGCGTATCCTGATATTGTGTCAAGTTGCTGATCCTAACTCCAGAGTCTTGTATATCCAAATAGTATTGTCCTTGGAACTGGGGCCATTGGATCGTCCCTTGGCTGCTTGGTGTTCTAAAAAATAGAATTGGAAAATTAATAAGTAAATTTTTCAATACAATAGTGTCGTCTATTTTTTTTTTTTTTACAATCATATTACCTATTTGTTTTAATGATATTTTGATATAAATATGTACCCAGTGATGGAATGCTGTTTTTTTAGGAATTAAAAAGGATACTGTTTTCCAGATCTGCCAGGATCTGACGACTTTTGGCGGTCGGAGTACATCTTTGGTCACACTCCTTCACAGAAAATTAGGTTTTGTCCTTAAAGATACTATTTTATTTATTTATTTTTTTTTATCTTCCAGGATTTAACGATTTATCATTTTTAGTCCTTAAGGATAGTATTTTAAGATGGCGGAAGGACATCCTTGGTCATATATATATATATATATATATATATATATATATATATTAGTTTTCTTCCTTAAGGATAATTTTTTGAGATCTGCCAGGATTTAACGGTTTTTAAGATAGCCGGAGGATATTCCGCCATTGTTGTCGTTTCTTTGTTGGTACAATATAGAATCGTGGCGGTGGGGGTGATAGCGGGATAATGCAGAATAAATATAGGCATTCTAAATAATTGTTGTAAGGCATATATATATATATATATATATATATATATATATATATATATATATATATATATATATATATATATATATATAAAGTCCATAGATTTAAAAAATATATATTATTTCTCGAAATAATAGAATTAATTGTTATTGGTTCAATGATATCAACAGTTTATTAAACACGAGTCACCTGATATATTGAATTTAAATTACTTCGACTCTCGAGAAAAAAACATTTAAACTAATTAGGAAGTCAAATACATTGATAATATGATCAATCTGGCTCAGAAACAGTGTTACCAACCTAACATTAAACATTTTCCACAATGGAGTGGGGTTAAATTTCTCTACTATGCACGAAATTTCCCTAGTTCCCCATTATTTTTTTCCCTAAAATTCCTCAGTCAAAATTCTCGTGTGAACCAAGCATTTATTATGTAAAAACGTTCTCTTTTTTTTTTTTTCCGATCTTTTACTAAGCTGAAGCTTATTAAAAATTACTACTTAAGATCTACAATCACACAAGAAAGGCTAAGGAACATTCTTAATTCTTGGTATGACATTAAAATTCTTTTTCTCTTTTTGTTTTTCCAAACTCTTACAGTTTTATTTAATTAATTTTTTATCATTTGTTAAAGTAACATACTACTTATTGAAAATAAATAATTGTGAAAATTAAACTCTCAAATCAAATTCATTCAACCTTGAACCTTCTTGTGCTAGGGGGCGACTGCCATCACGTTAGCACCAGGCGCCAAGTAAGTAGCCTTGGTACGCTACTTATTACATGTGAGGTTATTGGAAAGAGCTACCGATAAATGTGAAACTCGAAGTGAAACGTTGCAATCTAAGTCGCAATTGCAGGTCAGGACGGTTTGGTGAAGCGCCTCGTCGATAGTAGTACTATTTTGGTTTATAATAGAAATTTAGTTCAAAAATATTTTTTAGTTTGTAAATTAGGTAACCAGGACTAACTCCTCTGGTGGCTAACAATCTAAAAAGTATAATCTAAAGTACATAAAGTACAATCTAAGTATAAATTTATAATTATGTATTATAAAAAAAAAAATGATTTTAATATAGCTTTTTAAAAAAGAAAAAAATAAAATTAACAGAAGACTACTACCTTGTTCTTAGCTATTCTTGTGATTAAATATTAATTTGTAAATTAAGTAATAAATGCTTGTCCTGGAAAACGATAATGGAAATTAATCACTTACTGATCTCTTGCGAAGTTGACCCACATCTTGACTAACTGCTTAGACAATGCAACATCTTCCGGTTTGGGCCAGTCTGGTGTTGGATCCGACATGAAGAAGTAGGGCATTTCTGCACCGTGTGGTACCGCTAAAGAAGAAGAATGGTAAATGAGATCAGGCTAAGATATGATAATATGATAATTAAAGACAGTTTCGTCAAATGTGTGAATACAAATACAATAAAACATAAACATAACTAGAATCTCCCGCAGCGGCTTGGCCCGCGCTCATTATTAAAGAACTTTGATAGTTTTAATAAATAATTGAATTTTATTTGTTTATCGATAAAAATATTGTATCAAAGTATTTTAATAGAGCACTATTTCTTCAATGATATTTTCATGCATAGTAGTAATTTTTTACCTGGTCAAAATTGGACTGATTAGGTGTTTGAAGATTACGTAAAAGTATAGTTGGACATTCCATTTTTTTAATATGTGAGTTGGTAATCCAGATGGACAGAGACTATTAAGAAACTCTTGCTGATTTTAGACTGCATAATCAGTGCTTCGAACTAAAAACTCATGAATCATATTTTTATACGTAATATAAAAAAACAAAGTATCGACATTTTTATTTGTAACTAGCATCCCCGCTCTCATAAGTAAAGAACTTAATTTTACTAATTGAGGTTTTATTTTTTTTATATATTTTTTTTTTCGCTATAATATTTGTATGCGAAATTATATCTCTTTAACACAATCAATGGCCTGGTTTATTTAATAAATCTGAAACATCTGATGAAATTTCAAAAAATGAATTCGTTAACCATACAGTAGAAACTCTCATATCCGACCTCAGGATATCCAACTCCTCGGATTATCCGTCATATCCGTCACCCCTCCTACCATTCTCAAATGTTCTATTATGTGAATCATTGTAGTGCAATCGAGCTCCTCTCATACAACGTACTGTATGCAGGCTTCAGAAGAAATTAGTTCTTCAGCGCTTGGAAAATGGTTAGTCAGTTCAAAAATTATCTTCTGAACTAGGAATAGGGGTCACAATGAGCAACAACAATTAAAGACGGGAGGAAAAACAGAAAGAATATCCATTCGTATACCATGACAGTGGAAGGGTAAGAAGCTTTAAAAAACAGAAAGATGCTTAAAAAGCCTAAATTTGATGTTTTAGATGATGCTCTCTGGGTTTGATTTAATCCTTTTAACCTTTGTCAGGTCATGATTTCAATAACTGATTTTTTTTTTTTAAATGAATTCATGTGTAATTAATTTGTTGACTATGCATACATTCATGCATACTTCCGTATTTTAAGCTTCAGTACTTTTTGTGTTCAATATGTGTTGTATTAAATAAACACGTACATTTACATACATATTTACATAAATACTCTTTTATGTGTGCTTTTATTAATGTTTGTTGTTCCTCAGATTATCCGACCTTTTTTGTTATCCAACCATGCTCCGGTCCCGTGGGTGTCGGATATGAGGGGTTCTACTGTACTCACAATCTTACCTACTTCTTCATTTACATATATTCTATTCCATTCCAATGCTCAGCAAACGAATTGGAAATTCAGTCTCCTCCTGCAAGATGAACTCTTATATTTTTTTAAAAATTTAAGTCGTTCTATTTTAAACGACGTGAAGACTTTAAACATGTTTTTATTGTATTGGTTTTTGAGCCATTTGGAATCAAATCTGCTGAGATCTCCGGAAAAATAAAGGTTATGCCGCCTTCAAACTTGTTGTTTGAGGATATTTTTTTTAAACATTTATCGTAATTTATGCAAGGAGGAGACAGATTAAATTATCGGTGAGGCCCATGAATCATATTTTTACACACAATATCAAAAAGCAAGGGATTGGCATTTTGGCTTAGCAATATGTTTTATTCGGCAGAAATAATTTTATTGATTATATGTGGTTGGCTTTTGATTTCTCACCATAAAAATATATGACAGTTTGGCAAACCTTGTTTTTTTTCTGCCACTCAAGACTGTACATGTAAATTATCATTATAGTAAACTTTGTTTCTGTAAACCTTCCTAGAATTATGAATATGTTGTAGTTGACTTTTGGTACAGTTAGGTTCAACATTTTTACCATTGCAAGCTCTGTTCAAAATGGCACTAGCCACATATCGGTCGATTTTTAAACTGCACTGGGATCCACATGTACTAAATATTTATAGCTTTTTTAATAACAATTAAATCGAAGTAAATTATATCATAAATATCTAGCTCTATATAATACCGTACCTTTGTAACCTCTCTCGAATGATGCTCGCCACCTATCGGTGGATTAGCGAACCTCACTGCTCACCACATATTTATAGCTTTTTAATGATAATTTAATTGAAAATGTGCACATTTTATTATTGCTAAACCTTCCTTGAATTATAAAAATGATGTAGTTAAAATTTGGTACAGATTGGTTCAGTAGTTGGCTCGGTAAGTGATCACATCCGAAAATGACTTGTCCTTTTATATGATAGTATAGATAGTTTTTGTTCGGCAGAAATAATTTTATTGATTATATCTGGTTAGATTTTAGTTTCTTAAAAAAGAAAAAAGTATATGAAAATATACTTCAAACCTCGTTTCTGCCACTCAACATTGTACATCAAAATTTTTATAATTTTTAAGGCTTGCTAGAACAATGAAAATGAAGTTATAAAATATGGTGCAAATTTGATTCAGTAATTTTACCATTGTAAACTCTATTGCAGAATGGTGCTAACCACATATTGGTCGATTTTCACACTTCGCTGTGATCCACATGTCGCACCATACATTTAAATCTTTTTTATTAATTTAAATGAGTATAAATACATTTTATTATCAATGTCAAGCTCTATATAACGCTGTAGCTTTGTAATCTCATGTAGGACGGCTTATTTGGGCTTAACGTCCTTATGGACAACAAGGGCAGGAAGGACTGGTTATCCTACAGGTTACCAACCTTTTCTAGCCATAGTGGGAAGGTCAAGATTCATTTCGTGGGTCCACCACGAAATAACTTTTAATCCGCCCAGTTCGGATTCGAACACACTCGACCATCGAGTCCCCAGTATGGCTTTTTTAATAACAAATTAATTGGAAATCAGTAGATTTTATTATTGACAAACCTTGAAATTATAAAGATGATGCGGATAATATTTGATACTGGTTGGACTGTATTTTTCGTGGTTTGTGATTACATCGAAAAATGACTTGTCCAATATAAACAATATATATTTATGAAATACTTTAAAGAAATTGTTATTTTGAACTATCTCTCTCACACTCTCTCTATCTCTCTCTCACACTTCTCTCTCTCTCTCTTTCTCTCCTTATCTCTGTCTCCCTCCCTATCTTTACCTCTCTCCCCACTCCTTCCCTTCTCCCCTCTCCACTCACCCCCTCTATTACTGTCTCTCTCTCGATACTAAAGACAATAAAACAATCAATGAATCAATCTCTATCTCTTCCTACGTCACCTGTATAATGCTGGCTAGGTAACATCGATGGTCCTTTAGTGTAATTGAACTTGTAGTAATATGTAGGTCCAACGTGGCTGCTGATGCTCTTCAACGCCGGGTACACAAACAAGTATTCCGAAAAAAACTGAAACAAGATATAGATCCAATGTAGGAACGAAATAAAAAATAACTAAATTACTAATGATAATTCCAAATGTGGATTGAAGTGCTGGGCTTGATATGGTAATACAACCATTCTACCGCTATGCAATTCAATTCATTCTGCTATTATTTAAGCTTATGTCGCCTTTACCCTATATGTCTAGCCATATATGTTTGATGGAGCAAATGGTTCATTAAGTTCGATGAATTTAAACATAAGCTCGTAAATAATCCTCCATACCATATCCTGCTCTCCTATTTTCCCAAATATTAGTTTTTACGTTTTACTTTAACCTAATCCCTCCCCCAACAATTTAATTCGATTCGATCCTTTAGTAATTGTTATTATATGTCGATGAAACTTGATAACCAAATTTTATGTAAATCAGCGGTCATTTTAAAATACGTATTTACATCCTTACTCCCCCCAAAAAATAAGCATTTTTAGAGCTGGTTTTATAAATAGAAATTGCTATTAGGTTTGTAAAATACATGATTATTAAATTTGATCAAACGTCGGATGAGTCGTTCTTAACTGCTACTTTATACCCCCTCCCCCGCCCTGCCCACCAACAATAAAAAATTTAAATTTAATTAGTTTCGAACCTTTGAGAGTTTTTATTAAATGTCTAAGAATTTTGATTAGCAATTTTAGTTTAAAACAGCTCTTATTTTAAAAAAGGTATTAACAAAAACTACACGACTATTCCGAAACGTACTTGTACTAAATAAATCCTGCGTGTAGCATCACAGACAAATTTTTACGTTAAGATCTTGTCATCCTTAATATAATGCCGTTTAAATTTCATTAAAATATTCCCACAAATTGACCGAGTGATTATACATCTTGTGAAAAGTATAGTTTATCAATTTATTATTATATTAATATATGTAGTAATATATATTATATATATTAAATTATTCAACAAGAGATACTCACGTTCCTGATAGCTATTAAAGGTTCAATCCCTTTAGTGAAAAATCTCTCCCTTATTTTTCTGACATCATCAGGTCTGTTTTCCAAATGAAACGATGTTTTAAGTGAATCGTTAAAGCCGTTGATAAACTTGTCTATTACTTCTTGGCTTGCCCAATGCAACTCATATACTGAAATAATAATGAAAATAAAATTAAATAAATTGTATAAAAACATGTATTTTTCATTATCAGCAGAGAGTATATTGTATATTTAGAAATGATAGCGAAAGTTATATATAAATCACCGTTTTTTTTTTTTATTTGTTATTATTTATCTTAATTCACAACTGACAAATACATAAAATGACAACCAGCGAATGAGATGGCTACAAAACAATGAGAATATTCTGGTGAGAATGAGGAGCATTGCCAAGTGGCACCTCCATCTCTCCTGTTAATCACTTAATTTTATCCCAGATCTCTCATTCAACTCCTTTCCAACCTTCTAAGGATATTGTTCGATATCTATGTTGTGGACCTGCATGAGTTTATAAATATATTATGAAATCTTTTGTAGTAAGTCTGTATGTGTTCTTTGATAGTAGGCATGTATAAGTCCGTGTCATAGTTATGTTACTTACATACCAAGATGCTTTTGTGGCTGCCCTAAAAGTTTTTGTCTGAAAAGTTTGTAGTTTTTTGTATGTGCGTCGCACATACGGGTAGTTTACTGTCGAAAATATATATATAAATATATATATATATATATATATATATATATATATATATATATATATATATATATATATATTACTAATACTAATCATATTATAATAAATAAAGGCTCAGCGAACCCGAAGGTTTGATGACGAAACCACCAACCGTCGACCGCACACTTCCCTCCAACCCACTCCTCTAAAACCCAAATCCCCCAGGTCGGCCCTGAAGCAATCCTCCCATCTTCGTCTCGGTCTACCCCTCGGTCGTTTACCCGACGGCTCATAACTGATTACTTTTTTCGGGATTCGATCATGGCTAAACCCAACGATTTGACATGCCCATTTTAAGCGTCGCGCTGCTATTGCTTGAACTGTATTTACCGGATATAACTCGCGCAGTTGTGAATCCTTCTGAATTCTCCTGTTTCTTTATCCTTTTTTGGGCCAAATATTCTACGCAGTACTCTATTATCGAAAACTTTAAGGCGTTGTTCCTCCCTTAACGTCAGCGGCCATGTTTCACATCCGTAGAGAACTGTTGGTAGTATAGCAACCGTTTTGACAACAGTGCTTTTTTCTATCAAGCTGCATCGTAAATAAGAATTTAATGCATCGTAAGTGGATAAAGACTAATTTATAATTTTGATATTTAACGTCAGTCTTCAAACGTTTGTAAATGGACCTTGACGCCACTTGATTTCACTTCAATAATAACTTTAAATTAGTTTAACAAATAGAAATCAACACCATCTAAAGGAATATATAAAGATATATGAATCTAATCTAATATCAATTGCTTTGTCAGTATCTGTTCATAGCTACCACATTTTTTAAGGAAGCTAGTATGAGAGATGCAATATGCTTTTGAACATACAAATCCTGGCGTGCAATATAGATAAACCAAAAGAAAGAGCATTGGCATAATTTTAATTTTTTTATATCAAATCATTGAATTACTTAGGTTATGCTACAGTGTAGGACGTCATGGTTAATGTTAATGTGATGGCATTACACACATTTGCGTCCATCAGAGTAAGTGACACGATATGTTTCACAGTATAACAATTGTTTTTTAGTATGGATAAGGTGCTTTTTAATGAATTTAATTAATTAAAGTGAGTATTTCAAAAGTTTGTAGCAACCAATCGTATTTTTAAAGGAATTTGTTTTTCATTTTATCAGCTTTCTTCTATCTCTGATTAAATTTAGATTTAAAACAGAAAATTGGTACTTCGCGTTCTTTAACTGTTCACTAAAATAGTTCCCAATAGTTAAAAGATGTCTTAATTTTATCTAATTTTAGTTCAAAATTGGGATGTTTTGCTTCTGTATTTTACCGTTCAGTGATTTCCGGGACCTTATTCTTACCCCTGAACCAATTGACACATACAAAAAAACAAACAAAAAAAAACTGAAGTTTCGGTTAAAAGAATTTTAATATTTTGTAATTTTCCCATGAATTGTTTGGTGTCACTTAAATCGAAAAGCTGCGGCTAGGTGATGATTTGAATATTATTATTTTACAGAAGCTCCAATCTTTCTAAGAAATTAAAAATAACAGCCGGGACGCACCCTGAAGTACAACACTGAAATACGCTAAAATGTGGTTGGAAGTAACCGCAAAATACAATATTCTTCAAAATGGCACCGATACATTAACTGATAAAATAATAACACTTCAAAAGTATTTGTACTCACCTGCAGTTTCAAGTTCAATAACTCTAATTATGAAGAATATCACTAAACATAAGAAAACACATTTTAACTGAAGCGATTACACTTAGAAAGCAGAGAGAGATCCGTTGCACACTGGGGCCATCTCCTCACTAACACCGCTCAAAACTCTATTTTTGATTTTTGGGTATTTTTACTTTTTTTTGTGGCTAAAATAATCTACATACTATGGCAAATCAACTAGTAAACAGCACTCGCTTCTGTTTGTTTCCTTTCAGTGTTTTAATCCGGTTTATGTCGCGGATTATTAGAGTGCATTATTCAGTCGATTGTAAAGTGCAAACCATTTCAATACGCTAATTTTTTTTTCTATTAAAGTTTTATATTTCAAGTCATACAATATGGTGTTCAAGTGAAGGTATATAATATAAAATATTAATAAATAAAATATTAAGGATGAAATTCAAAATTTAAATTCTTAAAACTTAAATTTGATTAATTCAATTTTGCGCAAGGGAATTGGAAAACTGTCATTGTGATGTGATAATAGAAGCCTTTGTAAATATAGATGTGAAGGCAAAAGTGCAATTCCCTTGCGCAAAATTAAAATATTGAAAATTTTGAATTTAATGAAAGGCCCACAACAAAGATTTTAGGGCTTACAGGAAAAAATTTAGTAGAAAAACTTCTAGAATTAAATAATTTTGTACTATAAAACACTAATAAATAAAAGATTATGGACGAAATTGAAATTAAATCTTTAAATTTTAAAATTTGAAGCCTAAATTTTTGAATTTGATTAATTCAATTTAGCGTTAGGGAATTGCAAAACTGTCATTATAATATGATAATAGAAGCTCTTGTATAAATAAATGTGAAAGCGAAAGTGTAATTCCTTCGCGCAACATCAAGATATTGAAAATTTTGAATTTAGTGAAAGGCCCGCAACAAAGATTTTAAGTCACTTGAGGTATGCATGATGGTATAGAAGGATCAATCCTAAAAGATTTTAAGGCTTATGGTGAACAATTTAGTAGGAAGACTTCTAGATTTCATAAAATTAAAGACGTTTTAATCGGCTGCTAATATCTTATAACTAGTCTGATCTAATATTAGATCTGAGCTAACCTCAGAAAAATGCCAACACAAAAAACAAAATTAATTAATATTAATTCGACCCCGATGTTTGTGGCATGTTAACAATTAGACCATTTAGCTTAAACAACATTACATGTCACATTACATCTAGCTATTATTACGGATTCAGATAATTCTGATTAGACCCTTAATAAACTTCTTTTAGGGGATCAGGTAAAACTAACATTGATTAAATATTAAAATTTGAAATGATTCTTCAAAATTTACCTGAATATTAAATAACAAATTTAAAGACATCATGTAAAAAAACATTACATAGTTATTCATTTATTATAATCCTAAATATATGATTGATACTTAAAATATGTTAAATGCTATTTGTTTATATTTTATTGTTTTATCTGTAGATATTGTGCGAAATATTTGTACCTACAACATTTTATTATTTTTATACTATAGGTACATATTATGTAAATTTTATTACTTTTAGGTATTTATTAAATTGTTCAATATGTAGTCCTACACATTTTGTTTGTCATTAAGATAATTCTGCCAAAGAAAGTTTTATATTAAATATATAATATAAGTACATTATTAAAAGTAATGCATTTTATTAAATTAAAACCAATCATTAATAAAAAAGATGCTTTTTTTAATTCAATTTAAACTTTATCTTTTAATTTATTATTTAAAATAAATTTATAAAACGAAAAAACCGCTTTTTGGAGTTTTGAGCGCGAGCGCTTTATATATGGCCCCAGTGTGCGTTGGTCTGACGCGTTGGGGCAGTTATGGCTAATCGTACTACTTAGGTATTGCAGGGAAGGAAGGGACAAGGCTCCCATAAGGTCATCTATTTATCTAACTTTTGTAAATAGCTTGATTTTATTAATCTTCTGTGGATTTTATAAAATCGACCTTAGGTCGCGTGGATTAATATTGCCATCAAACTCACCGAAAGTCTTCAACAGCCCTTCATCCTGACACACTCCAACGATCCAGGGGTAGTTGTGGTCTCCCTTTGTGGGCCAACTAGTCAGCAGAGCTCCAGGAGCGCTCTCAGGTTCCAGAACTGGAACTAGGAGAGAGAAGATGTTGTCGTTCTGAAACGAAAATAATTATATTTTCCTTAATGCTAACGGACACTTGTGGCGGCTTCTAACCACAATACGATATTCTTACTTGAATAGATAAATCTATGAACATGAACTCAAAAAAAGATTATTTACTACAGCCTTTAAGAAAAAAAAAATCTATATGTGACTTTTAAGCCGAATTTGGCAGGTGCATAAGTTTAAAAAAAATAAAATAAAAATCTGTTATAAAATATGATTCGCCTATTCACTTACTTCTCCCATCAAAGAGACGTTTGTAACGACCTCTATAGGTTTTCTCTGAAGACATTTAAGGATTTCTCCATTCTCTGGACAACCTAATGCTTTAGCCATGTTTAAGGTCATCGCTCTGGATCTTCCTGGTTTCATTATTGCCCAATCCGCCGTGCCGACCCCGCTTTGCGACACACAGCCTTTGATCAACCCTAATAAAAATACCAGAACACTATATGAGGGTATTGAATTAGGTCAAATTTATCGTAAGCAAGTAGGTTAGAGATTGTAATAAAAAATAATTTTTAGAGAAAAAAACAAAACCGACTTCAAGATTAAACCTACATATACAAACTTGAACTAAAAAAAAAAAATAATATTTTAATTGCTGACCGCAGATTTTGTTCGACTTATTTAAGAATTCAGCTTATCGATGTACAACACATCGAGAGTTGACTGTATATGTAAATTATTTTTGTTAATAATTTATATTTAGTTACCATGGAGATCATAAATATGTTTCTTATTTATAATCATCAATCATATATATGTTTAAAATGTAAGGTTATATAACAGTGATTTTTATTAACTGTTTTTTTTTATTTTTCTTAAAAAGTACTGCGTTGATTTTAAAATATTTTTTATGGGACCACCTCTGAAGTATGCCCTACCGATTTAAAAAAGAATCATCAAAATTGATTCAGAATTAATGGAGTAATCGCGTAACATACACACACACAAAAAAAATATATATAGACGAGTTGAGAACCTCCTCTTTTTTGAAGTCGGTTGAAAAAAGAAAATCACATTCAATTATTTAATCACTCCAAACAATTTTTTTTAAATTTTTACACAGGCTAAAATACCATCCAATAGAGATGACCTAAAAAAACATCGATGATTCACTGTGCTGTAATGGCCAATGCTCTTATAATATATAAATTATAAGCACATGTAATATTCAATTATTTCAATGAATAGTATCCATTATATATTTGAAATAATTGAATATTACATGCGCTTATACTACCAACGTACAATAACAAATACAAATATATGAGAATGGTGTTGAGGTTTAAAAAAAGGTTAAAAAAAAAAAAAATAAATAAAATTTCGATCGATTTTTAATTTGAGGACCAATTAAAACGATTCTGATTCGCAAAATCATAAACAGGATGTTGTTTTTTTCTATCCATCTAAGACAAATACTTTCAAAGCTATGTTCTTGTAAACCCTTATACAGTGGAAACTCGTTATTTCGTCGCTCGATAATTCGTCTTATTCTGTAATTCGTTAGGTTTTTTTTTTTTTTTTTAAATTGTTAACTATAAATAACAGAATTAAATACGTATGTAATTCATTTTTTTATTGCTACGTATTTAATCTTCGAACCACCTCATTTGTTTTATCACTAAAAAATACGCCTATATTTATACATTTTGTAAATCTTTTGATAGAAAAAAAACAAACAGAACAAGCCCGGAGTCGATCCTTCAATCGTATCGATAGATTTCATCAGTCCCCACTCATGACGAATTATCGAGTTTTTACCGTAATCGCAAATTTATCTGTGCACACAAAAACAAAAATGGCCACAAAATTAAATTTTTCAGTTAAATTAAAAAAGAAAAAAAAAAAAATGGTTTTTAAGTGTTAAGGTATAGGGGAAGCACATTGTGAAGTTTCATCATTTTTAAAAATGGTCAAACAAACAATTTATTTATTTATGTATCACTTTGAATGGAATGACCTTTTAATATAATTACAATGCACTTTTTACTAAAAAAACACATTTGCTTCGTTGAAAGCTCCGGATAATACGACCTATTGACGTTCTGCCCTACCTCTTGGCCCATAGGAGCGGTGCAAACTGGGGAAACTGGTTTTTAGAAACATGAAACTGAAGTTGCTTGTAACAGATGGATAAGATTAATGCAGGATGGTTCACACAGCGTTTCATGCGACGCTGTGTGCACCAACCTTTACAAGCAACTTCAGTTTCATGTTTCTAAAATCAGTTTCCCCAGTGTGAACCGCGCCTTAAGGTTCGGATGAGCGAAATTCTACTGTAAATAAAAGACCCCTTAATACGTTCGTATGACTTGGTTAAAGTATAAGGTCGTAAAAATCTTATAAAAGAATGAAAATAGCCGAAAAAATGAAAAAGTCGATTGGGTGGTATTTTTTTCCTGTCAGAAAAAATCGTAGCAGGATACAAAATCTATGGCAAAATTCTTACCATTCGTCCTCGGTACTGCACAAATAAAGTCTGTGGATGCACCACCTGCACTTTGCCCGACAACAGTAATCCGATTTGGGTCCCCTCCAAAAGCACTGATTTCTTTGTGGACCCATTCCAAAGCAAGTGCTTGATCCTTAAGACCCATATTTCCAGGTATAACATTGTCTTCCAAACTGAGGAAACCTGAAAAAAGATTTATACAAAAAAAAAAATGGATGTTTCAACTCGCGTATTATGTTGATAGTTATTACTAGTAATACTATCATACCCAAAGTTCCAAGGCGATAATTAGGTGCAACGAAGATCACGTCTTCGTCCATGAAGAATTTTGCAAACCCGAAAGCACTGGCAGATCCTCCTAAGAAGCCACCGCCGTGGATGCTAAAGATTACTGGAAGCTTAGCAGTCAACTGGAAATATCGTTTTCATACGATTAAAAAATTATCATTTTTTTTTATTTATTTTTTTACATGGATATGTATTTTGGCTGAGAGTCCATAGTTTTCTTGTGAAGTAATTTAATGGGGAATAGTTTTTTATATAACGACCTATCGTTCAGGAGCTAAATCGGTTTCTATCTAACATTTGTCTATCTAAAATTATCTGCTTCTGATAAGGAAATTGTCATCAAATTTTCGATCCAAGCAATACCAACAGAGCTTGAAAAAAAAACCTTTATCACTACAACCCATGAAGAGGCTTGGGTTCAATACAAGGACGTACTGTTACTGAACCAACGGTTGTATGAGGAAATTTGGCCAGAATTCACGCATAAAAATTTTCTGATAAGAAAATAATCATCAAATTTTCATCTTGAGCAACACCAACAGAGCTAGAGCGTATCAAAAAAGTCCCAGCACTTAAAAAATGTTGGCAAAACGTGACTTTTTTTATTCAAACCAATATAGCTCCTCAACGGTAAGTCCTAGCAAAAAATTATATAAAACCAAATTCTCCCATAAATTTCTGATAAGGAAACGTCCCTTACGTACATTAACACTTAAAATGTAGGCCAGTGTTGAGCATATTTATATCTGTAAATATTCACACAGATTATTCCCTAAGAATATGAATACAAATATATTTGTATTTACACGTGTGAATAAAAATAAACTCCCCATCAAAAATATTGCAACACCCATAATTCTCGATATTTTCCTGGTTTTTAACTTAATCCATACTTGGTTTATATTCATATTAATATTATTTATTAAACGTGAGACATTAATGATTAGACACATCAATGTTTTTCCCTGTTGATAACAAACGATGGAATTTTAGATTTTTTTAAATTTCCTTCAGTCCATGTTTCTCATTCGTTTCGTTATTTACAAGTATGCCAATACTAGTGGAAAAAATCATTCAAGCCAGAGGGGTCAGGTAGGTAATATGTCTTATTAAATATTAATTAAAAATTTAAAAGTTAAAAACAAGACTAAAACGACACGAAGCTGCCCGTCCTTATAGACTACTTCAACATTTACAAGACAAACGTTCAAAGCTCCCAATTAATTACAAAAGACTAATAGTGATTAGACCTATCTAGACGTACGGAGTTGAGCTTTGGGGCTCCTCTAAACCATCCAATTCATCTCGTATCCAATGCTTACAATCCAAAATCCTTCGAAAAATCCTCAATGCTCCTTACTTTTTAACCAATAAATAAACTTATCCATAATGATCTTAATGTTCCATATGTTGCTGATTTAGCCCACACCAGATACCTATCCTTTCGTAGTAAGTTCCATAATCACTCAAATCCATTAGTTTCTCAACTTGCTTCCCACACCATTCCTGATAATCCTCCGAGGCGTTTGAAAAGAAGATGGCCCAGAGACCTTCTAGTGTAGAATTTTTATTAAAGTGCTACTGATGAATAGTTCTTTTCAAGTTTTGTTACGTTATTGTAATTGTTAACAGCACATTTACTTGATTTATAAATATTGTACAGTTGTGAATTTCTATAAATTGTTATTAAAAAATAAAAGTTAAAATTGTAAAAAATGGAAATTTTAAAAAGTAAGTTTTCTAACATTTTTGAAGATTGGAAGAAATATTATTATAACAGAGGTTTTTATAAAAGTGTTGCGATACATTTGACGGGGAGTTTAGTTGTATTCATACGTATTAATTGTAAATACAACTGAATTAGTTGATTTTGAATTTAAAGAATAATTTAATTTGCTTTAGTCGATCTTCAAAACAAACTGCATACTTACATTGGGTGTGAAGACATTGAGGTACAGGCAATCTTCATTTCCAGGTGGTGATTTTTTGCTGGTATCCATCGATTTTTGATAACACATGGGAGTATCTTGTGTTGCGTCCAATATTCCAGTCCAGTTATCTGCTTTTTCCGAAATCTAAAAAGATGGAAGATATTAAATTTGTTTAAACAATAACCTATAGGGGAAAAAATACAGATTATTTAATGTTGTATAATTTACAATAGTATTCTACTATTGGTGATAAAATTTTCAAGTTTTTGTGAGATTTGCAGTTTTTTTTGGATAGTTTTTCAAAAAAACGGTGACGGTTGAAGTATCATATGGAATTGTAACTTCCCTAAATAAGGTGAAGATCAAGCTTTTCTTTACGTCTTAAGTTTATAAAATTCAAGTGTATATGTACCCAGTTCTTATAGGAAATTTAATGCTAAACGTGGCATCCTCAAAAAAGTCTTTGAATTATCAAATGTCTGCAACGGATTGGAATAGAAAGGTAAGGTCTGCGGCATTTTTCTTCATTTTTGATCTAGTTTCACCCGATTGTTTTTTACACTAAGAGTTACTCACTCAGTATTCTATGGAACTGGGTACTACCATACTATGGAAATGAATGAAGCTTCTATAATAAAAAAGTATATTAGAAGAATATAACGGATTAAGAAGTTTTCTATAATCATAATAGATGCTCAGAGGGTTTTTGTAAAAATTTGGCAAAGCATTCAGTCTTAAAAAAAAATGATTTTAACAGAACTTTAAAATACTTTTTAAAAAAGGCGTGTACAGATCCTGGTAGCGAAATAATCCAAAAATCGGTCTCAAAAGCTGATGATAAATTTATTTAAGAATTCAAAAACAGTAATCGACTGTGGATCTTACTTACCATAAACCTTCGATCGCCCACAGGAGGCTTGGCGTAAGGTATCTTGGTGAAGGAGAAGTAGTCTCTTCCATCCCTAGACTTGAGGACCTTTCCCTCCATGGTGCCCTGAGAGGTGGTCACCAAAGGGCTCTGTCCTAGTACGATCTGCCCCAAGGCTAAGGTACACAGCACTAATAGCAACATCGCTACTGAGTACTAGAGCTCTGTCTCTACCTCGCTTATATAAATACCACTTATCTTATTATCATCTTACTTATGAAATATATGAAATAAAAAAGAACAACATTTAGTTCTCAGAAATTTATATCAGGAACCACTTCATGGTTACTCTTCTAAATGAGTTCCATTTCGTGATATTTAAGTATCTTAGACTGAGATAATTGAAATTTAAAAGTAACACTAAATTATTTATTTAATTGAAAACACACTAATTGTAAGTGAGTCATAGACTCAGAAAACGGTTGTGGTATTGAATATTCTCTTATAATAATTATAAATGGACCATCTCCACTCCCTGCCTTCTTGATTACTCATAAATTGTAGAATCGTTATATAAACCTTGATTTGAGGATATAGTCAAAGAATATCTCTTGGGTCCAAGGCAACAAGACAAAAGATTCATTTAAAAATTAACAATGAACTGAATTACATCTGTAAATTTATGGCAGATTGGCGAAAAGCTCTGGTTATTCAAAAGAAAATAAATTAAAGGTTGAACAAAATAATTTCATTTAAAGAAAATAGTGAATTAGGTTACAAAAACTATTATTTATTAAATGAGTGATAGATTTTTAAATATAATTTTATGTTAGTTTTAAATATTTGCTTTGATAAAAAAACAATTTAATTTCCATAATATATTGAATTTTTACTCACACCAACCATCTGCTCTAAAATTATTTAAAACATAACATTAATGTAACTTCTTTTTTTTTTTTTTTCTTTTTTTTCCCTACCAAGCCTTTTCAGGCATACGGGGTTTTGGCGGCTGCGGGCTCAACATATGGGTTTTATGTATGCCGTTGCCGCCAATGAAACTCTTTATTTACAATTTGTACATCATCAAATGTGGATATATTTATTTTGGGGCACAATCCTGTGGTGCGGCCCGGCATGCTCAGCACGCCTTAAGACCGCACCTTCTTAATTTTCCTGTGGTGCGGCCCGGCCATGCATTGTACGCCTTAGCGACCGCACCTTGTTTCCTGTGGTGCGGCCCGGCCATGCATTGCACGCCTTAGCGACCGCACCTTGTTTTCCGGACGGTAGCCTGGTCCAGCCCTCCTGGTCCGCCGCATCCATCCGGTCCACTCCACTCAGCTCTCCCGAGGACTGCATCCGTCCGGTCCTGCTCGTCCTCACAGTCTCTGGTCCTCCTCTTCTTCTGGTTCTTCCGGTGGTGGCTCGCCGACAGCGGGGATGGGCCTACCTAAGGTGAAATGTGTAGGGCCTACCACTTCCCTCCATCCATAGACAAATTCCCTAAATTAGGGATAATTGTCTTCTTCCATGAGTCGGGGGAAGTCCGCTTCGACGAGGGCGAAGATCCCGGTTTTCCTAGACAACCTGGCGCGGTGTCCTTCCATTTCGGTGCAGGATAACACCACATGTTCTGCTGTCTGTGGGACTCCACAAGTCGGGCACCGGGGGTCGATATCTTTTCCATGCTCATTCAGCTTTTCCCGAACCCGCCGTGTCCTGTAAGCATCTGCGAGACCCAATAGTCAGGGAGGACCCATCTCGCCTCTAATCTCTTTTGGACAGTGGGGAAAAATTTCCTCAATGTGGCGCCTTTCTGGCTTGTCACCCACCGCCCATTCCACTCCTCTATGGAGTCCTCCCGGATACATTAATGTAACCAAACTGTAAACCATTAGCCACATAAGAATTGCCAAAGATGACTTCTTAAAAATATTTTTTTTAAAATAATAGTTTAATAATTAAATCTAATGAAAAATGTGAAAATTGCAACTTATACATCTTAAATAGCTTGAAATATCTGCTAATAGAGTGTCAAAGACAGGATAACATTCGAAATTGATGTTTGAATAATTACATACTTGAAACAGATGAATGTTTATCATTAGAAAATATTTTGGAATTCAATACCGTAGAAAAGATTAACAATGTTTTTCTGTTTATTTTTAATGCTTGTACAAAATAATTAGTTTCTTTCATTCAAATATACTAAATTGAGAAAAATAAATCAATTAAGTTAAAGGAGTTACAAAAAAATCATGACAGGAGGTGTTATCTTGATTCTTTTTCAATTGCTGCAACTATTTATGTTTGCTGTTGTTTTTTTTGTGCTCATATATATTATGCCTTTGATATTTTAATTTCATTTGTACAGTAAAATAATTTTGAAACATTTTGTTTATACTCTGCATATAGGATGTGATAGCAATGGCATCCATGCTGCTGATGACAAAAACAGTAGAATACAGTGGTGTAGGAATCATCAGGAGAACCTCTTTTAACTTATTCCTGCAAGTGGATGAGGCTCAATAGGATTGTAAATGAAAAAAAAAATTATTTATTTATATTATTATATATTTATATAATATTTTATTCATGAAATTAAATCCTTAATTTAAATTTTTTTTGTGCCAGCAATAAGATTTATTTCCTGTGTACCTCGTTGGTTGGTTGTCTTACTTTGAATCTTATCACAAGGTCCATCGTCTTAAGCAACTATTGCATTGAAGACAGTAGAGATGAGAGCAGTTGAGACCTAAATGTTTGAACAATTGAGAAATCAAAAAGTTTAGATTCATCTGGAATATAAGGTTTCCAGAATTCAAGTGTCTCTTGATAATTGGTCAAGTTGCTGATCATAACTCCTGTGTCTTGTACATCCAAATAGTATTGTCCTTGGAACTGGGGCCATTGGATCGTCTCTTGGCTGCTTGGTGTTCTGGAAAATAAGAGAAATAGAAGGAGACATTTCAAATATATCTTATTCATCTAGGACATAATGTCTAATCATATATTTTTTCAAATGTTTTACACTATCGAATTGTTTCATGTAGAAATGCTAGATTCGATCGTTTTTCAAACTGTAAACAGTCAAAAAATATTGGTGTGGAACCAAGAAGAGAAAAAATAAAATATTCTGTTAAAAAATGGGAGAGAATACAATCAACATTAAAATTAATAACTGTATTTACCGAAACGTTTAAACCAAGGTAAAACTGTAAAAAACACTAAATTCATTCGATGAGTATACATGATGTATATGAGTATACATGAGTATACATAATGTATGCATAATGTATACATAATGTACAATGAGTATACATAATGTATGCAGGATTAAGAAACAAATTACGATGTATTCACTTGATTTCAAACTAGAGATTTATTGAAACATTGAAAAGCAAATTAAGTAAAAATTAACCAGATTAAAACGACAAGAAAATAACCCGCGTTTTTTGAGCCCTCTTAAGTAAATATTAATATGGTAATTGTCATTTTAGAATAATATCTGCTAACCGATGCTATTTTGGCCTACAAAAACTTATAATTGGATATGCTCTCTCAAGGCAGACAAAACTCCACCTTTATAAAACTACAATTCGTACTGTTCTAATGTACGGTTCAGAAACCTGGACTCTGACAAAAACAAGTGAACAGGACCTCCTGACTTTTAAAAGAAAGATCCTGCGAAGGAAATTTGGTGGACTATGTGAAAATGGTGTATGGAGAAGACTTAAAAATCAAGAGGTTTATAATAACTTTAATGACGTAAACATCGTCCAGGTCATTAAACTGGGCAGGTTGCGGTGTGCCGGACACTTGGCGCGAATGGAGGGTGAAATGCCTAAAAAAATACTAACTGAGCCCCTCCACAGAGCCAGAAGGAGAGGAAGGCTAAAACTGAGATGGCCGACGGAGTGGCGGCTGATGCAATTGAATTCCTGGGGGGCAGGAACTGGATGGCAGCTGCCCAGGATCGTGAAAATTGGCGGAGGCTGTTGATGGAGGCCAGGACCCGCCACCGGGATGTAGCGCCATGAGGAGAAGAAGAAGAAGAAGAAGAAGAAGAAGAGTTGTCATTTAAAACAACCTTTTCTAAAATTATTGTTTACTATAATAATTTTATAGTATACAATAAACCATTATTGTAACTATAAACCATAGTTATAGCCATTTTTAAAAAGTTTCAAAAAGGCACTTTTTGGAAAAATCCAAATCCATATTTTGTATTGAGCCTTAAAAATCTTTTTAAAGCAAAGCATGTTGTGTGGTAAATCAAACCAAATGACATTTAAAGCTGAGCTGAATAAACTGAAAATGATATTTTTCTTACCCTCTCTGAGAACAACCTTCATAGGAAATTTCATCAAATTCTGAGTTGGTCAGGTTTATAAACATGGTATACCCTGTGCTGATTTGATGTGGAATGACCCAAAGAAGTAGGTACCATATGTTGCTGATCAAGCCCATGCCTAATCTTTAAACTCCATGACCATTCAATAAGATGGATTTATGTAATTTTATCTTCTAGTATAAAACTTTTAATAAAATGGACAGTTGCCAACAAGCAAATGGCATGTATTTATGAGCGTTATCTTCAAATTTACTAGATGTGTGAATCTTTTATTGTATACAGTTGTATATTCCAATAAATATTTTTTTTTTAAAAAAGAAAGCAAAATTATGTAAATGAATCACTTACTGGTCTCTGGCGAAGTTGACCCACATTTTGACCATCTGCTTCGACAGTGCAATATCTTCCGGCTTGGGCCAGTCTGCTGTTTTATTAAATATATCGAAGAAGTAGGGCATTTCTGCACCGTGTAGAGCCGCTAAAGAAGAACTATATTTACTGAGATCAGACTGTAAGATATGTTACTTTATGCTAAGTGGTATTTAGTAACTGAGTCATCATTTTATTTCTCTTAATTATTTTTTTTTTTTTTAATATTTTTTATATTAACCTTCCGATAGGTGCGCGTATCTGCTACACAGTGAAAATGTATGTTTGATTTTCATTAATTCTATGCCGTTTTGAGTTTTCCCTTCTTTTCTATCCTCTTCTTCCCAACCCCTAGCATAGTCTTGACCGAGGATTCCTACGAGAACTGGTACGGTAGAAAAACGCGTTTTGTTTTTACGAACAAAACGGGCGGCCTTCTACGTAAGTTTTTTAAATATTTTATTTTAAATTTTTCGTTGTAAAATTTGTAATTAAAGTAAGTCCTATACAAATCCAATTTGCACTTGATTCAAACAAACGGACTTTATATGTCAGACCCACGCAAACTCTAATGATTGTATTATTTCTTATACATATTTATTTTTTAAAAATCAGTATACGTCATGTTTGCAAGCGAAAGAGAACGATAATCACCCGTATCAGTTGTGACACATGTTAGCTGATTTTCGTAGAACTAGTTTTTATGTATAATTCTTTTTTAGCTTATTGTTTATTTAATCTATATTTTTGTGTTTTCTGAGTTCCTTAAAAAGCTGTGGAAAAAAAATCTGTGTAATAAAATAAAACGAGTAAATTTTTAAAATTAAATTTATATAATAATTTTTTGTTTATAATCCTATCAGCTATACGAAGTAAACTATATAAATTAAAATATCTGCCTTTTATAACGTATATAATATAAATATGGCGATCAAAAAAGCAGATATGCTTATGACATGAAGTGGTTTCATTGAGACAGGCAAACTTTTTAAGGGGAGGGCCGGATGAAATAGAAAAACATCTAAGCGGGCCGAAAAAAAAAGGAGATGCGCCTGTCGGAAGGTTAAAAACTTATTTTTTAATTTATTAAACAAAATAATATAACACTTATGACTCGTGAGATGTTTATATATTTGAAATATTTCTCTCTCTCTCTCTCTCTCTCTCTCTCTCTCTCTCTCTCTCTCTCTCTCTCTCTCTCTCTCTCTCTCTCTCTCTCTCTCTCTCTCTCTCTCTCTCTCTCTCTCTCTCTCTCTCTCTCTCTCTCTCTCTCTCTCTCTCTCTCTCTCTCTCTCTCTCTCTCTCTCTCTCTCTCTCTCTCTCTCTCTCTCTCTCTCTCTCTCTCTCTCTCTCTCTCTCTCTCCTCTCTCTCCCTCCCTCCCTCCCTCACTCCCTCCCCCCCCTCCCTCCCCCTCACTCCCCCCTTCCCTCCCTCTGTCCCTCTCACTCACTCTCTCTCTCTCTCTCTCTCTCTCTCTCTCTCTCTCTCTCTCTCTCTCTCTCTCTCTCTCTCTCTCTCTCTCTCTCTCTCTCTCTAAAACTCTCTACCTTACCTTTATAATTTTGGCCCGGTAAAATATATGGTTCTTTAGTGTAATTGAACTTGTAGTGATAGGTCGGTCCAGAGTGTTTACTTAAACTCTTCAATGTCGGGTACCAAAACAAGTATTCCGAAAAAAACTGAAACAATTTACAGATCCGGTATATTAACAAATAAAGATAAGGGGAAGTACTATTTGTAATGATTAGGAATTCCGATTTATTTCTAAATATAAGAAAAACTTTATAATTTCAACCTAAACACTTAATATATCAACTATTTTCTGTAATACAATTATTGATTACAGTGGGTTTCATAGAGTGATAAATAAAGAAGGTACAAAAAAAAAAAAATATGCATTAAAATAATAAAATATAGTAATTATATGTTTATTATTTGTTTTATTAAATATTATATATACACAATGGAAAAAATGTAGTATGCTGTATTGTTATAAATAGTATATCACTGAATTGTACTTATTGCTAATTTAATCATTGAATTATTCAATAACAAATACTCACGTTCCTGATAGCTATTAAAGGTTCAATCCCTTTAGTAAAAAATCTTTCTCTTATCCTTCGGACGTCATGAGGTCTGTTTTCCAAATGAAAGATTTTCATGAGAGTACTGTTAAAGCTATTTATAAATTTGTCTATATCTTCCTGGCTCGCAAGATGGTTTTCATATACTGAAATAAAAAAACAATTTAAATAATAACTGGGTTTTTATAGTCAGCAAACGACATGAGTGGTTACTCAAAAATCATAAATGGAGATATTTATATGATAGAATACAACTGTGTGCATATTAACTGAAGAGTAAAGAATTGGGAGTTAAAAATACGAGAAATTTTACAGTTTTTAAATAGTATTCCTTCCTTCAACATACTTTTCAATTAACTTCTTAGTAATACAGTTTTCAAAGTAAACCTTAAATTTTCCTATTCTCCTCTCTTTAGGCAATCGACCGGTGTTCCTCAAGGTATAATCCTATACCACTGACATCCCGACTCATCCTAGCCTTTTATTGTTATTCCAAATCTTATATCACAAACCTTCATGAATGGTGCATGTAAAATGGAGGATTAAAATAAATGCAAACAAATCTCACCAAATAGCCTTTACCCTTCGTCGCAAACCTACGACTTCCTGTCCTGTAGTATGCTTCAATAATATTCCACTAATCCCTGTTGAACAGATTCGCTGCCTAGGACACCATCTGGACGAACGACTTACTTGGCATCCCCATAGGAGACTTGAAAGACAAGAAACTTGTAGTTTTTAACTACTCTAACGATCACTAGCGTTCATAGCTCCCAATAAATTACAAAAGGCTGATTTACATTACTGTAATTAGACCCATTTGGACATACGGAGTTGAGCCTTGGGACTCCACTAAAACTTCCAACTTTCCTCGATCCAATCCTTGCAATCCAAAATCCTTCGTAAAATCCTCAACGCTTGCTTATTATGTCACTAATAAATTTATTCATAAAAATCTCAATGTCTACATGGCCCAATATAGCTGTCCTTCTACTAAACTTCATGCCCACTAGAATCCACTAGTTTCCAAACTTGCTTAACACTCAATTCCCAATAATCCTCCGAGGCGTCTGAAATTGCCAAGAGACCTAATGTAGAACTATTAGATAAGTGCTAATAGTGAGTGGTTCTTCTCATGATATTGACAAGCCATTGTAATAATTTCCTCAAATTTACTTATTGCACATATATGTTTACAGTTGTAAATATCAATAAATAGTTTAATTAAGAGGCGTGGTCGTTTCTTGTAAATTAGGTATTACAGGGAAATGCGGAGAAAACCTTTGCGTCCCAATTATGCAAAGAATTTGATGGAATTGGCACAACATTAAGATAAACAAATTTTGTATTAGGACTTTGAAGAATTGTAAGCAGGGCGGAGGTAAAGGATTAAAAAAAAAAAAAATGTCTTCATCTATTAGTACCGTGCCTCATTGTCATGGAGGTGTGCATGTTTGCAACATTTATCATCGTATACAATTATCCACTAAGGCTAAGTGCTACGTAGATTTTACCTGAACGCGAACGCCATGTTAGAACTGGACATTCAAAAACGAACAAGCTGATCGGTATCAATTTTTCATGAAATTACTATTTAGCCTTAGAAATGAAAGTAGAAACAACTCCTTAGCTGAATTTAAAATGTTGATTCTCAACAATCCTTTTACAGTACAATTTAAAGCACAATAGAACATAGGATTTTTAATATAGTTTGCTTACAGAACGTCATCATCAGTCCTTCATCCTGGTCGAAACCGACGATCCAGGGGTAGTTATGGCTTGCTGATGTGGGCCAACTTGTCACCAATGCTCCAGGAGCATCCACAGGTTCGAGAACTGGAGCTAGGAGAACCGACTGATTGTTGTTCTGAAATGTTTAAATTTTATATAAAATAATTAATTTATATTATTTTTATTTACCTTTAAATTTTGTATGATTTTAGAAGGCAAAGATGCCATCAATTTTTGAAAAAATGTAAATAATTTGCGCTATCTTACACATTTCACCACCGATTAAAACCAAATTTTAAGGTCATCTAGGAACTGTAAAACTGCATAGTTCAGTTCAAATCCGGAGGTTGCAGGATTTCCCCTTTTCGAAATATCCCAAGTTATAGCTGACCTCGGATTTTTTCATTCACTTCACTTTTTGTCCAACTAAATCTGAAGTAATCCCAATGTTATATGCATGGATAAAAATCAGAATGTATGCTGATTCTAGTGATGTTATTACTATAGTAATCGGTTGAACGCAGCAGTTGTTATGGTCGTTAGAAATCGTTGATGAAATTTCAACTTCAAAATTTTAACCTTTAAAGGGGTATATTAAAATATTTTTGATTTTGATAAAATTTTACATATAAGGGTTTTATGGTGCGTTAAATCCTGATTTGAGGTCAGTTGTTCATGAAAAAAAAATTCCACTGATTTACAGCGGATATCCTTGGAAAATGTCATTTTTTTTTTTTAGTTTTTTAGCACCCTAAAGCCGGGTGGTGACTTAAGCATAACGGAAGTATTGTTATATCAAATAACATACATAACTGCAATTAAAAGTGAAAGAATCATTTCTCTATCTTGACTGAGAGCTGAGAAAAATAAACAAAACTGGTTTTCATATATATACGTATTTTTTTCTCGGCTCCTAATGCCCATTGGCGGCTATAACCCTAGTTTTGCACTTTTATAGGTCCCTACTACCTACACAAAAATCGGCATTCAAATCTGTGAGTTACAACTGCAAACGTCACCTTGTTACATTATTTTAACAAATGAGGCGTCCAGTTGCAAATCGTTGCAAAACCAAATGCCTAAAGTTTTAACCAGAAGCCAAAAACCATAGCAATATGATGCCCAATTTATATGAATTTATTTTTTCTTGCATAATTAGCAGAACAATAGATGGTTTTAGTTGGGCAAGCGTAATAAGTACTGTTGACCAGTTTTTTTAAAACTTGGTTTTTCTTCTGCACTTTCTCCGTTTTGTAACAGTTTTGGGGACTTACTCCGTTTTGCAACAGTTCGAGACTTCCTCCTTTTTGATAATGGAATAAATACATGTTCTAAGTTGATTTATAGAATTGTAATGATGGATTAAAAAATGATTTTACGTTCAAAAATGTTACTTATCAACTTGGTGAACAATAAAAACTGATAGTAAAGTAATAAACGATATATGTACATACATGGACTAGTCAATATAATCACATTACACATTTCCCTAATTATTAATACATAATACAAATTATTATTATTCCTCATCTTCTAGACAGACTTTTAGTAAAACTTCTTTGAAAATGGTTAAAAACAATTTATCATAAAAAAATATTTGTATTCATAAATGCTACTATTTTTTAGATTATTGAGGAACAAAATAAAAACTATAAAGTACTGAACTACATAGTAATACTAGCTGAAAGTACCATGCTCCGCTACGGCTTAATATCATTAGGATTTAGAACAACTTAAATAAGTAAAAGTTAAGCTTAACGTTGATAATTATTATTATTTAAATAATCCTAAAGAATTACATTCTTAGAATAATTTCAATGAGTAAATTTGACAATTTGCAAAAGTTAATTTTATATTATTCTGATAGTCCTTCAGTGAAGCTTTGAGGCAGCACTACCATCTTACCCAGATCTGATACCAGACTATCAGCTTTTCTTATAGCATACTTAAAGTGAATATAGTCTCAACTTTTTTGAAATACAACGTGGGCCTGGTTGAGAAAAGCCGATTTGAAACGGGCCAATTATAGTTCAGAACAATTATCTTGCGACTGGAAAGCTGAAGGAAGAGTAGTTGGGGTGAAGCAAGGTTGGTTGGTTGCTTGTAAGGAATATGAACATCGAACTGGCCTTACATGTCATTATCAGAGAACATAAGTCTTTTAATAGCTTCTCGTCACGAAACAACTCAAACTTGTAAGGGTACACCTCTGCAGACACCATGAGTTCACAGAAGGTACCTTACAATAGGATTTCGACATCGATCGTATTTTTGTTTGTTTCTAACTATAAGGAACTTAATTTGTGGTCAAAGTGTGCGACTTAAGCATCTAACCTATTTTTTAACTTAGCCTATCTCCAAATACCATATGACTATTAATCTATTATTATTATTCACCCATAAAAATTGTAATCGCATTTTTCGCGAATTAGCCGCGATCCAGGCCGATTTTTTAAAATTCCTTTCTTAGCGAGCACCTAGGGCCCTAGAGGAAGCTACATATCGAATTTTATTCCAATCCGTTCGGTGGTTTCTGAGATTTCGTGTTAAATGAGTGAGTGGTATTTGACAAATATATAGTAGATCAAAATATTATTGACTCTTAATTGAAGAATTATTGACTCTGTTTTTTAGTATCGTAAATTTTAAATTCATAACAAATATCTATCTAAAAACTTTTTATAATGCTTAAAATATTTATTAGTTTAGTTTAACAAACAAAAAGATGAAGTATAAATTAAAAAATGGACTAGTCAATAGTAATTACGATCACAATAACAGGTAACTCTTCTAAACAGCTAATTGTGTTCCCTCCACCTCGTTTATGCCTCCTAAATCTGACAAATAATATGCATAATATGGCAGCCATATTGTGAGATGCTCCCTTTTGGTACTGTGATTGGCATGGTTTTACTCCCTTTTGCAACAGTACGTGATTTTTAATTGTAAATTTGATCAGGTTTTCCTTCGTTTTCAAACCTAAAACCTAGTCAGTCTTCTGCTTGGCAAGGAGCTGGATCGAACGGTATATAAAGCTCAATTTCTATTTCTGGTGGATTTGCTACGTTTTGCAATTAGGCGCCTCAAATAATTGAATTTATCATTCATTTGTTTATCGATGAAAATATTGTATTAAGGTATGGAATTTAGCATTATTCCTTCAATAATATTTTCATGCATGGCAGTAATTTTAACCTGGTTAAAATTTCATTGATTAGGTGTACGTAAAAGCATAACTAGACATCCACTTTAGCAGAAATAATTTTGTCGATCCATCTGGTTGGATTTTAATTTCTAACCATGAAAGTACATGACTGTAAGGCAAAACTCGTTTCTGGGACTCAATACTATTTAATTATTACTATAGTAAAATTTATTGTTATAAACCTTCCTATAACTATGAATATGTAGTTAAAATTTAGTAAAGTTGGGTTTAATAGTTTTACCATTGCAAACTGTTGCAGAACGGATTAAACTGCATAGAGATCCACATTTCGCTTATACAAGGTGAATATCTCTCAGTGTAAAAAAAAAAAAAAAATGGGTGAGACTAGATCAAAAATGTAGGAAAATGCCGCAAACATCACCTTTCTATTCCAATCCGATGCAGACATACGGTAAAGCAAAGACTTTATTGAGGAAACCACGTTTTTCTTCCATAAAAGCTGTTTTATCTCCATTGTGTTTAAACATTTTTCAAATTTTGACCACATTTTCGGAATTAGCATTAAATTTTCTACAATAGCTGAGTACCCGTAACCTTGAATTTTACAAACTTGGTCTCTAAAGAACAGCTTGATTTTCACCTTAATTGGGGAAATCACAATATCTTATATTACTTCAACGCTCACCGTTTCTTGAAAAAAAACTATCCAAAAAACGTCAAATCTCACAAAAACTTGCAAACTTATTTAGATTTCGATTGATATGTTAAACGTAATGATTTTGTTTCAATTTCGTGGGGAAATTCACTTTTGAAACCGAAAAAACACGGTGTTTGGAATACGTATCAGTTACTTGTGTAAATAAAACATTAGGACCATCCCTTAAGGAAAATGTGCATTTTAAACATAATAAACTCTTCATTGGAATAAAAAGCAAAGACAAAAATTATTGTTTAATAGAAAATAAAGGAAGACTGTCAATAAAGCAACACCAGATCAGACGATCTTATGTTATTACATTTATCTATTAATTATTATTATTTAGGATTTATTTTATTAGATTTTCAATGTAATGTTTAAAGTCCTATGATAATGAACAATTTTGCCGTTAGCTTCTAAATGCAGATTGTGTTGAAGGTGAATTTTATGGGCAGATGAGTCTATTTTTACAGGGAAAGGCATTTCTACCGTCCCATGTGGAGTATCGTTAGTTTATTCATCTTTGTATTGCTGTCGAATAGTGTTGAAAATCATAGTTCGCCCCACAGATTGAACGATGAGAATTACTAAGATTTTTTTAAAAATTTTCCTACCTCAACTTCATCACGATATTCCACCTGATGTTCGGCCAAATATGATTTCCCAACACCATGCTGCTCCTCCACATTATTAGAAAGCTATACAAATATAAACCAACGATATACATGGATAGGTAGAAATGCCTTCCCCTGTAAAAACAGACCCATCTACCCATAAAATTCACTACAAAAAGTAGTATTCACCAACACAATCTTCATTCAGAAGCTAACGGCAAAATTGAGGTTTATTTTCATTATCATTGGATTTTAAACATTACATTAAAAATCTAATAAAATAAATCCTAAATAATAATAATTAATAGATAAATGTAATAACATAAGCTCATCTGATCTGGTGTCGCTTTATTGACAGTTTTCCTTTATTTTCTATTAAGCAATAATTTTTTTCTTTGCTTTTTATTCCAATGAAGAGTTTATTATGTTTAAAATGCACATTTTTCTTAAAGGATTGCCATAATGTTTTATTTACACAAGTAACTGATTTGTGATGAAATTGAAACAAAATCATTACGTTTAACATATCATACGAAAGCTGATTAAATTTGCAAGTTGTTGTGAGATTTGACGTTTTGTGGATAGTTTTTTCAAAAAACGTTGAGCGTTGAAATAATATACGACATTGTGACTTCCCCAAATAAGGTGAAGATCAAGCTGTTATTTAGAGACCAAGTTTGTAAAATTCTAAGGTACAGGTACTCAGCTATTATAGAAAATTTAATGCTAAATCCGATAATTTGGTCAAAATTTGAAAAATATATAAAAGTCTTTGATTTATCGTATATCTGCACCGGATTGGAATAGATAGGTGAGGTTTGCGGCATTTCGTTACATTTTTGATCTAGTTTCACCCAATAGTTGTTTACACTAAGAGATACTCACCCTGTATATACTGTTTTGTTTTTTTAAATAAAAATTTACTTGGAAAAAAGTAATTTTTATAATAAATTTATATAACACGCTATATTTGTAACATCTCTCAAACAGTGCTCGCCACCTATCGGTCGATTACTAAACTTCACTAAGAACTGCTTATTTATAGCTTTTTTATGACAATATAATTTAAAATCTTTAAATTTTATTATTGCTAAACTTTCCTTGAACTATGAAGATGATGTGGTTATAATTTGGTTCAGATTGGTTCAGTAGTTTTCGTGGTAAGTGATCACTCGTGCAATTGCATCTTTTTGTTGCAAGCTCGAAAACAGCCAGAGACAAATTATTTATACGAATTAGGACGTTTAGGCCAAATTTACCTTAGTTTAATATTGCACAAAATTGCACGTTTGGGGGGTTACTGCATAAAATTGCACATTCTGCAGTTTTAATGCATAAAATTGCACATTCTACAGTTTGAATGCATAAAATTGCACATTCTGCAGTTTTAATGCATAAAATTGCACATTCTGCAGTTTGAATGCATAAAATTGAACATTCTGCAGTTTTTTGTTTTTTGTTTTTTTTTCATTTATTAATTGAAATTCACAACTGTATTAGAAAATACATCCAGTAAATATGCTTTGTACAATGCAATATGATAACATGATTAAGACTTGTAGAGGAACTACCCATTGCTAGTACTCTAACTGCAGTTTTAATGCATAAAATTGCATATTCTGCAGTTTGAATACACAAAATTCCTGCATTCAAATCCTGAATGCACAACACTTTCAAAGTAACGACTTTAGATTGACTTTAGCTAGGGAACTCGGGTTCCCAACTTTTTGCCTCTCACTCCTAACTTACGGATATTTTTAATAAGTACAACATAATTATTAAATTAAGCCCTCTTTACTGTTAGTAAACATTTTCAATTTAAACAAAGCAAATTTATTCTTCTGCCTTCTTAACGGGAAATTAAATAAAATTTAATCATTCCCTAACATACATATTTATACTCCTAAGTAATATGTACATATAGCTTATGTATACCACGCAATAAAGGTATGGGATTTGTTCTTATTGTGTTTTAGACAATGATTATTTAACTACTCCCTTACTAAGGACTGGATCAATAAATTTTAAGATAAAAACAACTTTTTGGAAAGAATTTTATCTAGCGAATTATTTGTTCAACCTTTTTTATCATTAGCATTTTATTTTGCACGATTTTAAGTTTTATTGCACGTTTTTGTACAATTTCAAGTTTTTATTGCACATTTCAGAATTTTTGTTGCACGAAAATCCGGGCTTCAGTGATCAAAAACGGAAAATGGCTTTTCCTTTTATATAATAGTATAAATAGGTAATAAGAATCAACAAATCAAAATTTCGATAAACTGCTATTTGATTTTGTGTATAAAAATATGATTATCTTAATCTTATATTATAATATTATATCTTGATAGTCCTGTCCATTCAACTCATACATTAAAATCTTTTAACACCAAATCAGTTTGATTTTAACAAGGCTAAAATATACTCCTACGCGAGAGAATATCGTTGAAGAAAAAATGCTCGATTGAATATCTATACTATTATATAAAAGGACAAGCCATTTTTCGTTTGTGATCACTAACCGCGAAAACTACAGAACCTATCTGTACCAAATTTTGACCACATCATGTTTATAGTTCAAGGGAGGTTTAACAATAATAATATTTCCGGATTTTCATTTAAATTGTCTTTAAAAAAGCGATAAATATGTGGGGCAAAGTGAAGTTTGATAATCGACCGATAGGTGGCGAGCACCATTCAAGAGAGGTTACAAAGATAAGGTGTTATACAGAGCTAGGCATTGATAATAAAATTTGCTTATATTTAATTAAATTATTAAAAATATATTTAAATACGTGGTGTGACATGTGGATCCCGGTAAAGTTTGAAATTCTACCGATTTGTGGTTAGCACCATCCGCAACAGAGATAACATTGGTAAAACAACTAAACCCATCTGTACATAATTTTAATTACATCATCTTCAAAGTTTAAGGAAGGTTAGCAATAATAACAAATTAGATGTGCAATATTGAGTGGCAGAAACGAGGTTTGCAACAATGTCATATACTTATATGGTTTAAAATTAAAATTCAACAAATAGAGCCGCTATTGAGATAGGACGGAGCTACAGAGAGGTGGGCTAGTATTCCCCCACCATTACGCTACTCAGGGTTAGCCCAGTTCCCAACTCACCAACATTATTTTTGTTAATAACAATTCAAATATTTCAAAGTATTGTGATACTTTTAACGTGGAGTTTACCATAAAAAAAGTAATTGCATTTAACACCATCGGGATCTATTTGACTAGGTACAATGAAAGAATTTTGCGTTAGTAAGTTACCTATGAAAGCTATGCTGCTTATCATTTTTAGTCCCAGTTTTGTTGTTCTTACATCCAACTGCAGCACAAAAAGGCATATTTATTGCGGAATGAATTTATTAACAAAATAAAAACTCAATGAGAATAGGTTTACGTAAAAAATAAGAAATTAAAAGCAAACACTTGTGACTTTAGTTGTAACTTTTAAGGTTAGGGTAGTATAGTGGAGGGGGAACGAATTCCATCCCCACTCCACTCGTCACTGCTCTAACCAAACCAATATGTCGTTCCTTCGCTTTTTGATATTGATTTTAAAAATAATATTCATGGGTTTTTAGTTGTAAGCATTCATAATGCAGTCCATTATTCACAAGTTTTTAATAGTCTCTGTCCGCCTGGATTACCAACTCATACATTAAAATTAAAAGTTGGATGTCAAATTTTCTTTTTACGTAGACTTCAACCACCTAACCTGTACAATGGTACCAGGTTAAACTCTTTTGCGTGGAAATATCATTGAAGAAATAGCTAATGCTCAATCAAATACTTTAATTATTAGTTAAAATTATTTAAGTTCTTTACTTATGAGAGCGTACGAAGCCGCGACGGGGGTTCTAGTTTCAATATAAGGTTTTTATGGATGAACATATAAAGCTTCAGTGATTAGTTATTAGTTATTCTATAATTTATAGGATCTACTTCATTTTTTTTTTCACTTACATCAACGATTAATGACTTGTTGCTAACGATTTCAAGCGGTTTACTCTGAAGACATTTTAGGAGATCTCCATTTTCGGGACAACCAACTGCTTTAGCCAAGTTCAAACCCGACTGCCTGGCCATTCCTGGTTGCATCAATGCCCAAGGAGCCCTCGCGACTCCGCTTTGAGACACACAGCTTTTGATGAGCCCTGAAAAAAAAAAATCGTGACTTGTAAGAATAGTTTCGATAACTTTTATACTAGGTTGACAGATTAAAAGTCTTGTAAAGGGGAAAATTATGTTATTTAAAAGAAAATACAATAAGATAAGAACAACATGTTTACCATTTGTTCTCGGAGCGGAACAAATGAAGTCTGTCGATGCACCACCTGCACTTTCCCCTATTACAGTTATCCTATTTGGGTCCCCTCCAAATGCACTTATTTCTTTGTGGACCCATTCCAAAG
Source organism: Euschistus heros (assembly GCA_003667255.2). NCBI lineage: Eukaryota > Metazoa > Arthropoda > Insecta > Hemiptera > Pentatomidae > Euschistus > Euschistus heros. The sequence goes on from RCWM02000094.1 coordinate 2,923,827, forward strand.
CAAGTGCTTGATCCTTAAGACCCATATTGCCGGGTATAACATTATCTTCCAAACTGAGGAATCCTGAAAAAGAATTATAAAAAAAAAATTGGATAACTTTAATCCTTATCGTTACTATCTTCAAGTAATAGTGAAGTATGTATAATTATAAATATGTATTAGTAACTATTATCTTACCTATAATTCCAAGTCGATAATTAGGGGCAACAAAGATGACATCTTCATCCATGAAGAAATTTGCAGATTTGAATAACCTGGCAGAATCTGCTGAGAAGCCACCACCGTGTATGCTGAAGATAACTGGAAGCTTACCAGTTAACTGAAAATATTATATATACATTGCAAATACATCTTCAATTATATACACATACACATATAAATAGAAAAGAAAAAAAAATTCTGGGACAGAGTCCCTTGAGAATATCATTACATAACGCATAGGAAAATCATAACTGGCCGAGAGATTTTAAAAATAAATCAACGAAAGTGAATAATAATTTATGCTAAGGCGATTATAAGTGTTTTCCTTTTATTTTCTGAGCACACGAGCTCTGGTCGTGGCGTTTAAAATCAAGGAAGCGACCAAGATTCTCCGAGAGAAGACGGGAAATTTGGTATATGGATTTTTGTTTCTATTCTTTCTTGTGCCGCAAACCAGCTTAAAGTTTTATTTTTTTTTTTAACAGTCCACATTTGCTTATTATATTTTTTATTTCTTGTTTAGTCAAGCAATCAGAAAAGGCCCTAAAATTTGTATGAGAACAACTATAGACAGAAATAGAAAAAATGAGAGAGAAAAAAAAAAGATAATATAGGAGGTAATATTATAAGCGAAATTGCAGAGTAAAAAGAAACAGAAAACGATAATGAAAAAGAAAAAAATTAACTTTAAAAAAAACTTAAAACATTGTGATAAGAAAACTGTAAATTTATGCTAATGTTTATACGTGACATTTTTTGGAATTACATTGTATATTTACATACATCGTGAGACATCCATTAGGAAGTATCATTTTAATCCATTAGAAAGAAGATGGTGAAAGAATAGTGTTTTAAACGTTCCGAGGGAAGAAGTGTTGCGAAGGGAATTCCAGAGAATAGAGGATCGGACTAGGAAGGAACGTTGGAATGCAGTACTACTGTGGGATGGAGTATAGAGATCGGAAATCTTGTATGCTGTGATTTGCTTGCGGACTTGGATCGCAGAATACTGTAAATGGAGGGTGACGGGTGTTGATAATTTAGAATAGGTATGTGCCAAGGAGGGGAGAGCCAATTTAACTCGGTATAGAGATGCGAAACATGGGAACTTCTCGAGGTTCCGAAGACAAATCAAAATCATGATACGTTTTAATCTATCCTTAAGAACCATCGAGGGCCCACCATAATATATTACGCAACAATAGTGAAATTAGAGGAAGATACTAGGAGTTTACGTGTGGGTAAGGTAAAGAGGTGACGGGAGCGGTAAAATAGTTTTATGATACCTTCCGGAGATCTGTGCGATCTGGGATTTCCAGGAAAGGATTTGATCAATGTTAAGTCTAAATTTTTTACTGATGAGTGAAAAGTTATTGGATGAGCATTGAGCAAGAATGTGGGAAAGTTGGTATTCGATCGAAGAATGGAATGGGATCCTTTGGCAATGGCTTAAGTTTTTGTTTTGTTTAACGTTTATATATATATATATATATATATATATATATATATATATATATATATATATATATATATATATATACATAATCACCTAATTTAAAAATGATTGCATCATTCATTCAAATAATCATTAGTTCACTAAATAATCGACTGAATGATTTAATCAGGCTTAAAATAGGTGGTTGATTCCAGGAAATTAGTTGTCATATAGCTATGATTAAATTTTTTTCAATCTGCTTATGCATAATATGATGCGAGTATATTATTAGGTGGTGTAAATTACCACCATGGATACAGTTAAAACTCGATTAGTTATAAAAAATTCGGTAAGTCGAATTTTTTGTCTACAAAACTCCGTAAGTCAAATTTCCTGAGGCGAGAGGCTCTATAACTCCAAGTTTCCTATAACCATGAACATGTATAAACTAATCTAGCACAACCATATCTTTGCTTATCGTTTCATTTCGATGACAAGACAGACGTTTATTGTGTTATTATTATTATTTTTTTTTATTAGCCATGGCTACTGGTAGCTATGGCTATGGTAACTGCTGATAAGCAACACACTCTAAATTCATCCTACAGAACAGAAATGATTCGTCTATGATTTCAGAAAATCTGTGTTAAATGGGTGATTTAAATAAATATTATTTTGAACTTACATTAGGCGAAAAGACATTTAAATAGAGGCAATCTTCTTGTCCTAATTTTATTGAGAATAATAATTCCTGATAACACATGGGAATTTCTTGAGTTGCGTCCAATATTCCAGTCCAGTTATCTGCTTTTTCCGAAATCTATAATAGAATGAAGGTTTCATTTAATCAACACAATATACTTGTGAAACTGATACATAGGACAATATTTTATAAATCATAACAAAGTATCTTATTAACAGGAGTTTCGTCTAAGATATGTCTAACTTGCGAAGACTGAACCATACTTACTAGGAACCTACGATCACCCACAGGAGGCTTGGAGAAAGGTATCTTGGTAAAGGAGAAAAAGTCCCTTCCATCCCTAGACTTGAGTACCTTTCCCTTCATGGTGCCCTGAGAGGTGGTTACCAAAGGGTTCTGTCCTAGTGTGATCTGCCCCAAGGCTAGGGCACACAGCACTAATAGCAACATCATCGCTGTGTACCAGAGCACTGTGTCTACCTCACTTATATAGAAACACTTATCTTCTTATCTTCTTAAGCTGTTAAAGACTAAAAAGTATATATTAAGTTCTTAGAATCTTCAATCGAGAACCACTTTATAATATCTAATTCAGTAAAAACATCTTTTATTTATTTATTTACGTAAACTCACAACTGTACTATACACAACCAGCAAATATACTGAATTACTGATTATAATGACTTGTAGAGATGGATATAACTCTAATAAAAGTCCTAAAATACGTGTTCTCAGACTTGTTTTTTTATATATTTGTATGTGATTATGTATTTAATTATGAAAGGAAAAATGTCTGTTTCGTTCCATCATGAAGAGAATTGAGGATTTTGGATTTGAGAGACTGCTTAGTAATAATATAAAATTCCAATAGACATTTATTCTGTGTTTTGTGGTTTCCCAGATTAAAAAAGTTGGGTTTGGCATTGTTTGTTGAGGTAAAACAATAATACGTATTGAAAAAAATGAAAAAAAACATACATTTGTGGCACTTCTTGCGTCGAGGAATATCCAACGTAGCCATCCATGCCTCTCGGTCTCTGCTAAACAGATGTTTTGCCTTCCAATCCAACATTCATTTAGGAAAAGACCTCGCGGTTTCCTTTCGATGGGTCGAGCTTCCATTCTCTTTTCTCTTCCATTCGAAAAATATGTTTCATTTTTCCCTATTGTCGCTATGGCCACACCATTTTAGCTGTCGGTTTTCGAGCGAGTTCTTCCTCCATATCTTTCAGCTCCCTTCTTATTCGATCATTCATGATACGGTCTCTCCGTATTCATCCAACGGCCTGATTTGACTGCCATAAGTGAGGGATGAGAGGTATACTATAAAGGGTATATGCCTTTTGGTTATCAACATCTCTACCATATGTTCCATTATGCTATTACAAATTTGATAGTGGGTCTGCTTTAGATATTCTATTCCTAATTATGTGTCAATCTTCCGGTCTCATTTATGACTGTCTTTAAGTAGGCAGATTTCGATTGGATTTTCTCCCTCCTCATTGACTGAGAGCCAGTACATGCAAACTTAATTGGAAAGACTTAAATTTGTTTCCTAACCGGATTTATAGTATTATCTGACTTGAAATGAGATATCGCGGTGTGGCAGCCTGTATCCGTCGGAACGTTGTGTAACGCCCTTTTCAAATCGCCCAAAAATTGCAAAATATGATTAGAAAGTCATGTACTTGGGCTTAGTCTCAATGTAGATTAATTGGTTGCGGAGATAAAGCTCTCCAAAAATGAAAAACGATACCCGTCCCGGAAATCGGAAAAAATCAGGATGGGGACATTGCAACCCAGCTGCTGAAAACTTTTGTAGGAGATTGTTCACAAGTTTAACATAATTTTCATTTCTCCTTTAGTCTAAAAAAAAAGATAAATGACTGGCCTGAAAGACTACCATGCCTCATTTTCAAAGCTCTGCAAAATGGAATAAACGTTTTGGTCCTTTAGAATCTCTCTAATATGGGGGCTAGTATCGATTCCTTCTTTTATTTTGACGTCGCTTAGACGTTCTTTTTTGTTTAGTCATCAATTAGTTGAACAAGTACTGCAACTAAAATGCGGTACCCAGGATTTGTCTTGTTTTTTAATTATAATTCCAAAATAATGGAAGTAAGCAGTTTCTAAACTCTGAGTTATTGGACATCTTTGGCTGCTCAGATCCACGGTACCACATAAGAAGCAAAAATTGTCTGCTCTATTAACACAATTAGGTGTCATAATGAAAAGTTTAGAATTTCCACTAAAAATATGCCGAAAATGTTAAAATTTTTAATTAAACACGACTATTAATTGGCAAAACAAAACACGGACTGTCTTAGGCACAACAAACGAATAAGTAACAACAATTTTTATATTAGTAATTCCTTAAAACATTGAACTCTATCTATGAATATGATAAAGAAGCTACCCGCAATTATATTAAATTTGACATAAATGGAAAATGAAAACTATCAATTTTAAGTTCCAAATTTAGATTCAGTGAATCAAATGCTACAGTTCAGATATTTATTTAAATGAGATAAATAATTCCAATATTTTTTAATTTTGAATTTCTTCTTCTTTTCCAGTATGAACGGAAAAAACCGACTAGTCATAGGAAAATCTATGGTAGTTCCCATTAACCTGACTTTTCCATCCTACACCTGTTAGAACCTGTCACATCTCAGTCGTATTCAGGACATGACACCTTTTAGAAGTTCTTCCATGTTTCCTACTTTTGTCAATATGGACACGGTTGATTCCTTTCCTTACATTTTTAAATTTTTATATACATTTTAAATAATACGCCCAGACAATTTTACCTCTAACTGTGTATTATTATTGTTCGGGGACTGTAAGTCCCAGAATAAAGTTTGTTTTTTCATTTTTCGTTTTATTTTCGTATGTAACTTTTCCAAGTTTAATTAAATATATGTAGTTAGTTCCGTTAATTCTATAAAGACAAAAAGACACCACCACTTTGCTACACATATTATGCATACCTTTTCCAAGTGTAGTTAAACCTTTTCAAGAATAGTTTAATCATTTTCGAGTTATGTTTAGCATTTGACCGGGACTGCTGTATAAGCTCCGTCAATTCCTACCTACATATTTCCTTATTGTCACCTTATCTCAGTGACAGAACCTTCAAAGTAAACCACAAATTTTCCTATTCCCCTTTTTACCCAATCTGCCGGAGTTCCTCAAGGTAGTGTCCTAGGTCCCATCCTCTACACCGTGTATACAGCTGACATCCCGACTCATCCTATCACTGTCCTCACCACTTACGCTGATGACACATGTGTTTAATCAGTAAATAATAATCCTTATGTTGCATCCCAATCACTATAATCTCATATTACTAACATTCAAGAATCGTGTCGAAATTGGAGGATTAAAATAAATCCCTAAAATAACCTTTACTCTTCTTCGAAAACCTACGATTTCCTGTTCTACAGACAGTATCATTTAATGATATTCCACTAATCCCAGTTGAACAGATACGCTACCTTGGACTCCACTTGGACAAACGTCTTACTTAGAATCTATATACAAGATTAAAACGACAAGAAACTGCCCGTCGTTTCAGACTACTTCAACATTTACTAGACAAACGTTCAAAGCTCCCAATTAATTACAAAAGATATTTACATGACTGTGATTAGACCTATTTGGACGTACGGAGTTGGGCTTTGGGGCTCTAATAAACCATCCAATTCACCTCGTATCCAATCCTTACAATACAAAACCCTTCGAAAAATCCTCAATGATCCTTACTTTGTGACCAATAAACTTGTCCATTAAGATCTTAATTTTCCTTATGTTGCTGAGCTCCATAACCGCTCCAATCCACTTGTCTCCCAACATGCTTACCATACCATTCCTGATAATCCTCTGAAAAGAAGATGGCTTTGAGACCTTTTAGTGTAGATTTTATTGAAGTGCTATATATTTAAACATTTTCCAACTATGTCTAATCTCATTCCGTTTTATTTTGAACTATTCCGTTTATAGTTCACCCTTTTCCATATATTTTTGGTCTTTTTATATTTAGGTTAAACCATTTTCCAATTTTATTTTAACTACTTCTTAATGGAACTAGGCCCCTAAATTTTAATGGGAAGGAGGACAATAATAAATCAAAAAGCCATTTTCTGCTGATCCAGCCTTTATTAGATAATAAACATTGCTATAATACAAAAATATTATATATCATTCGTTATTTTTATAAAAGACAATAAAACTGAAATACAAATTATACTGCTTAGTTGTACGAGGAAAGGAAAAAATAATATGCTTCTAGTTCAGATATCTTTTCATAGTTGATTCCCTTATCCAAAAAACATTTAATGCTTCAATTGCTTTTTGGAATGAAACCGCGATAAAATTCCATCCGTGAGGAACTTGTGCTTATGTCCCCTCTTAAAGCTCTTTTTCACTCCGAAATTTGTTATTTTTTTATGATAATTTTTATGGTAGACGTTTTAATTTTCTGAACTAGGAGCATTTTATTACTTTCCATTTCTCATAAAACTTAGTAAAAAATAATTTGTACCTCATTTTTTTACTATTTCTTAAGTATAATGAATGATTTCTTTCATTTTTACATTATTGCACTGTTGGACATCTAATAAAACCTGGATTGTCAGAATATGGCGTTTTAATGATAATTATCCTTTTTATCCATTTTCCCATAAACATTCAGCGGCCCAATTTAAGGAAAGTTTAAATAAAATTGAAAAATGGTTCAACCTAGATGAAAAAAGATTAAAAATATATGGAAAAGGGTGAAATATAAATAGAACAGTTTAAAATAAAATATAAAACGATTAAACATAATTGTAAAATGTTTAAATATGAATGCCAAAGTTGCAATATCCCTAAATGTAAAAACCTAAAAGGTATACATAATCTTTGTAGCAAAGTGGTCTCTTTTTATCTTTTTAGAACTGATAGAACTAGTCCTCCAATAAATAAACAAAAATCAAAAATCCAAGTCAGAAATAATTCTTCAGTACTAATTGTATTGATGATTTTATGCTATCATGCGTAGCTCAAGTGATAAGAATAATAAAATAAATCCTTTAAATTTATTAATGAATACGTCATAAAAGTTAACTTTTCTTTGAGTGAAGACTCTTTATTTTACCTTATGTCTTTTTCGTTTAGAAAATCGTTCAATTCCGTTATGGACAAATTTTTGTACCACCATATGTCATTCCTATGTACCAGACGTGACAATTCTCACTTTAAACACTCAATTTATTTATATAGATAATCAGAGATAGTTCGGCGCAAGATTTCAAAATACTTGAAATTATCTCTCTTGTTTAAAAAAATAAATAATATTTCGAAACTACATAACCACGTATCCGTTTCATAGTCAGCTATAAATATAACTGTTTATGCATAACCACGATTTTATAAAGCATAAATTATATTATTTATATCCCATATTGTATAACAGTATAATATATAAAATTTAACTTATAGTTATAAATTATAGTTTTTATAACTCCTATGTCCTTCCCGTGTATAAACAGACTCATCTGTCCATAAAATTCACTTCAAAAAGTGGTATTCTGCAACATCATCTGCATTCAGAAGCAATCGGAAAAATTGAGGTCTATGTTCATCACCATTGGGTTTTAAACTATGATAACAGGTTTGAAAATATAATAACATAATAATAATTAATAAATGTAATAACTGGTTTTAATAAATCCTTTAATCTGATGTCACTTTGTTGAGTTTTCAATTATTTTCTATTTAACAATATTTTTTTCTTTGCTTGTTATTCCAATGAAGAGTTTATTATGTTTAAAGTACACGTTTTCATTTAGCGATTATCATAATGTCTCATTTACACAAATAACTGATTTGTGAAATGAAAATACCATGTTTTTCTGGTTTCAAAAGTAAATTTCTCCATGAAATCGATATAGATCAATAATTTGATCATAATATATGAAAGCTGATTAAATTTTCAAGTTTTTGTGAGGTTTGCAGTTTATGGATAGTTTTTATCTAAAGGCGGTGAGCGCTAGTACAAGGTGTATCAAAAAGAATCCTCCGATTTCATGAAATTATAACTATCCTATTATTTGAGCTAAATGTGCCAACAACGTACTGTTGGAAAGAGGAAACTCTCAAATTTTACATGGCTTCTGCTAGGTAGCAGCAGCGCGCTTGAGTAAACGCCTTCAGTGAAAATGGCGTCAGGACCACTAAAATCGTTTTGTGTTTTGCGTTTTTCGCAGTGTGAGTCTGTAATAACTGTTCAGAGTGACTTTCGTAATAGGTATGGTGTTGATCCTACTACACCACAGAGCATTGTACGACGGAACAGGTTTCAGATCGACAATTTCGAGGAACAGGTTTCAGATCGACAATTTCGAGGAACAGGTTGTCTGTGTAAAAGTAAATCACCAAGCCGTCCCAAAGTGTCCGATACAGACGTGGAGCGCGTCCGCCATTGTTTTACAAAAAATTTTTGTGAGTTTCCCCTTCTGACAAAAAAATCAGTAATTGTGTATGTTTATTAGTGTTAGAAATATAAACATGTCAAATAGGATGATTCTTTTTGATACACCCTTTATTGTAAGACATTGTAACTTCCCTAAATAAGGTGAAAGTCAAGCTATCCTTCAGGCCCCAACTTAGTAAAATTCAAGGTAACATCTACTCTGCTCTTATAGGAACTTTAATGCTTAATCTGAAATTGTGGTTGAAATTCATGTTGGGTAATGGTAAGCATGTTGGGAGACTAGTGGATTGGAGCGGTTATGGAGCTCAGCAACATAAGGAACATTAAGATCTTCATGGATAAGTCTATTGGTCACAAACTAAGGAGCATTGAGGATTTTTCGAAGGATTTTGGATTGTAAGGATTGGATACGAGATGAATTGGTTGGTTTAGTGGAGGCCCAAAGCTCAACTCCGTACGTCCAAACAGGTCTAATCACAGTCATGCATATGAGTCTTTTGTAATTAATTGGGAGCTTTGAACGTTTGTCTAGTAAATGTTGAAGTAGTCTGAAACGACGGGCAGTTTCTTGTCGATTTAGTCTTGTATGTGGATTCCAAGTTAGTCGTTTGTCCAAGTGGAGTCCTAGGTAGCGTATCTGTTCAACAGGGATTAGTGGAATATCATTAAATGATACTGTAGGACAGGAGGTCGTAGGTTTACGACGAAGAGTAAACATTTTTGGTGGGATTTGTTTAAATTTATTTTGATTCTCCATTTCTGACACCATTCTTGAAGGTTTAGGATATGGGGTTGGAGTGTTTGGGAGGCAATGAAGGGATCATTGTTTACTGATAACACACATGTGTCACCAGTGTAAGTAGTGAGGACAGTGGAAGGATGAGATGGGATGTCAGCTGTATACACTGTGTAGAGGACAGGACCTAGGATACTACCTTGAGGAACACCGGCAGATTGGGTAAAGAGAGAAGAATAGAAACAGTTATGATTCACTTTGAAGGTTGAATCGATAATATAGGAGGTTGAAATTTAAACAAAAAAATGTTTAAAAAAAGTGGAGATATTACAGCTTTTATGGCAAAAAACGTGGTTTCCTCAAACAATTCTTTGAATTACCGTATATCTGCAACGGATTGGAATAGATAGGTAAGGTCTGCTGCATTTTTCTTCATTTTTTGACCTAGTTTCACCCAATTTTATTTTATTTTTTTTTTATTTTGAGTACACCAAGAGGGACTCACCTTGTATACTCTTAAGTTTAGAAATTAAAATCCAACCAGATGTATTATTAGAATTATTTCTTTTGAATTAAAATGTCGACTCTTTGCTTTTTCATATTGTTTTTATAAATATGATTCATGGGTCTTATGAATATGATTCATTATCCGCAAGAGTTTCTTAATAGTCTCTGCCCATCTGAATTTCTAATCCATACAGTTAAATTCAAAATTAGATGTCAAATTATACTTTTAATTTAAGGGTAAGGATGTAAATATACAAAGGTTTTTTTATACTTTAATGATAAATGTTAAACTATGCAGCACCGCTTTCTCTGCTCAGTTTACTATCAACTCCAGTAACCCCTGGCTGAAAGATGGGTCTTCCCTCTTTTTTACTTCCATCTACAATTAAAGAAAATCTTATATCCCTATGCCACCTTTTCGGCGTTCCTACATTCCGGTGGTACTTGTTGTCTCACACCCTGTACTAGTTATGCAGTTTTGGGAACCAATATACCCAGAGGACCTCGTTTTCTTATATCCTAAAGGATAAAGGAAAGATGGATAAAAAATAAAAATTAATATTTATTTATATCGGTAATGAATGTTAAATGTTATTGAATCCTTAATTTCAAACTTTGTACCAATAAAGAAATTTATTTCCTTTGTATTCCGTTGCTGGGTTTTCTTACTTTGATTCATTCTTATCACAAGCTCATCGCCTTAAGCAGCTATTGCATTAAAGATGAAAGTGATGAGAACAATGAAGACTAAAGATGGTTGAAAAATTGAGGATCCAGAAGGTTTAGTTTCATCTGGAATATAAGATTTCCAGAATTCAAGTGTCTCTTGATAATCGGTCAAGTTGCTGATGTTAACTCCTGAGTCTTGTATATCCAGATAGTATTGTCCTTGGAACTGGGGCCATTGGATGGTTCCTTGGCTGCTTGGTGTTCTGGAAAATAAGAGAAATAGGTGTCATTTCAAATGGAGTTTATGCATCAAGCAGATAATGATTAATTATGTATTTTTCAAATGTTTTTATTCAAATTTATGTAGAAGTTCTAGATGAGATAGTTTTTCGAACAGTTTGCCAATCAAAACTAAAGATGTGGAACCAAGAAAATAAAAATTTAAATTTTCGGTTAAAAAAAAAAAAAAAAAAAAAAATAGAAGGAAACAATACAATCAACACTAAAATTGGTAATTGGTATAGGCACCATTAAAAAAAAAATAAAAAAAAATATTGATCATGAATCACTTACTGATCTCTTGCGAAGTTGACCCACATCTTGACTAACTGCTTTGACAATGCAACATCTTCCGGTTTGGGCCAGTCTGCTTTTTTAGGATTTATATCGAAGAAGTAGGGCATTTCTGCTCCGTGTGAAGCCGCTAAAGTAGAATTATCAACCGAGATTAAACTGCTTGTTATTTTAAGTTAGGTGGTATTTTAGTATTTATGATATAATTTTATTTCTCATAATTATTTATTTCTTTTTTTTGTAATAAAAAAAATAATCTCTCTCTCTCTCTCTCTCTCTCTCTCTCTCTCTCTCTCTCTCTCTCTCTCTCTCACTCTTTCTCTCTCACTCTCACTCTGACTCTCTTTCTACCTATCTTACCTGGACCATTGTTAACTGCTGTCTTCGTTGCTTGAGTGTAATTGAACTTGTAGTGATAAGTTGGTCCAGAGTGTTTACTTAAGCTCTTCAATGACGGATACCAAAACATGTATTCGGAAAAATACTGAAACAATTTAAAGATCCAGTGTATAAACATATAAAGATAGTGGGAAAGAAATAAAAATACAAATACTATTTTTAATGGTTGGGAATTAAATTATTAATTACAATGAACTTCGAAGTTTTCAAAATAATAGAATAGAATAGAAAATCAACTTTATTCTGGGACGATGTCCCCTAAGAATAATATAATGTACATAAATAAATACAATGAGTCTAGCTTTCATAAGACGAAATAAAATAAATTAACAATATGGTTAACTATTTACAATTTTACTAATAAAGAACAAAAATAGAAATAAAAATTACAAAAATCCAATAATTGCAGGAGAAAAAATAAAAACCTATTTACATCTACTGAATGCACTCCTTTTTTATAGTGAAGTTTTGCTAGTCAGTATCATTCTGGAGGGAAAGGAGGTATTGAAAGAGAAGGGATTTAAATGTGGACAGAGATGGAGCATTACGGATATTACAGGATAGTGAATTCCACAAGGAAGTAGCACGGGAAATGAAGGAGTGGTCAAATGATGTACTCTTATGGGAAGAAGTATACAGGTCAGAGGAGCGAGATTTTGTAGTGCGGGAGGAGACCGAGGATCTGAACTGGAAGATGTTATAGATGTAGGAGGGATTCCGAGAATTGATGGTTTGATAGAGGAAGGAGGCTAGGAAGTAATTTATGCGGGATGAAGGATAAAGCCATTTTAACTCTGTATATAGATGTGATGTGTGGGAGGCTTTTGGAACCCTAAAGATAAACCTAACAAAACAGTTCATTAGTCTCCTTATACAATTCCTCATTATACATAATGAATGTACAACAAACAAAACAAAACAATAAAATAAGGTATAATAATTATATTCTTATCATTTATTTTTATTCCTTTTTTAAACTCAAATCGGCCAGCAAGGACCACTCGAATATCACTTATTCTTTTTAATACTTTCCGCCTTCCATCTACTCCTTTCATCCTCTTAGACTGCTTTTTTCGCTCTTCCTTCTTCCATTTTCTCCCCCGTCTCTCCCTCTTCCTTACAAGAACTCTGACTTAATTTAATTTCTTCTCAAAAAGATCTCTATCCAGGCAATCTTTATTTCTGTTGTCAATTGTCTGAGTTTACCTTCTTGTATTAGTGAGCTCACATAGTATGTTTCAAAAAAGCAATTTCCTTTTGTTTTAAAATTTATCACTCGGGGTGCTCTGATTTAACGTTTTTTAGCTTCACACTGCCGGGCACACTGGAATCCGATTGTAATAGTTTCAACAAAAAAGGTTCTATAAACTTTTCTATAAAAGGAATCAAAGCTTAGGGAGATATGGATAGGGGCAAATTAAGTGCTTGCGATTAAGTCGCACTCCTCCACGTAAAGACCTTTGTCGGTACTCTTTTGGCTATAACTCCGAACCTATTCATCCAAACTAACATTTTATTTTTTCATCTCAAAGCTGGTTAAATTTAATATTACAACGCTTATATGAAATAGAAATTTTATTGAAGTACCACTGGTGGGTAGGTGCTTCACGAGAATTATGTTTTATGTTGTTGTTGAGAAATATGTTGTAATCATATTTACTAGAGGTTTTTTTTTTGTTTGTTTTTTTGTATGAATACAGTTGTAAATTTCAATAATATATGATCAAATAAAATGTTATTAAGCAGAAAAAATAATAAATGCTTACATTGCGGATAGCTTTCAAAGGTTCTATCCCTTTAGTGAAAAACCTCTCTCTTATTCTTCGGACGTCATCAGGTCTGTTTTCCAAATGAAACGTTTTCATAATTGTACTGTTAAATCCGTTTATATATTTCTCTGTTTCTTCCTTGGTCTTAAAATGGTTTTCGTAAACTGAAATTTAAAAAAAAAAAATCACCTTAGTGTCAGAGAAAAACAAACCTTTAAACTTTTTTGAACTCGAAATCTCAATAATAAATTAACAGCATGGAGTTGGAATAGTGCTCCACTGCTCTTAACATCGCTACTGTGTATTTGTTATGGCATGGATGAATATGACGAGCCTAGTCTGCAAAGGGAGGCAAGGGGAATAGTCTCAGTACCTCTGTTAGTTACTATTTGATATTCCCGAACTGTAATTCCCATTTGTTTTGGTTGGGTAGCAATTGTCCTCCACGTGACCTTTCAATTACTAATTTTTAGTTTTGTATTGTTTTGGTCTACATTAGCAAAATTAATACAATTAGAGTTTGTTGTAATTACATTGAATGCCCCCTACTGATATTTTTGAAGTACTGTGCTATTTGAGTGAATTGTTTCATTTGTCATCCAAGCGACCTTCCCCGTAATTATTATTCTTAATTGGTATGTGTTGATAATGATCTATGTACTTTTTTGATATTTCATTATTTTCTCTTGAGATTTCACCCCCAGAGGATAAAGCTACCCCTTAAAAATATATTTTGATACCATACTACGGCCCAATATCCACTAAAGTCGGGAAAGAATTAAAAAAATTAGGTTTAAAACCTGCATTTAAAATAGATAAACCATTGTCATCATACTTCCCTTCACTGAAAGACAAAATAGACCCTTTCCAAAAAAGCGGCGTATGCGAATTAAAATTTAATGACTGTGAAGCAAAATACACGGGAAAAACTGGACGATTGGTAAATCAAAGAGTATAAGAACATATAAGAGCATACACTAATAAGACCCAAAATTTCCAAGACTCGGGAATAAAAATATTACATCAATTAGAAAATAGCCTAAAACTAAATACTTTTGAATCACTAGAAATAATAAAATCGTTAACATATCCAATAGTCCCATTTTAAATTTGTTTCCCAAATCAACGGAAAAATCCAATGAGTCATAAGGGAAACCCCATTGTAAATAAAAAATTTAACCTACCTGATCCCTTTCACTTCTCACGAATTTAGTGAGAAGTCTATTTCTGTTTTAGTTACCTCGAAGGTAACTAGAGCGCCCATGTTTGATTTCTTGTCTTAGTTTTTTAAAAACTTGAGTATATATAATATTTGTAACATGGTACTTATGTGTTGAAAAATTTTGTATGTTTTAGAACTGAAGATGAATGTTTGGCATTCGAAACTAGTATTCTAATAAAATAATCTCAATAGAAGTGGCAATTAATTCATCAATCCTAATTTCATTATTTTGAGTAAATAATTTATTTATTTTATCCTTTGTAAAGTATTTTTGGAAATAAAGGGATTAAAAAAGATGTCTATTGCCAAAACACCAGAAAACTATATAATTAGTACTATATAATTTTATGTCTTGTTGAATTTTCTTTGTCTTCCTCTATTATATGAGAACTTTTATTTCTGACAAAAATTTATTTGAATCGTGGGACTTTTCTTTCGTCACTGTACCCAGCGCTCTTATCCTCTCATTCACAAACTTTTTGCAATTAAACACGATGCTTCTTGGATCTTCCAGACATTGGCATTTAGGACACATGCCACTTTGAGCTAGTGCCATTAAATTGAGGTATTTGTTGGTTCTGCCATGGTTAATCTTCAGTCTATTAAGTTTTACTAAGCTTGGGCGGTCGATATTTAGCCTAGGGTTCACAAACCATGGAGTCAATGCTACCTTTTGTTGTACTGCGTAGTGTTCCTTTCCTTTCAGTGTACTTTCCCAATCGTAAAACCTTTGTCATTATTCGATCGCATTATATTTGATATCTTTCTTGTAAGGTCTGTTAGTGGTATCATGACATTTATCCGGTGATGCTGGAATTGGTTGGCTGTTCTATCCGCCTTTTCATTACCTGACAGCCCTACGTGTCCCGGTACCCATTGGAAGAAATGATGGTTTGTCGGCATGTGCAATAATGAAAGAATTTTAAAAGAAATATAATTATGTGAGTTTTTTTGGTGTAACAAATTTAGATGTTGGCATACCGAGGCTGAATCCATTAGGATAATTATATTAGTATCTGAGTATGTTCTTTCGCAGTATATTATGGAATGAAGGATGGCATAAAGTTCTCCACTGAAGATACTAAGATTCAATGGAACAGAAAACGAGAATTTCTGGTTGCTCTGGTGGTCAAGTACGGCGATCGAAGTGCTAGTTTGTGTTTTGGCTGCATCTGAATATATTTGATGTTAACCGGGATATTGTTGAGCTATTGTTTTCAGTGCTGCTAGTTTTAGATGTAATGAGGAGTAGTGAGCTTTATTTTTTGTTTTACCGGTTAGATTTGGATTGCTATTCATTTTAATTCGACGTTTAGGAGCTGGTGTATATGAATAATCATTAATTGAAAAATTAATTTAAATAATTTAAAATTATACAGTTAAGCCCAAAAATAAAAAGAACATGAGGGCATAGAGGGTCAGCAGGATTAAAACTAGCGTCGTCTATTTTATTATTTACTTTTCTTTAATGTTAATACATTTTCTTTATGTGATGCTCTTTAAAAAAAAAATCGATTTAATAAATATTATTTGAAAAAAAAAAAAAAAATGTTATTTTGAAAAAATAATTTAAATAATGTTACATATGGTCGTTTTTTAAAACAATTTTTAGCGTTAACAACATTTTATTACAAAATGTTTGTTCTGTCGAATCGTACTTTATAGCTTTATTAAGAAAGCTACGTTCCCCCACCCTCCCTCCCTCGGTCATTCCCGGAGTGCCACACAGCTGTTTCTTTTAGATTTAAGAGTTTTATAGACACAATACTGCAAAGTACCTTTCGATAAGACAATAAGTAATATAGATTACAAAAAAAAAAAACAATTTACTCCATTTATAAAATTAAATTTTCCACATTAGGGAGGTGGAAATAACAAAATATTAACATATATATTATATTCATTACAGACAAATATGGTGGAGCAGTGGTTCGATAGCGATATCTAAATTAGCTAAAACTATAAAATAAACAGGAATATCATTGTAACGTAAATAAGGCCGGAAATAGGAGAATTGTTGAGGGGGGGGGGGGCAAAGATCAGTTGCCCGTCCTCCATCCCTCTTCTACTTCCTACCATTGAAATACAATACCTCCATAATAAAGTTTATAAATCATGCTTACAAATTAAGGAAGATTAAATAATATTGGTTGTGATATTTTGAAAACGTTTTTAATAACATTATTATTATTTTTTTAAAACTTTTTAAATTTGCCACCTGCTTTAATCTACTCCCTGTGGCATATGTCCTCTCCTGCCCCGCCCTGGTTTTGGGCCTGAATATGCAAAAGGTAGGAATTTACTGTATTTTTAATGCAGCTACAGGGAGACTTTGTAGTACAATTTGAAAGAAAGAACAATTTCACTAAGCCAACTGAATAACTGTTAAAATGTAGTTCACTTACGGTTCGTCAACATCAGCCCTTCATCCTGGGTGAACCCGATGATCCAGGGGTAGTTATGGCTTGCTGTTGTGGGCCAACTTGTCACCAATGCTCCAGGAACATCCACTGGTTCCAGAACTGGAGCTAGGAGGAGAACGGACGGGTCGTTGTTCTGAAATATTTAAATTTTATATAAAATAATGATTTTATCTTTTAACATACGAGGGTCATTCAATAAGTTACGATACAAATTACTACTACTCAAAACCTGTTTATTTAATCAGTACAACACTTGTCCCATCATTCTACTAATTTGTAAATACTCTTGGCATATAAATGTTTCCCTCGTAGACCCACTTTATGGTGCCCAAGCAGATGGAAGTCTGATGGGATGAGGTCGAGTATCGATTTTTCAACAGCTGGCTGATTTGAAGCCGGATTTCTTTGTGAGCGTCGGCGAGTTGTCTGGAAACCCATCTCGTATTGGTTTTCTTGTACTGCAGCTTTTGAATAATGCTATGGACAGTGATATTTCCCCGAATTAACACATCAATCCCAGATTCGAGAGAGAAAGTCCCGACTTCGACTGGTCGTCCACTGCGTTGCTCGTCAGAAACGTTTGTACTGGCTCTTTGAAACTGTTCTACCCATTTGTAAACGTTCAAACGATTCAAACAATAATCTCCGTTCGCTTTTAACATTCTTTCGTGGATTTTATTACCTTTCCCAGCTTCCCGACTAAAAACTGAACGCGGCACGTTGTTTTTCCATGGTCCGATTCTCGAGCGGACTCGCCATCTTTAACTGATTTCATTTGAGGTTATGTTTACAAAATATCATTGAACAGCTGATCAGATGTCATCGCAAGGTTGCCAACTTTCAATTCAGCTGTTTCTGAACAGTAGCAATTTGTCTCGTTAATTCTTACTCTCGTATATATACACAATAAAAAGAATCTCTATAGGAAACCTAAAGTTAGACATTAAAAAACAATAATACAACCAGTAATACTCTATGGTATGGAGGCTTTGGGATTTACCAACATGGATGCGATGTTAAGGAGAGAGAGGAAAGTTCCGAGAATAATATACGTATCTAGAACTATAGGGAGGAATATTGATTAAGGATGAACGGTGATCTTAGTGAATATATAGAAAACCTTGATACATGGACAACAAAAAGGATACTAATATTCTGTCATGATAGGTTGAACCAACTAATATTTGTTACAGTGACGAGAAGGAACTCAACGGATATTCGGAACAAATAAAGGAGAAACTGAAAAGAATGGGTATCAGAGAAAAAGGCTACCAAGATACAAAAAAACAATCCAGCAAAATGGTAAGAATCATATTAGTTCTTGTAGTGGAGTGGAAGAGGAAGAATGCAAAGATATGGACGGAGGAACGAAATGCAGCCTGTTCTGTAGGTCTCTTGATATAACATATCCTTAATTAGGCCTACTCTTGAAA
Source organism: Euschistus heros (assembly GCA_003667255.2). Classification (NCBI taxonomy): domain Eukaryota; kingdom Metazoa; phylum Arthropoda; class Insecta; order Hemiptera; family Pentatomidae; genus Euschistus; species Euschistus heros. The sequence continues at coordinate 2,942,372 of RCWM02000094.1, forward strand.
TGTGAAGGAATTATAACAATTGGATTGTGCAGGAGCAACAAACCATCTAACAAAAAAATTTTAATTAAATTAAATAAAGAATAAGAAGTTATACAATTTTAAACACAATAAAAAGCAAGAACAAAGTTATTGTATCGTTATAAATACTTCAATAAGGCTTAGTAAAGACAAATTTACGATTTATCTGAATTTAAGAAATGTCAAATTTATTTCAAATAATTATCTTTGATTTTCTAAATGGATTTTTTTTAAAATTGTTTTAGGAGTCCAAACATATTCCTCATCAAACTTTGTCCATCCACCGGCAAAATCCTAGTTTTAGTCTGGTTAAATTTTCACTCATATAATTTTTAATTTTTATATATTAGTTGGTAATACAGACGGACAGAGACAATTAAGGAACTTCCGGATAATGGACTGCATTATCAGTGCTTGTAACTGTCTCATAGTAAGTAATAGTCAGTGATAGTCAGTAATAATCAGTGAATATTATAGTAATAGTGAGTAGTCTGCGTTCATAAATGAGGTGTTGTATATTTTGTTCTTGTGTGAAATCACAAGGTCATAAGAAAGTATCTCTTATTTTGAATGTATAAAAGTAAGTGCTTACTGCCGCATGCCCTTTGATTTCTTGTGTAGTGTAGATGTCAGTCCATGTGTCAGATTTAATGTAGGTCCGTAAGTCTGGAATGAAACAATGTAGTTGTCCTCTCTTGTGTGTTGTTCCAACGTGTCTGCCACTATAGCTTATGGGTGTAGCTATTCCACTACAGTCACAACACAAACTTACTATTTTCCGGATCCATTACAAAAACTCATCTAATATCGGACCTGTTCGAATTTATTATCTAATATGACTGATTTGAATTAGGTCATAAATCACGTATTGTGGAAGACAAATAGTTAAGGGTGTTATTTTTTAACACTTACATCGACCACTAAAGACGTGTTGCTAACAATTTCAAGCGGTTTACTCTGAAGACATTTTAGGAGATCTCCATTTTCGGGACAACCAACTGCTTTAGCTAAATTCAAACCGAACTGCCGGGCCACTCCTGGTTGCATCAATGCCCAAGGAGCCCTAGCGACACCGCTTTGTGACACACAGCCTTTGATGAGTCCTGAAAAAAAAAACATCCTGACATGTAAGAACAGTTTCGACAACTTTTACACCAGGTTAACAGATTAGAAGATTTGTAGATGGGAAAATTATGTTATTTAAAAGAAAATACAATAAGATAAGAACAACATGTTTACCATTTGTCCTCGGAGCGGAACATATGAAGTCTGTAGATGCACCACCTGCACTTTGCCCTATTACAGTAATCAGATTTGGATCCCCTCCAAATGCACTTATTTCTTTGTGAACCCATTCTAAAGCAAGTGCTTGATCCTTAAGACCCATATTTCCGGGTATAACATTGTCTTCCAAACTGAGGAAACCTGAAAGATAATTATAAAAAAATCCTTACTGTTGCTATCTTCATGAGATAGTGAAGTTAGATTATAGATCATGTATTAGTTATTATTATCATACCCATAACTCCAACACGATAATTTGGGGCAACGAAGACCACATCTTCATCCATGAAGAAATTTGCAGATCCAAAAACATCAGCATAACCTCCCATGAAGGCACCACCGTATATGCTGAATATAACTGGAAACTTTCCAGTTAGCTGAAAATATTTAATAGGTATATAATTTTATATACATCTCCACTGACAAATACATTTTTGAGGGTGAAAAAAAACGCTAAACATAAATGAACTATAGACCTCAAGCGAAAAGACATATCCATGTTGGGAGTTAGTTTTTTTCTTAACAGAATGACTAAACTAATAGCTGATGAACGAAATTGACACCACACCTAAATACAATAGAATAGATGAGTGTTTGCATGCAGCGCGTTTAAAAAAAAATCTGTGATAAGAGTGATTAAATAAAAAAATATGATTTTGTGCTTACATTAGGTGTGAAGACGTTGAGATAGAGACAATCTTCTTGTCCATATTTTATTGTGAAAAATGACTGATAACACATGGGAGCACCTTGAGTTGCATCTAATGTTCCAGTCCAGTTATCTGCTTTTTCTGAAATCTAAAATAAAATGAATGTTTTATTCAATCTACTCAATAATCTTGTGAAAAGAAAAATACCTAGAACCTAATATTTTATAAATCAAACTAAAATACAATAAAAAATCACCACGTTATTAATGTCTAACAAATTAGAGATTGGTAATTTTGAAAAAAAAAAAAAAAAATTGGTGAAGTGTACTTGGTTTAGCTTGATATCAATGTACAATGTACCTCCACTCAAAAACATAACGTAGGTTAGTAAAGTAGTATTCATAAAATCGTATCGAATGAAGAGGAATTTGTCTAAGACATATTGAACCATACTCACCATGAATCTTCTTTCACCTACAGGCGGCTTGGCGTAAGGTATCTTGGTGAAGGAGAAGAAGTCTCTTCCATCCCTAGACTTGAGGACCTTTCCCTCCATGGTGCCCTGAGAGGTGGCCACCAAAGGGCTCTGTCCTAGTGCGATCTGCCCCAAGGCTAGGGCACACAATACTAATAACAACATCGCTACTGAATACTAGAGCTCTGTCTCTACCTCACTTATATAAATACCACTTATCTCCTTATCTTTACCAGTAATTAAATATTAAAAATATATATCAAGTTCTTAGAATCTTCTATTAAAAACCACTTTAGAATATCTTATTCAGTAATAACATTATTATATTAAAAAGGCATAACTCCTCATTTGCTTTATTCATTTACTACATGTTTCGGAGCTTGTCATGTTGCTCCATCTTCAGGTTCTTCACTGTGATATTCTCACTGGTCATCTCATCTGGTCATTCTCAGTGAGAATATCACAGTGAAGAACCTGAAGATGGAGCAACATGACAAGCTCCGAAACATGTAGTAAATAAATAAAGCAAATGAGGAGTTATGCCTTTTTAATGTAATAACTAGATATTAATCTCCTTGAATGAAACATATATAGTAATAACATTGTTTATATATTTATTTATTTAAACTATTAACTGTACTCTAAACATCCAGAAAATTTACTGAATTGCGATTATGATGACTTGTAGGGATTGGTAGCACCCAAATAATACTTATGAATTATTTGACCCCGAGACCAAATTCTTTTTTAGATGCGTCGGAGAATCATAATGAATACAATAGGAGCAGTTTAAACCTCAATTCTTCTTATCTATATCTATACTATTGTGTAAAATAAAAAATAAATTTTTCGTTTTGTGATTACTATCCACGAAAACTACTGAACCGATCTGTACCAAATTTTACCCACATCATCTGTATAGTTCTATGAAGGTTCGGCAATAATAAAATCTACTGATTTTCAATTTATTTGTTATTAAAAAAGCTATAATATGTGGTTAACAGAGAAGTGACCGACAGATGGTGAGCGCCATTCTACATAAGAGGTTATAATGTTACGTTTTTATATAGAGCTTGAAATCGAAAATAAAATTTACTTAGATTCATTTAAATAAAGTTTAAAAAGCTATGAATATTTGGTGCCACATAGGATCTCAATGAAGTTTGAAAATCAATCTATATGTGGCTAGAACAATTCCGCAAAAGAGTTTTGCAATGGTTAAACTACTGAAACCATTTATACCAAATTTTAATAATACTGTTACGGGCCACTGGGGCTACGACTAATCAAACTACAATTAAATACAAAATATTAATTTATTTACAACTTAAGAAATACAAATAGGTCCTTAAGCTACTTAATCTAATAACAATTATGCTTAGGTCTAACTTATATCTAATTACAATAGTATATATATTATACAATACTTATGTTTGATATCTTAATACTAGGTGTCACAATTATACATAAGAATCTATTACACTGACACACAGAGACTGTTACTTTCACTGACACTGATAATCACTAACATTTGACACACTGATCTTTACTTGATCACTGACACATGGATACTGAATCAATAGGTTAGGGGCTGGCCTATTTAAACCTACGTCGAACCTTCCAGACTGTTCTAGCCAGGTACAAGTCTAGGCCCTTCCAGGCCATCCGCCGCGACCCTTCTACCATAACAATATTCCCCTGACCGTAACAATACTACCTTCATAGCTTTAGGCAGGTATGATAAAATCTATAATAGTAAAAATACAAATTTACAATTTTAAACAGCAGAAACGAGCATTGCCACACTGTCATATTATTTTATGGTTAGAAATTAAAATTCGACCAAATGAAATCAATAAATTCGATACTAAATCAAATTTCGATACTTTGCTGAGAATATAAGTATTATTGCATGAATTTCTTAATAGCCTCTGCCCATCTGGATTAGCAACTCATACATCAAAAATTAAAAATTAGATGCCCCGATAAAGAAATAAAACTACAATTATTAGTTAAAATTATATAAGTTGAATTTGAAGAATTGAATCAGTCATCTAATATATTACAATTACAAAATCATATTCATTTTTATTGCTTTTTGTGAATCCAAAATTACTATTCTTTGAAAATAAAGTATACTGTCATACAAGTAAGCGGGAAAAATATAGAACATAAAGGCATGGACTGTCAGCAAGATTAAGCTATTTAATTTGAAAATTTATCTCCTACAGAAAACCAAAAAAAATAATAAAATAAAATGCATACGAGGATTAAAAGTCAAGGGGGCAACCTCTTAAACATGTTCTGTGTTATTCTTTCTTTAGCTGATAAGCTCAAGGGGGGCAGTTTTTAATTGTGAAAGTAAACGTATTTGTTTCTTGTAATAGTATAGAGAAATGAGTATTTTACGACGGATATTGGAATGGAGATACTGCGTAGTGATAACATTAAACTCCTTAAGACATCTACTTTGAATATAAAGTGAATTGAAAAAGAATATAGACCCCCTTGAACCAGTCGGCTAAAGAAAGAATAACATGGATCATGTTTAGGGGTTGCCATCTTGATCGTCGATCCTTATATGTTTTCTGATTTTTTTTTTTTTTTAGCATAACTTGTAATAATTTGTAGGAGATAAGTTATTTAAATTAAATAAAAGATTAATAATTTTTAGAAATAAGTTTTTTTGATGACTTTTTTCAGTCAAACTAAAAGTCATGGCGTTATAGACAGGTGGAGGGGGCTTAGCTTTCAATAGCCAGGGCAGGCAGCTATTTTGGAGTGCACCGTATTATCAATATATTAACCTCTTATCAGTTCAAATTTTTGTTTCCTTGGGTTTATACTGCTGTTATTTTATTTTAGTGATTTACTTATTTTATTTATTACTAACTCTTTCAATTGCCCAAGCCCATATGGAATGCAAGTCGCCAGTTGGGCATAGTGGGCGTGGCCGGTTAGTGTTTTGGTCTCGCCCCTCACGGAACAATATACGGGAAGGGCCTCTCCATAGTACTTACTATAACTCCATTTTTTTTAATAATTTGGAACATGAATTAAAAAAAAGAAAGAAAAAAGTATCTAAGATCGTTAAAACGTGATTTATTCAATGAAAGTAAAGAATTAAATTACACGTAAATACAACAGTCAGTTACAGAAAACAACAATTAAAATAGGTGAATCAAGGTTAAGATAAAGTAATAAACACAGATGATAAATAATTAACAAATGATTGAAGGTTACTCAACCTTACAAGTATGCTGCTAAATTTAAATTTTCTTGCAAACGGTTAGAATAAAAGTTGTTTAATTCATCAACACAAAACAGAATTCAGAGAGAGAGGCTTAGAGTTCTTGCAGGCAGATCTTTTTATAAATAGCTCTGCCATTACAAAAGTAAAAGAAACATGGCGTTGGTTATGGAAAAATTAAGTTGTCTATCATCTTAGGCAGATCCGTTAAAATATAGGAAACTGCTGCAGTTTTCACAAATTACACCATACCTAGGCCCATATACATGAAGATAAAGCCTCTGACAAACCTTCTGTGGTTTGTTGTATTTAAAAAAAATAGTTCCTTCTGGAGAACTCAACCCCTCTCGATTACACCTGCTGATGCTGCTCGGTTCCCTTCCCTTCGGACCTTTCAAAGTTTAGATGTGTGTAACCAGCAAGATGCCAGACAACTTTGGAAGGAAAACAGCTGCTCAGGACAGATCCCTGTAAGGATGTTAAACTGCACCGCTGTGTCAAGGCGGGCTGGAAACGTACAAGTATGTTAAAGATTTTATTTTCAAATATCCATGCTCAATACATTCACCCATAAATTTACAAGGAATCCTCGGACAAGCGTTACTCACTCTTTTTGAAGGAAGTAGATGACTGTGAGCCTGCTGAAGTGACCTCATTTCTAGCCCCCAAAAAAAAGCACACTGAAGATCTGCAGTCTGGCTCATCTGCAAAAAATTATCTGCATTTTTTGCCAGTTGCGAATGTTCATCGATTCTCGGGAGTCTTGAATGGCAGCGTCCTCTCATCCAATAGGTAACGTGACCTGTAATAACCATATCAGGAATACCTTGAAAATGCAGAACTGTGTAAAGGTTTTCCCGCAGTACAGTAACTCCAGGCTGAAAGATGGGTCTTCCCAGCCATTTCCTCTTTTGAACCAACCTACAGTTAAGGAAGATCTTTTATCCCCTGTGCCTTCCTTTCGACGTTCCTACATCCCAGTAGTGCATGTTGTACATGTTGTCTCACACCCTGTACTAGTTATGCAGTTTTGTGAACCAATGTAACCCAGAGGACTTCATTTTCTTACATCCTAAAGGATAAAAGAAAGATGGATAAAAAAATGAAAATTTATATTTATTTATTCATATCGGTAATGAATGTTCAATGTTATTGAATTATTAATTTCAAACTTTATACCAACTATGAAATTCATTCCCTGTGTATTCCGTTGCTTGGTTGTCTTAATTTGAATCTTATCAATAGCTCTTCGTCTTATGCAACTATCGTATTGAAGACGGAAGAGATGAGAGTTATGAAGACCAAAGATAGTTAAACAATTGGGCATTCAGAGGGTTTAGATTCATCTGGAATATAAGATTTCCAGAATTCAAGTGTCTCTTGATAATCAGACAAGTTGCTGATCCTAACTCCAGAGTCTTGTATATCCAGATAGTGTTGTCCTTGGAACTGGGGCCATTGGATCGTTCCTTGACTGCTTGGAGTTCTGAAATATGAGAAATATGTTTCATTTCAAATGGTATTTATGCATAAAACACATAATGTTTAGTTATATTTTTTCAAATTTTTTTTATTATCAAATTGATTCATTTTGAAGTGCTAGATTAGATCGTTTTTCGAACAGTAGGCAAATAAAAAACAAAGATATGGAACCAGGATAGGAAAAATCAAAATTTTCGGTTAAATAAATATGAAACAATTCAATCAACACTAAAATTAATAATTGTTAAGCACCAGTACACAAACAAAAAGAAACTGTTCATAGATATTTTCAACCATATACGTTATATACAATAAGTAAATTTGAGGAATATCATCGCGACATGTCAATAACACGTAAAAAACTACTCACTAATAGCACTTCCATTTCTACATAAGTTCTACATTAGAAGATGTCTTGGCCATCTTCTTTTCAGACGTCTCATTGGACTATTGGGTACTGAGTGTTCGGCAAGCTAGAAGACTATTAAATTCGATTGGGTATTACTATTAAATGATAGGTATTTGGTTTGTGACATAATAAGGATCATTAAGGATTTTACGAAAGATAACCGCGAGTAAATCGTGTATGCCCCATAAGTCTAGTTATAACAACTTCTTCACTTCTGTTGTGAAGAGGCGAATGGGTCAGGTAAGTAGGTGACTTGTCCTTTCGGTTTTCCCTATGGCTGATATATTTTCCTATTCCTGCTGGGAACATATTTAAAAACTGGACTATTTGATATCTGTTAATATAATCAAAAATTAGGATTGGTCTTGAACAATTTTATTATTTCTAATGATTCATTAATATTTAATTTTAGCCTATTTTCTACGTTATGTAATAGTTAGACTACCGATTCATTGTTGAATTAAAGGTTTTTTTGTTTTTTTTTTCATTTAAATTTAAAGCTTTTATTATATCCAAGCAAACGTGTCCTTTCGCCGTCAAAAATAGTTTGGGCCTTGCAGATCTTAAAATATTATCTTTCAGTGGTTATTAGGAGGTAAAAAAGCGGAGGATTCTAAGTTAAAAAAAATAAATAAATTAAGTTACAAATGTTTCATCATGACAATCACTTACTGGTCTCTGGCGAAGTTGACCCACATTTTGACCATCTTCTTTGATAGTGCAACATCTTCCGGCTTGGGCCAGTCTGCTGTTTTAGGAATTATATCGAAGAAGTAGGGCATTTCTGCTCCGTGTGAAGCCGCTAAAGAAGAATTATCAACTGAGTTCAAACATTTGTGTATGTTATTTGAAGCTAGGTGGTATTTAGGTTTTATGATATAATTTTATTTCTCATAATTATTTTTTTTTTTTTGTAATAAGAACTCCCGGAATTAACTTATTAAACATAAAATATAATGCAACACCTTCAGCTCGTAAGATTTTTAAATTTTCGTATGTAAAATAAGCCCTTTGGCCCTTAAACAATTAAAAAGTTAATCTCTCTCTCTCTCTCTCTCTCTCTCTCTCTCTCTCTCTCTCTCTCTCTCTCTCTCTCTCTCTCTCTCTCTCTCTCTCTCTCTCTCTCTCTCTCGCTCTCTCTCTCTCTCTCTCTCTCTCTCTCTCTCTCTCTCTCTCTCTCTCTCTCTCTCTCTCTCTCTCTCTCTCTCTCTCTCTCTCTCTCTCTCTCTCTCTCTCTCTCTCTCTCTCTCTCTCTCTCACTCTCTTTCTACCTATCTTACCTGGACCATTGTTAACTGCTGTCTTCGTGGCTTGAGTGTAATTGAACTTGTAGAGATAAGTTGGTCCAGAGTGCTTACTTAAGCTCTTCAATGACGGGTACCAATATAAGTATTCCGAAAAAAACTGAAACAATTTAAAGATCCAGTATATAAACATATAAAGATAGTGGGAATGAAATAAAAATATTAAAACTATTTCTAAGTTTTTTGGCTTCACACTTTCGGGCATCCTGCAATCCGATCGCCTGGCTTTGTCCTCAGGGTAATTATTTTCATGAGAAGTCGCTTTCATGATATAAGTAAAGGTTTGGACAGACAAATCTGACAGGAATACAACTATTGCATTTAGCCTAGGAGGGTTTAGTTTTAGTTCCTCTATTCCTAGCCTTTTCAAAACAGTGTCCAGCCGTATGGAGGCATGCATCCTCAGAAACTTTGATGGAAAGAAAACGCGTTCTTATAAAAATATAATGTGTGTATGTGTATATATATATAATTATGTTATGATGAACGTTTTAATCACATTTACTACAGGTTTTTTTTTTTTTTTAATTTTTTTACTTTTTTTTTTTTTTTTTTTTTTTTTTTTTTAAATTGAAAGAAATCATTTATTTTATTATTTATCCATTAAGGTATAATCATGTCTGATTGATGTTTGGCAATTCAAAATTGCTGGGTCTATATTTGTAGTATCATTAATACTATGCTGTATTTTTATTTTTTGTATTTTATGTATTATTTATTTATAATAAATATATAATATTATTTGAAATAATTTATTGTCTTTATTTTTTAAGTATTACCATTCATATACGTAACTGACTTTGTACTTGGCAGACAACCACACTCTGTAATTTTTATTGTATTTTTATCTTCTGTGATTTCGTAAATGTTGACGAAACAAAACCTACAATTCCATAGAGATCGCTTGTATCTTACAATAATTTGGTCAAAACATTATAATATATATTTCATAAGATGTTATTAACCAGAAAATTAAGAAATGCTTACGTTGCGGATAGCTTTCAAAGGTTCTATCCCTTTAGTGAAAAACCTCTCTCTTATTCTTCGGACGTCATCAGGTGTGTTTTCCAAATGAAACGTTTTTATAATAGTATTGTTAAAACAATTTATAAATTTGTCTGTATCTTCCTTGCTCGCAAGATGGTTTTCATAAACTGAAATTAAAAAAAAAAAAAATCACTTCAGGATTAGAGTTTTGGGCAAAATAATAATAAATTCAAACTTTAGCCAGCATTAACTGATGCAGTAAAATCACGAATGTCAATAGTTTTTTAAAACAAACCCATAACAGTTTTTTTTAAAACAATATATCCATATTTAACATTTAGAGACAAAAGCTACCTGGAAAGATATATTTCGATCCCGTATTCCCGATGTCCACCAAAATCGAAGAGAAATTAAGAAAATTAGGTTTAAATCTAGGACTTACAATGGATAAATAAATAGACCATTTGCAAAAAAAAAAAAAAAAAAAAAAAAAAAAAAAAAAAAAAAAAAAAAAAAAAAAAAAAAAAAAAAAAAAAAAAACGGTGTTTATGGACTAAAATGTAATGACTTTGAAGTAAACAAACGGTAAAAACTGGACGATCAGTTAATAAAACATTAAAACACTGGATTCCAATATTGCTATCTATTTGAATGGAAATGGTTGGCGCGGTAGCTTAGTGGGTAAGGCGCTTGTCTAAGAAGCTCCCGGGCCCGAGTTCGAGACCGACTGAAGGCAAACATTTATTTTGTGTTTCTTCGGCATTGGCTCGGATTCGATCTCGGGAGATCCTCCTGGGGCACACCTAGCCTCTATAAAGTGGGTACCCTCAATAGGGGAAAAAATTTGAGCGAGTATTCTGGCCAAAACTCGTCCTTACCTAAGAACTGATCCCCAGACCCTTCATGGACTGCAGTGGTCCAGGTTTTTTTTTTTACCAGTTACTGGGAGACTTTTTATTTTATTTTTTTTATTATCTATTTATTGAAATTAACTATGTATAAAAAAAAAGTTACCGACGAAGTGTATACCGCACGAAAAGCAACTAACCTCGCAGCTGACATCAGAAAACGCCGTTTAAAATTTCATGGCCATATTTGCAGACTCCCCGAACACATAATTTCCAAGCAAGTGGGCATCAGAGGTCAGACAGGATTTCCAAAACGAATAAATCGAGGAAACAGACATCCCAGATAAAAACCTTTACATAAACAAAGTGAACAAGAGGGAAGGCCATGTGGACTGAAGAACGAAGAGTCCTAATGAGATAAAAATTAAAGGCTGCCTGGGAGAAGGTGCAAACGCGGAAACCTAAGGGTGGAATCTTTGCGTGATCTTGTCTTTTTCGAAAAAAAACTAAAAAGTAAAAGTTGAGAAACTAGTGGATTTGTGTGGTTATGGAGTTTACTATGAAAGGATAGGTATCTGGTTTGGGCTATATCAGCAACATATGGGACATTAAGATCTTTATGGATGAGTTTATTTGTAACAAAATAAGGAGCATTAAGGATTTTTCGAAGGATTTTGGATTGTAAGGATTGGATACGGGAAGAATTAGAAGGTTTAGTTGAGCCCCAAAGCTCAACTTCATATGTCCAAATAGGTCTGATAACTGTCATGTAAATGAGTCTTTTGTAATATATATTGGAAGCTTTGAACGTTTGTCAAGTAAATGTTAATGAAGTCGGAAACGAGCAATTTCCTGTCGTTTTAGTCTTGTATGTGGATTCCAAGTTAAACGTTTGTCTAGTTGGAGTCCTAGATAGCGGATCTGTTCAATAGGGGTAAGTGGAATATTAGTAAAGGATACTGTAGGGCGGGTTTACGACGAAGGGCAAAGGTTATTTGATGAAATTTGTTTGGATTTATATTAATTATCCAATTTCGCCACCATTCTTGAAAGTTTGTGATATAAGATTGGAGTGTTTGGGATGCTAGGAAGGGATAGTGATTTACTGATAACACACATGTGACATCAGCGTAGGTGGTGAGGACGTTGCTAGGATGTGTAGGGATGCCAGCAGTATAAACTTCGTAGAGGATGGGACCTAGGACACTAATTTGGGGAAGGCCGGCAGATTGGATAAAGAGAGAAAATAGGAAAAGTCAAGATTAACTTTGAAGGTTCTATCAATGAGATAGGAGCAGATTAAAGGAAGTATATAGAAATAGGAATTTCCGGTTTTTGTAAAGCCGCTACAGGAAGACATTATAAAGTACAATTTAAAGCACGAAAGAACAATTATATAAAAATTCCTCTAAGCCTATGGAATAACTGTTAATATATAGTTCACTTACTTGTCGTCAACAACAGTCCTTCATCCTGGTTAAATCCGACGATCCAGGAGTAATTATGGCTTGCTGTTGTGGGCCAACTTGTCACCAATGCTCCAGGAGCATCCACAGGTTCCAGAACTGGAGCTAGGGTAGCGGATTGGTTGTTGTTCTGAAATGTTTAAATTTTATATAAAATAATAATTGTATTTTGTAATATATATACACAATAGGAAGAATATCTTTAGGAAAGCCAAAATTATACATTACTAAACAGTGACAAGGATACTCTATGGGACGGAGGCTATAGCATTCCCATGGATATGTCGTTAAGGGTAGAGAAAAAAATTCTGAGTATTATTTACGTATCTAGAACGATAGGGAGGAATACCGATTAAGAATGGACAGTGAGCTTAATGAATATACAGGGTGTCCCGAATTTAAATGGCAAAACTTCAGGAACTTATAGGGGACCGAGAAACTAAGACAAAGGGTCCTTTAGAGATTTGCTCGATTTTGCTTAGTTTTAGAGAAAATCGCAAAAAAACAAAAACAAAAAAAAAACAAGTTTTCATTTTTATACTTATTTATTTACAATTATATTTATGTTATGTTCTTTTTAACGTAAATGTTACTCAAAATGTTGTCCTTTTGCACCAATGCAAGAATTACATCTAGCACTCACTTGATAAATTGCAGCTAAACATTGTTCTGATGATATTTGGTGCACTGCATCTATGATTCGGTCTCTTAATTGCTCTCTTGAGTTGATTGACACCGAATAAACTTTCTGCTTCAAGGTTCCCAATACGAAGAAATCCATGGGTGTCATATCAGGTGATCTGGGTGGCCAAGGTACTACTCCTCCACGTCCAATCCATCGTCGTGGATAATTTATATCCAGCCAAGCTCGAGCAACTCTGCAATAATGAGCTGGTCATCCATCGAGTTGGAACCACATTACAATCCGCTGCTGTAAGGGAATGTCATCTACATAATTAGAAAAGTCGTTCTCCAAAAAATGTGTAAGTGTGATACCATTCAATCTTCCAGGTAAAAAATATGGTCCCACCAGTAATCCGTTCCAAATTCCAAGCCAAACGTTAATAGCAAATTCATGCTGAACCTATTCTCTCTAATAGCTCTGGGATTTTCATGAGCCCATACCTGATAATTTCTTTGATTAACAATTCCTCCTCTTGTAAAGGTAGCTTCATCGGTCCATATAATTTTTAATGGAATAAATTATCATTGCGAATTTTGTCAAGAAACAAGTTACTAAAATTAAATCTCTTGACATAATCTTGGGGTAATAAATTCTGAACTTTTCGAAGATGGTATGGGTAGCGATTATCACTTTTCAAAGTTCGCCATATTGCTTGCCGCGATATTGCTAATGCAGCAGATGCTCTTCGGATGCTACTCTCAGGATTGTTATCAAAGTGGCGTTGGACACAATTTCTTCTCCGATAATCTGCTCTTATTGCTGCCTGGAATTGGTCGCCTTCATTACGTATTAAGAATGACCCAGTCTCTCGTAGTCTATTAAAAGTTAACGAAATGACGTCGATTAGGCACTCTTCTATTTGGAAATCGGCGAGCATACTCACGCACCGCTTCTAAAGCATTACCGTTACAGAAACCATACACAAAAATCATATCAGCGTATTCAACACTAGAATATGTATACGGCATTGTGGCTGATGCTATTCACACAAAAATTTCTGAGTAACTGACTGAAGACTGATTTAGGAATTATAATCCTAGAAGGAAGCCAAAATGTAAACAAATAAAAGAATGTAAAGGATAACATTAAGTGTTTACATATCTCACTGCCTAGCCTGACGAACTTTGAAAGGTGATAAGCGCTACCTGTAACATTTTTGTTTTGTTTCTTTTTTTTGCGATTTTCTCTAGAACTAAGCAAAAACGAGCGAATCTCTAAAGTACTTTTTGTCTTAGTTTTTCGGTCCCCTATAAGTTCCTGAAGTTTTACCATTTAAATTCGGGACACCCTGTATATTTATATTTTGTATTGTAGCATAAAATAAGTATGCATATAAAATCTATAAATTGAATAATTTTAACTTATGAAAGTTTACTAAAAATCGGGAAATATGTTTTAGGGACAGCGTTAAGTGATTTCATATTCTATAACGACCTCCAACAAATGAGGACGATACCCCGCCATTCCATCTAAGAAGAAAATAGTCTTTGTAACTTTTTAAAATTTAAATTAAGTAAAAGTGTGAGATTTTATTAGATACAATTTTATAGTTATCACACGGAATATGAATTCCATCGATTTACGTGATGCCGATAACTTTCTAAGGAGTTACCTATTGTCAATGGAAATTTTTATTTGCTGTGTCATGGGAAATCGTATGAAATGCGTTCTGTTCGATTGACTTAATTATACCAGTTGGATAGTGCAGGACCTAGCAAACCATCCAACAAAAATAGGAAGAACGTTGGAATTACGAGAAACCGTGGACACAAGCGGCTAGCTTGTTTATAACATGGTAGTCGTACAGATTAAGTGAATGGCTGACAAGGCATTTTTAAAAATGTAGAAAATCAAGTAACTTTACTGAGTTCAACTATTATTTGAATCATTTCTCATGAAGGATCGTGTAATAGCTTAAGATTTAAGATTACTCTTAAGAAAAGAGCTTTGCTCTGCGTCAAAGATCTACCACACCCTGTCTCCCCGCATCTTTAGAGTACCGTTAATTAATGGTAATAAGATACGATATCTTGGATTTTAGTTTAAGACCTAAGCGGCTTGTCAATTTCAACTGCTACAGCACAAAATTAAACGTTCTTATTTCCAGATCCAGTGCAAAAACTCTTCTATGTGACCATTATCAGACCTGTTCGGATTTATTATCTAATATAGCTGATTTGTATTAGGCCTTAAATGACACATTGCGGAAGACGATTAGTTATGGGTATTTTTTTTTTACTTACATCGACCAAGAAAGACTGGAAGTAAACAATTTCAAGCGGTTTACTCTGAAGACATTTTAGGAGATCTCCATTATCGGGACAACCAACTGCTTTAGCCAAGTTCAAACCCAACTGCCTGGCCATTCCTGGTTGCATCAATGCCCAAGGAGCTCTCGCGACACCGCTTTGAGACACACAGCCTTTGATGAGCCCTGAAAAAAAAATCATGACTTGTTGTTGTTTCAAAAAAATTTCAATAAATCAATGTTTTTCAATAAGATAAGCACTACATGTTTACCATTTGTTCTCGGAGCGGAACAAATGAAGTCTGTTGATGCACCACCTGCATTTTGCCCGATAACAGTAATCAGATTGTAGTCCCCTCCAAATTCACTTATTTCTTTGTGGACCCATTCCAAAGCAAGTGCTTGATCCTTAAGACCCATATTTCCAGGTATAACATTGTCTTCCAAACTGAGAAAACCTGAAAGAGAATTATAAAAACTCCGTATATTTAATATCTTCATGATATAGTAAAGTTAATTTATAGATAATGATTTATTAGTTATTATTATCATACCCATAATTCCAACCCGATAATTAGGGGCAACGAAGACCACATCTTCATCCATGAAGAAATTTGCAGATCCGAAAACACTAAGATCACCTCCCATGAAGGCGCCACCGTATATGCTGAATATAACTGGAAGCTTACCAGTTAACTGAAAATATTTAGTATATATTTTTATATACATTTTCAATGGCATTATACAGGGTGTATCGCAAGTAGATGACAATAAGTAAGATGGAGAAACTAGATAAAAAATGTAGTTAAACAATGCAAACCGTATGTTTCAATCTCATTCCGTTACAGACATATACCGTTCCAAAGGTTATTTCGAGAAAACCGTGGTTTTTATAGGAAAACCTCAATTTTCTCTGCTTTCATCCATTTTTTTTCAACGTTCCATCAGAATTTTGAAATCAGCATTAAATTTTCTTTAAGTCTTATGCACTTTCAATGTTCACAAGTATCTTTTTAAACCGTAATAATATATCAAAAAATAAATGTTTTGAAAACATTTTGTTAGCGACAAACTTTTGAGGATCACTACTCTTCCAAAAAAAAAAAAAAAGAGTGCAAGCTGCTTAATCTCACAAAAGTTGTGAAATTTAATTACCTTTCTAATGGTGTACCCAGAACTGCAATTATCTCTCAACTTCGTATTGCAATTGGAATGGGAAGGGAAAAATAACTGATGTCATGGCTACTTTTTGTGGTCTTGTCTTCAATAAATATAATTTATTTTTTATGTAAATAACAAAAAAAAAAATTAAATTAATTCTTACATTAATGTTAAATAGTAAAGAAAACATCTGAAAATTATAAACGTTGCTAGAACTGGCCTCCTTCTCGCAGTATACACTGACGACATCTGGTCAACACCGCTGATGTACCTCTTCGAATATCTACATGGTCAGCTCTCATGCGATGAGGTGGTTAATGTCCTGAATGGGTACACTGCACACTTCCGATTCAAGCCTACCCCAAATATAAAAATCAAGTGACGTCAAATCTGGGCTTCGGGCCGGCCAATGCACAGGTCCATATCTCACTTCCTCAATCTATCTTCCTGGGTAATGTTAATTGAGCCAATTCGTTACAACTCTCTTGTTTATGCGCTGGCCACCCGTCCATTTGCCACCATAGTGGTATTGCTTCGTGAAGTGCTGTAAAAAGGAATACGTAAAGCGTAACGGGTACTTGTTGATAGATCATTATCAACAATATTCAAAATGCCATCAACCTCCCTGCGAGCTCGGCTCGCGAACATAACAGGCAGTCTTGGAATTGAGCCTCTTGTACGCGACCATCATATCAACGTACTCTTCAGCTGTGAATAAAGGCATTGTACTTCTTAAACTAAAAACGAATTCAATAGTCTGAATATTTGCACGATATTGACAATTGTTTTTATTTACTACGCGAGGTAGGCAGACTAAGAATTAGGGAGATAAGGTAAACAAACCGTAATTCGGACATAATCCATAAGAAATAAACAAGAACTTACCTCATGTCAGACGTTCCTCACGTTCTTTTATGTTTCAACTCTCCCCTAATAGGTTTCTTTGTAATTTACATAAAATTTTATTAACATATTTTTTTATATATTATTGCGGTTTAAAAAGATACTTGTGAACATTGAAAGTGCACCAGACTTAAAGAAAATTTAATGCTGATTTCAAAACTCTGATGGAACGTTGAAAAAAATGCATTAAAGCAGAGAAAATTGAGGTTTTCCTATAAAAACCACGGTTTTCTCGAAATAACCTTTGGAACGGTATATGTCTGTAACGGAATGAGATTGAAACATACGGTTTGCATTATTTAACTACATTTTTTATCTAGTTTCTCCATCTTGCTTTTTGTCATCTACTTGCGATACACCCTGTATAATATGTGTGTGTGTATATATAAATGAAATGAAATGAAAAAAAAATCTTTATTCTGAGACATATTGTCCCCTAAGAATAACAGACATGTATAATAAGTTGTACAATAGTCTGGCTATCTTAATTTCAAAAGGACAATAATAAGTATAAAAGGTAATATATGAATATACAATTGAAAATAGAACTTTGTGATAAATATATACATGAGAAAATAAGAGAGAGAAAAAAAAAAGTAGGACAACAAAAAAAAAATAATAATAACAATATGCTAATAGAATAATTACAATGCGTTCAGAAATATAAAAAAAAATAAATAAATAAATAAAATGAAATAAATATAGTGAAAAGAAAGGAAAAGATATATAGAGAAGAAAAATAATAAGACCTATTTGAATGATAATATGACAAAATATTTACAAATATCTAAAAGGTAATATATGGTATATACAATTGATAATAACACTTTATCAGTTAGAAGAAAAAGGAAAGAAATAATAACAATAATTTATAAGAGAAAAAAACAAAACAATTGTTGGAGAAACGAATTTAAATTTAAATATAAATATATATATATATATTTTAAGTTGCAACTTTATAGTCATAAAATTAACTAGAGAAGATCAATTATGAATCCGGTTTTAATAAAGAAAAAGAATAAACTACTTCCATCAAGCTATCCACCCATTTCACTCACAAGCTGTTGGAAAGTATATACCGTACTAAGTTTTTAGGCCTAACTTTTTATTCCAAGCTTAGCTGGAATTCAAGAGATTAAATGAAGGTAGCATGATGAAAGTTTGCACTCTCCTAGTAAGATCTGAACTATACTACGGAAGTATTGTTTATTCCTTGGCGAACTTTACCCAACTAATTTGTCTGTCAGTGTCGGCAAATTTTCGTTCCTAGCAAAACCAACAGAGCTAGAGCGTGTAAAAAAAAAAAAAAAAAAAAAAAAAAAAAAAAAAAAAAAAAAAAAAAAAAAAAAAAAAAAAAAACTAATATAGCTATACAGTAGGTTCCAGCGACATACCAGGTATGCAAGTTTAAAATGTCGTTTATTTCTTAAAATATATACACAGTAATTTAAAAAAAAGTATAATATATTTTATTCAAAGTACTGACCCTCGCTTTCTACACATTTTGTCCATCTCTCGGGCAATATATGGATACCATTCCAAAAGAATGCTTCATCTTTATTTGAAATCCATTCATCGAGCCATTTTCGTACGTTTTCGAAATTGTTGAAGTGTTGCTCCGCCAATGAGTGTCCCATCGATGAGAAGAGGTGATAATCAGAAGGCGCCAGGTCAGGTGAATACGGCGGGTGGGGTAGGAGTTCCCAACCAAGCGAAGAATCGTTTCCTCCTAGTCAATCTGGCTGAATGTGCAGGAGCGTTATCATGCTGAAGAATGACTTTGGCGTGCCTGTGAGCCCATTCTGGGCGTTTTTTCGATCAATGCGTGACTCAAATTGATCATTTGTTGTCGGTAGCGCTCGGTATTGACTGTTTCGCCGGGTTTGAGAAGCTCGTAGTAGACTACTCCCTTCTGATCCCACCACACACACAGCATTGTCTTCTTCCCAAAACGATCCGGTCTTGCACTCGATGTGGATGGTTGTCCTGGCGTTACCCATGATTTTTTTCGTTTGGGATTCTGAAAATAAATCCATTTTTCATCGCCAGTTACAACTCGATGCAAAAAAACCCTTTCTTTCGTGGCGTAAAAGCAGAATTTCGCACACATTTTTTCGTTTTTCCATCTGTCGTTCGTCCAATTCATGTGGAACCCATTTTTCAACCTTTTGAATCTTTCCCATAGCTCTCAGGCGATCGGAAATGGCTTGCCTAGTGACATTCAACTGTTCTGCCATCATTTGTTGGGTTTGGGTATTGTCTTCGTCTAATAAAGATTGCAATTCGAAGTCCTCAAACTTTTTTGGTCGATTTTCTCGTTTTTGATCAGTAACATCAAAATCACCACGTTTGAAACTTTGAAACCAACGTTCACATGTCCTGACGGTTGGAGCAACATCGCCATAAGTCTCAACAAGAATTCGATGACATTCAGATGCCTTTTTCTTTTGATTAAATAAGAAAATCATGACATGCCGCAAATGCTCTTTATTTGGCTTAAAATTAGACATTTTTAACACCAAAGAAAGGTATGATACGTCCACGTAAACGACTTAAAAACAACTGACTTTTGTAAACAAATGACTAACAAACAAAATAGCGTTTAGAGATAAGCAAATCCTTCAATAGGCTAAGAGCGCATTCTATTGGAATTAAAACGACATTTTAAACTTGCATACCTGGTATGTTATACAACAACAATTATTCTCCATTAAATTATTTAATGCGCTCGTAATCAGAAGTTCCTGGGTTGGAATCCGTCCTGGGCGGGTTACAATTTATATCGTGGTGAACCCACGATTTGACCTTCCCACCCTGGCTAGAATAGGTTGATAACCTGTAGGATAACCCGTCCTTCCCGCTCTAGTTGGAGTACATAACGACGTTAAGCCCCAAAAAATAAATTATTGACAAGTAGGATATCATGAAATTTTTGATCCGAGCAACACCAAATGAGCTCCTAAATTTAAAAATAGAGGACTTTTTTTATTCAAACTAAAATTTTGAATAGCCTGGAGGGGTCGAGCAAGATCGATAAAATCCAGGTTATTTTCTTTCATTTAAACCAGTACAGCTCCTAAACGGCAGATCCTAGCGGCAAATTGTTTATAGCAAAAAATATTTTCGTTCCAAGTGGCACCAACAGATCCTGAGCGTGTCAAAATTCACAAGAAAACTATAGACTCTCTGTCAAAAGAGGTCCATGTTAGAAGAAGTTATAGAAACATTTCTTAACAGAATGACTAAATGTGTTGGCAAACTATGTTAGAATAATTTAATTCAAAAATATGATTTTGAACTTACATAAGGCGTGAAGACGTTGAGATAGAGGCAGTCTTCTTGTTCTAAGTTTAATGCGAGAAATGACTGATAACAGACGGGAGCATCTTGAGTTGCGTCTAATATTTCTGTCCAGTTATCTGCTTTTTCTGAGATCTAAAATAGAATGAATGTTGCATTTTAACACACACAAAAAAAAAAAAAAAAAAAAAAAAATCATTGTTTAGTCAAAATAGTATTCATAAAAAACTAGCGAATTAAGAGGAATTTGGTCTAAGATATTTCGAACTGGTGAAGACTGAACCATACTCACCAGGAACCTTCGACCGCCCACAGGAGGCTTGGCGTAAGGTATCTTGGTGAAGGAGAAGAAGTCCCTTCCATCCCTAGACTTGAGGACCTTGCCCTTCATGGTACCCTGAGAGGTAGTCACCAAAGGGCTCTGTGCTTGTACGATCTGCCGCAAGGCTAGGGCACACAGCACTAATAAAAACATCGCTGTGTACCAGAGCACTGGGTCTACCTCACATATATAGAACCACCTATCTTCTTAAGCTATTAATAAAAATATACATTAAGTTCATAGAATCTTCTAGAAAACTAGAACTATAACTAGAAACCACTTAAGAATATCTAATTCAGTAATTTTATTTATTTATTTAAACTCACAACTGTACTTTATACATCATGAAAATATACTGAATTACGATTATAATAACTTGGAAAGATTGACAGCACTCATAATATACTTGGATTGGATTGGCTGCATTGTAATAACATTAAAGTCCTTAGGACATCTACTGTAGCAGTCAAAAGTAGTTGCACAAGCCAAATATTGGCTCTAGGGTTACATTGTAATAAAATTAAACAACATTTTCAATAGAAAAATATTTTATTTACACATGTTTTTATCTATTAATACTTCAATTAAATAAAACAGATCATTATAAAAAATAAAATTAAAAAATAATAAATACAAAGGATCTTTCAAAAGTACTTGCACATTCTTAATTTCTTATTTTATATGTTTTTTTTATTTTTCATTATTTTGTGCGCAATTCATTTGTATCCATAACAGCTTGAGATAGCCTTGGCATAGAATAAACAAGATCTTTTAAAAACTATGGCTCAGTTTTTTCAAGATCTTAAAGTAAAACTATATATAAGTAAAACTTATATACGTTTTTTGGAAATAACGACGCATTTTCGAACCATTAGCTCTAAAATAAACCATACGTTTTCTATGGCACTAAGATCAGGACTTTGAAAAGGTATTTGCTGCCCTTTGGGCTTATTATACAAGAGACTCTGTCTTATTTGCAGTATGCTTAGGATCATTATCCTGTTGAAATATCTAAGAATTTTCAATCCCCAATTTTTGAGTGCAGCTATTTAGATTGTTGCGCAAAATGTTTAGGTATCCATATGCATATAAGATGACTTCAATCGGAACAAGTTTTCCGTTTCATTCCATGTAATGAAATGCACCCCCGAACCATAACCTGAGCTCCTCCATGTATCCTATATCTATGAAATTCTCCAGGTTGAAAGTACTCTTTTGCAAATTCAAATCTATTTTTTCTGTTGACCTCACAGATAAAAGATTTCTTCCTTGGTGTCCTGCCGGGCGTATTTGCTTGATAAATGGTCCTTCTTACAGAAGACTCACTTACTTGCTTATTTCAAGTACAAGCCACCATATCTACCAATCGTCAAACACTAGTTGATGGGTTTTTTGTTACCTCTTCAATTATCTCTCTGAACTCTCTGTGTGTCGACACTTTTTTCCTTCCTTTTGGTGGCTTGTTGGTAGTAGTTCCTGTCCCATCATATTTCATTATAATATAACTAACTGTAAAAGAGCACAAACCCGAGGTTTGACCAATGTTTTTCCGCTGTTCCGCAAAAATTTACACTTTTCTCGTGTCGCAATAGAAAATTCGCCTTGCTTTGGTGACACATTTACCAAGAAATATAACAACACATCTGTGATATAAATTTATACTTCATAATTCTTAATTATGATGGCATTTGTAAACAGCATATGTTAATATTGTCAGTTATGTGTGATATCAGTAATATGTATTCCTTAGTCAATGTTGTATTTCGATGATTATTAAACCCTTAAGTAAGAAATGGTGTTATAAATTCATTACAATTTAATGGTCATCATTTATTCTTTGAGAAATGCTTCTCATGGGGAACAGTACTTCGAAATGGATTCATTGGAAACAAACATCTTTATCACATCTATTAAGGCAGAAGACGGGGAGAAGTTAAATCTACTCTACAATCAAGTGAGTCATTTTATCTTTGAACTAATAAGTAAATGTTCATCGTATCAAGAAGCCATCACCCTGCTAGACCCCATTTACATTAAACCCAAGAATGAAATCTTTGCTAGGCATAAATTAATGACTCGACATCAACACTCAGATAAATCTGTAAACCAATTCCTTGAAGCTTTACGTATTCTTAGTGCAAATTGTAGATCTCAAAACCGATAGTTACCGAGACGAGATCATTCGCGATTATTTCATTAATGGCTTTTCATCGTCAAGCATTAGACAAAGATTATTAGAAAATTTTAGTTTAAATTTAGATGACGCCTTTTCAAAGCCCCCTTGCTTTTGAAACTGCTCAGGCCTTTTCAGAATCGTATACATCAAGCCCATCTCTACTTCTTCTCAACGTACTTCGGATCCACGTAACTCATCCCCATGCGATTGTTCCTCACAATCATTCAACGCCGCAGTGAATTCAAAAATACTATTTTTGCGGTCTTACGAGACATCCTCGTTCTTCTGGTCCCGCTCGAGAATCTCTTTGTAAACATTGTAACAAAAAAGGTCATTTCGCCAGGGTATGCAAATCAAAAATCTCAGCTTCCACTTAAAATCATGATGATGTATCAGGTAGATGGGCGACGACTGCTGCTCTCCGTCCTTGTTCGATTTCATCAGAAATTTTTGCCGCATCGCCTGCTAGCTTAGTGAGATCAATCATTCCGGTAAAAATCGATGGGTTTTCGGCTGACAGAGAGTTTCATTAGCGACGTTTTTGTTTCCAAACATAGACTCAAGCTCTACCCGACTACCTATGCTGTCTCTATGGTCTCATCCTCTATGGCTGTCCCCATTAAGGCCTTCTGTAGTGTAGACTTGAAAGCACTAAATAATTCTTACTCCGGCGTAAAACTAAGGCTGTTGTGCAGATGCCATACTGGGTCACGACATTCTAAGACAGCATTCAAGTTTATCTGTATCTTTTGGGGGCAATAGGCCTGTTCTTAGTGTCAGTAGCCTTGCATGCTCCAAGGTAGGACCCGCCTCACATTTTAGACATTTAGCTCACAACTGTAGACCTATAGCTATAAATTGAAGAAGGCACTTACCCTCAAGTAAAAAATCTTCTATTTTTCCCTCCCCCACAGCTCTAAAATTATGATATGGGAAAGAAAGGAATAAAATGAAATTTGTAGCAAATTTGATTTGTTTTTTTATGTATATATGTGCTTAAAGTAACCTCCAATCGATTTTTTAAAATTCTAATCGCTTAAAAAATTCAATTCAAATTTCCTCCACGGGAGAAAATATCTCCCAAATCGGCAGGCCTGCTGATGACGTGTAACCTCCAATAATTGCTCGAATTTCCCCCGAAGTACCCCCAACAGTGCAAGGAGATTACACGAATTACACGTCATCAGCAGGGAGATATTTTCTCCCGTGGGGGATATTTGAATTGAGTAGCGTATATGTTGGTTATAAAAAGTATTCATTTTTATTTTATAACAATATCTAGCCAAATAAATTACATTAAATATAGGAAGAATATCTTAATTTCTAATTAGGATATAGATATTTATGAACTTAATTCCTTATTATTAAATTTGAAAAGTAACATTACTTATTTGACATTTGAGAGAAATTGGGGGGAAAACTGATATGTTGGAATCAGTAGCACAGTCTGTAAGGTGCTGTTTCAGTCGTAATCTGATACTATCTCCTTAGTTTTAATAGTATTTTAATATTCTGAGCTTCTATTTATATTTTGATTAATGAAACTTCGCCAAGAGTTACTGCAACCTTACCGAAACTATGGGAACCATGTTATTTCCCTTTTTGAATACAACCTTTTAGTTGATTAGAAAACAGGAACAACCCAATCATCATTTGTCATTGTTGTAATATTTCATTTCATTGCTATAAGATTATTGGAGTGATTATAAGTCTCAGAATAGTTTTAAGTTGAATGGAAACATGTCATTGGATATTAGTTAGGATAATCTGATTATATTGGTTTTTTCGATAAACAATATACAATGTAGTGAAGTGAAATAAAAGTTCATTCTGCTGGAACTAAATGAAGAAACACGGAAATATTATATTGTTATTATCTTATATTATCTCTCAACTGAGAGAATTACTGCTCTCAGTCCTTCCAAACTGATACTATTTCCCTTATTTTTAACAGCATCTTTATATTTGGAGCATCTGTTGATTATAAGTGGAACTAACATTTATCTGTCCTAGAGTTTTATGAAACTTATGAGAAACATATTGATTTCGTTTTTAAAACAAACTTTAGATGGTTAAAAAGCAGAAACAACTCAGTGATCTTTGGAATATTTTAGTTCATTTGTAGTTTATTGTTGCAATTATATTTAAGTTTATTGTTGCAGTGATTTTAAGTCTCAATACAGCATTAGTTGTGTGGAAACATGGGAATGGATATTTGTAAAGATAATCTAGTTATATTTTAGAATTTTAATGTATTGGTATTATATTGTTGTTTTTTTTTTCAAACAATAAAATTTGTAGTGAAGTGAAATAAAAGTTCATTAAATCAAAGAATTAAATTAAAAATCATTTGTAAAACCAACGTTTTCATGATTGGTTTTATATTTGGCCAGTAGTTTAAATATTTAACACACCTAACAACTATTTAAATACATACTCATGAAGGTCAGTTACGTAATATAAGAAAATAATAAAATATTTTCAGTTTGCAGAGTTCGTTATAATTCTTTACATTCATTTATAAATTTACTTCCTTTTACTAGATTCATTTATAATGTGGGTGGTCCCTTTATACTGAAATAGGTCATTTTGGTGAGAAATAAAATAATATATTTAAAAGAAGTTTTATTTACAACTTATTGAAATATGACAAATAATACTGGTTTGATTTACATTTCCAATACTTTTTAAATTGTAAATGATACTTTATACTGAAATATTTCAAGTTCAAAATGAAATTGATGTTAAAAATAGATGTACTTAATACCACCAATATCTGTCTATATGTGATACATTTTATGTAACAAATTAATAAATTTATACTGTTTTATTTTATCAAAGTCGATTTATAAACTAAAAGAAAATAATTTTACAAACAACAAATACAAATTAAGGTATAGTGGAATTTTATTTCTTAACTTTATTTATTTACACAATATAAACTTGATACAAATAAATGTAGTTTTTTACTTTTGTAGAGCCCGCTATATAAATGAAATTATATGATTGTATTCCAATTAATAAATCTAGACTTAAATATTAGACACAGCTCTACTTACAGATATATATCAAAATATTAGTCAAATATCACAAAAACAATTTTTAAATTGATCACATGTTGCTGGAACCTAATTTAAATCATACAACACCTAATGTAATTTACAATCTATGTTATTTCCTTCTTTATAAACATCGAAGCAACTATATCTGAGATATGACTGTATCTGTATATGACAGAGATCTGTATCTTCTATTGTCTTTAATTTTGAAGACCAGCAGCTAGAAGTATCTTCTTATTCTTCACATCAATTTTACCAACCATTCACCTGCTACTCATCTTTCATTGTTTCTTTTCTATTGATGGCTTGTATTCTCCAGTGACTGCCTCCTGAAAAGTAAGAACACAGTCATCAAATTGTTTAGTGGTAGACAACATTATTTTCCCAGACTAGACTAGATTTATCATTATAAATAATTATAAGTTTTAACAAAATAGATTTAAGGTAAACAGTATTATGATTAGAGTTTTTTTAAGTTTTTCATGAAAATAAAACCCATACTATGAAGTTATTGCATTACATCATAAATTTTTGAACATTAATATTTATCTTCTTCTCTTAAAATACCTTTAACTTGCTGATATCACTCTTGTCTTCTAAAGTAATCTTTTTTTGAAATGCTTTTGAAACTGCAAAAAAGGTCAGTTTTAAATTTTTTATTTAAACAACAATTATAAAAAAATTTCCTGTCAACAACAATGGTAACATTGACATCAACTAAAGTTTGAGAAATTTTAGTTTGTTTACTGATTGACATAGTTATCTATTACCCTTCAATATGCTTTAACCATCAACCATCAAGAAGTATAAGATAAATATTAGCTGCTACATGTAACCTATACTACTATAAACAGTTCTACCCGTAATATAATACAATCTGTGGTCACTGGGAATAAGTTTTCAAGTTCAAAGGGTTTTATCTATTCAATTCCTCCACTGATATCACATTCACATCACTGTCCTTGTACATTTCATTCTTCAGTATCCACAACATAACTCCTCCAAGGACTATCTCATCCCTTGATTTTGGATTCTCCATGCTCTGTTGATCCTATTTAATAAAAAAGGGTTTAAACAATTTTTAGCATTATTGAAGAATATTTTTTACCTGCCTTATTTTATAATTTATACAATTTATCAACTTATATGCCAAACTCTAATGAAGCAACAATTTAAATTAAATATGTAACAATACCTAAATACGTGCTAGTTATAATAATTATAATTTAACAAACATCAATATTAATTTTAAACAATTAATCCTTAATACTGAACAAATCCATTAATCTAAATTTTATATACACTAATCACAATATTTTCTATAAAACAAAATAATTCTATCTGAAACTACGAACCATCATTTATGAATGACCTTAAATTAATTTGATAACATATGTAACAGAGTGAAATACAATTTAATTATGTATGTGTACCCTTTAAAACACTTAAGTATTGTACGAAACTACAAATGTTCCATGGCTTCCTACTTCCTTTCCATCTTTCCAATTTCCTTAAATCCTCATGATTTTAAAATTTAAATATAACAATATGTATATATATGTATGTTTGTGAGTATATACCATCACAAAATATATCATATTTTTCTTTTTTTCATTTTCAGGTGTACCACATGTTAAATAGACATCAGATCATTAGGAATCATCAGGCAACACATGGTTTTCGTCGCCTCCTCTAGCTGTGAAGGATCAACCATGACGATATGGAGCTCAGTTGTTTCGAACCTTACAAAAAACATTTTAAAAATCATATGTTATTAAAAAATATTACTGTAATTGATTCCAACAATGTATATGTTTTTGAGTATGTAATGTATTTCCTGTAAATATATATATATACATATGTTTTTAATTTTTGTATTATTTTTTTTTATTATCCAAATATATTTATCAGAAAAAAAAAGGGGGGTCATTAACATTACCCCTACATAAGAATAACATTATAGATAAAGGTATAAACACTATTGATTTTAAATTTACTGTATATGACACAATATTTGTTATATTAAAAAAAAAAAATAAATAAAACCGGCAAGATAACAAGAACTGTACAGATAGATAAATTTCGTAGTATATCAAAATTTTATGATAAAAATGATAAAAACTTAAAAATATTATTTTCAGTATCTAAACCCCTATAACACATATATTTCCTTTTGTATCAACTCACAATTTTAGCCGGGTCTGCAAAGTGCTGCTATCTGTTGTCAGTTTCCGGAAATATTTGAAAATATATCCGAAATAACACTTATGTCGATGTGTATCAGGATATTAGGAGTTTGAAGGAGCTCAACATTTAAACCTGGTATACATAGTGCTGCTATCTGTTGGCAGATTCCAGGATACGAAAGTACTATTAAAAATTAAGAAAATAGCACCAATTTATGACGAAAAAGAACAGCACGTCACAAAAATTAACTATGGAATATTTCTGGGTTTTTCTAGTAGGTTCTAGTAGCTGTTTACAAGCGAAGCACTAAGCAAACCCACATAGAGAGCCTGTGAAATAACCTCCTAATACAAAATGAAATATTTTTGAGTTAGATATCGATGTTTCAATGTACCGTCTGAAACAGCGAAGCAGATACGCAATATAATATAAGCAGAATAGCAGCAATATACCTACCCATCGAAAATATCCTGATATAAAACAAAATATTTTAGCACTATGCAGACCCGCCTGATATTTTGAGCTCCTGTAAAATCCTAATATCCTGATACAAACCGAAATATTTGTGTTATTTCGTCTCTATTTTCAAAAAGTTCCCGAAACTGCCAACAGATAGTAGCACTATGCAGACCCTGCTAAAATGTTCAGCTCCTGTGAACTCCTAATATCCTGATACAAACCGAAATATTTGGGTTATTTCGTCTCTATTTTCAAATAGTTCCCGAAACTGCCAACAGATAACAGCACTATGCAGACCCGCCTAAAATGTTGAGCTCCTGTGAACTCCGAATATCCTGATACAAACCGAAATATTTGTGTTATTTCGTCTCTATTTTCAAAAAGTTCCCGAAACTGCCAACAGATAGCAGCACTATGCAGACCCGGCTAAAATGTTCAGCTCCTGTGAACTCCTAATATCCTGATACAAACCGAAATATTTGGGTTATTTCGTCTCTATTTTCAAATAGTTCCCGAAACTGCCAACAGATAGCAGCACTATGCAGACCCGGCTAAAATATTGAGCTCCTGTGAACTCCTAATATCCTGATGCAAACCGAAATATTTGTGTTATTTCGTTTCTATTTTCGGTAATTGTTCGGATCGGCGACACCACCATACTGGCTTGACCAGCTCTACACCGACCAGTTCGATCCTTACAAATAAATCTTGTTAAGTTTCATAACACTTTTACAAGTTGTATATTTTATCACTTAAATTGATAGAACAAATATAAATATGTAAAACACCAAATCCATGTACAAATTAATCTTCTTAAGTTTTATAACACTTTTACACATAAGCTTAGATGAAATGTTTAGCTCCTGTGAACTCCTAATATCCTGATACAAACCGAAATATTTGTGTTATTTCGTCTCTATTTTCAAACAGTTACCGAAACTGCCAACAGATAGCAGCACTATGCAGACCCGGCTAAAATGTTTAGCTCCTGTGAACTCCTAATATCCTGATACAAACCGAAATATTTGTGTTATTTCGTCTCTATTTTCAAATAGTTCCCGAAACTGCCAACAGATAGCAGCACTATGCAGACCCGGCTAAAATGTTGAGCTCCTGTGAACTCCTAATATCCTGATACAAACCGAAATATTTGGGTTATTTCGTCTCTATTTTCAAATAGTTCCCGAAACTGCCAACAGATAGCAGCACTATGCAGACCCGGCTAAAGTGTTGAGCTCCTGTGAACTCCTAATATCCTGATGCAACCGAAATATTTGTGTTATTTCGTTTCTATTTTCGGTAATTGTTCGGATCGGCGACACCACCATACTGGCTTGACCAGCTCTACACCGACCAGTTCGATCCTTACAAATAAATCTTGTTAAGTTTCATAACACTTTTACAAGTTGTATATTTTATCACTTAAATTGATAGAACAAATATAAATATGTAAAAAACACCAAATCCATGTACAAATTAATCTTCTTAAGTTGTATAACACTTTTACACATAAGCTTAGATGAAATGTTTAGCTCCTGTAAACTCCTAATATCCTGATACAAACCGAAATATTTGTGTTATTTCGTCTCTATTTTCAAACAGTTCCCGAAACTGCCAACAGATAGCAGCACTATGCAGACCCGGCTAAAATGTTTAGCTCCTATGAACTCCTAATATCCTGATACAAACCGAAATATTTGGGTTATTTCGTCTCTATTTTCAAATAGTTCCCGAAATTGCCAACAGATAGCAGCACTATGCAGACCCGCCTAAAATGTTGAGCTCCTGTGAACTCCTAATATCCTGATACAAACCGAAATATTTGGGTTATTTCGTCTCTATTTTCAAATAGTTCCCGAAACTGCCAACAGATAGCAGCACTATGCAGACCCGCCTAAAATGTTGAGCTCCTGTGAACTCCTAATATCCTGATACAAACCGAAATATTTGTTTTATTTCGTCTCTATTTTCAAATAGTTCCCGAAACTGCCAACAGATAGCAGCACTATGCAGACCCGGCTAAAATGTTGAGCTCCTGTGAACTCCTAATATCCTGATACAAACCGAAATATTTGGGTTATTTCGTCTCTATTTTTAAATAGTTCCCGAAACTGCCAACAGATAGCAGCACTATGCAGACCCGGCTAAAATGTTGAGCTCCTGTGAACTCCTAATATCCTGATACAAACCGAAATATTTGGGTTATTTCGTCTCTATTTTCAAATAGTTCCCGAAACTGCCAACAGATAGCAGCACTATGCAGACCCGCCTAAAATGTTGAGCTCCTGTGAACTCCTAATATCCTGATACAAACCGAAATATTTGGGTTATTTCGTCTCTATTTTCAAATAGTTCCCGAAACTGCCAACAGATAGCAGCACTATGCAGACCCGCCTAAAATGTTGAGCTCCTGTGAACTCCTAATATCCTGATACAAACCGAAATATTTGTTTTATTTCGTCTCTATTTTCAAATAGTTCCCGAAACTGCCAACAGATAGCAGCACTATGCAGACCCGGCTAAAATGTTGAGCTCCTGTGAACTCCTAATATCCTGATACAAACCGAAATATTTGGGTTATTTCGTCTCTATTTTTAAATAGTTCCCGAAACTGCCAACAGATAGCAGCACTATGCAGACCCGGCTAAAGTGTTGAGCTCCTGTGAACTCCTAATATCCTGATGCAAACCGAAATATTTGTGTTATTTCGTTTCTATTTTCGGTAATTGTTCGGATCGGCGAAACCACCATACTGGCTTGACCAGCTCTACACCGACCAGTTCGATCCTTACAAATAAATCTTGTTAAGTTTCATAACACTTTTACAAGTTGCATATTTTATCACTTAAATTGATAGAACAAATATAAATATGTAAAACACCAAATCCATGTACAAATTAATCTTCTTAAGTTTTATAACACTTTTACACATAAGCTTAGATGAAATGTTTAGCTCCTGTGAACTCCTAATATCCTGATACAAACCGAAATATTTGTGTTATTTCGTCTCTATTTTCAAACAGTTACCGAAACTGCCAACAGATAGCAGCACTATGCAGACCCGGCTAAAATGTTTAGCTCCTGTGAACTCCTAATATCCTGATACAAACCGAAATATTTGTGTTATTTCGTCTCTATTTTCAAATAGTTCCCGAAACTGCCAACAGATAGCAGCACTATACAGACCCGGCTAAAATGTTGAGCTCCTGTGAACTCCTAATATCCTGATACAAACCGAAATATTTGGGTTATTTCGTCTCTATTTTCAAATAGTTCCCGAAACTGCCAACAGATAGCAGCACTATGCAGACCCGGCTAAAGTGTTGAGCTCCTGTGAACTCCTAATATCCTGATGCAAACCGAAATATTTGTGTTATTTCGTTTCTATTTTCGGTAATTGTTCGGATCGGCGACACCACCATACTGGCTTGACCAGCTCTACACCGACCAGTTCGATTTTTACAAATAAATCTTGTTAAGTTTCATAACACTTTTACAAGTTGTATATTTTATCACTTAAATTGATAGAACAAATATAAATATGTAAAACACCAAATCCATGTACAAATTAATCTTCTTAAGTTGTATAACACTTTTACACATAAGCTTAGATGAAATGTTTAGCTCCTGTGAACTCCTAATATCCTGATACAAACCGAAATATTTGTTTTATTTCGTCTCTATTTTCAAATAGTTCCCGAAACTGCCAACAGATAGCAGCACTATGCAGACCCGGCTAAAATGTTTAGCTCCTGTGAACTCCTAATATCCTGATACAAACCGAAATATTTGTGTTATTTCGTCTCTATTTTCAAACAGTTACCGAAACTGCCAACAGATAGCAGCACTATGCAGACCCGGCTAAAATGTTTAGCTCCTGTGAACTCCTAATATCCTGATACAAACCGAAATATTTGTGTTATTTCGTCTCTATTTTCAAACAGTTACCGAAACTGCCAACAGATAGCAGCACTATGCAGACCCGGCTAAAATGTTTAGCTCCTGTGAACTCCTAATATCCTGATACAAACCGAAATATTTGTGTTATTTCGTCTCTATTTTCAAATAGTTCCCGAAACTGCCAACAGATAGCAGCACTATGCAGACCCGGCTAAAATGTTGAGCTCCTGTGAACTCCTAATATCCTGATACAAACCGAAATATTTGGGTTATTTCGTCTCTATTTTCAAATAGTTCCCGAAACTGCCAACAGATAGCAGCACTATGCAGACCCGGCTAAAGTGTTGAGCTCCTGTGAACTCCTAATATCCTGATGCAACCGAAATATTTGTGTTATTTCGTTTCTATTTTCGGTAATTGTTCGGATCGGCGACACCACCATACTGGCTTGACCAGCTCTACACCGACCAGTTCGATCCTTACAAATAAATCTTGTTAAGTTTCATAACACTTTTACAAGTTGTATATTTTATCACTTAAATTGATAGAACAAATATAAATATGTAAAACACCAAATCCATGTACAAATTAATCTTCTTAAGTTGTATAACACTTTTACACATAAGCTTAGATGAAATGTTTAGCTCCTGTGAACTCCTAATATCCTGATACAAACCGAAATATTTGTTTTATTTCGTCTCTATTTTCAAATAGTTCCCGAAACTGCCAACAGATAGCAGCACTATGCAGACCCGGCTAAAATGTTTAGCTCCTGTGAACTCCTAATATCCTGATACAAACCGAAATATTTGTGTTATTTCGTCTCTATTTTCAAACAGTTACCGAAACTGCCAACAGATAGCAGCACTATGCAGACCCGGCTAAAATGTTTAGCTCCTGTGAACTCCTAATATCCTGATACAAACCGAAATATTTGGGTTATTTCGTCTCTATTTTCAAATAGTTCCCGAAACTGCCAACAGATAGCAGCACTATGCAGACCCGCCTAAAATGTTGAGCTCCTGTGAACTCCTAATATCCTGATACAAACCGAAATATTTGTTTTATTTCGTCTCTATTTTCAAATAGTTCCCGAAACTGCCAACAGATAGCAGCACTATGCAGACCCGGCTAAAATGTTGAGCTCCTGTGAACTCCTAATATCCTGATACAAACCGAAATATTTGGGTTATTTCGTCTCTATTTTTAAATAGTTCCCGAAACTGCCAACAGATAGCAGCACTATGCAGACCCGGCTAAAATGTTGAGCTCCTGTGAACTCCTAATATCCTGATACAAACCGAAATATTTGGGTTATTTCGTCTCTATTTTCAAATAGTTCCCGAAACTGCCAACAGATAGCAGCACTATGCAGACCCGCCTAAAATGTTGAGCTCCTGTGAACTCCTAATATCCTGATACAAACCGAAATATTTGGGTTATTTCGTCTCTATTTTCAAATAGTTCCCGAAACTGCCAACAGATAGCAGCACTATGCAGACCCGCCTAAAATGTTGAGCTCCTGTGAACTCCTAATATCCTGATACAAACCGAAATATTTGTTTTATTTCGTCTCTATTTTCAAATAGTTCCCGAAACTGCCAACAGATAGCAGCACTATGCAGACCCGGCTAAAATGTTGAGCTCCTGTGAACTCCTAATATCCTGATACAAACCGAAATATTTGGGTTATTTCGTCTCTATTTTTAAATAGTTCCCGAAACTGCCAACAGATAGCAGCACTATGCAGACCCGGCTAAAGTGTTGAGCTCCTGTGAACTCCTAATATCCTGATGCAAACCGAAATATTTGTGTTATTTCGTTTCTATTTTCGGTAATTGTTCGGATCGGCGAAACCACCATACTGGCTTGACCAGCTCTACACCGACCAGTTCGATCCTTACAAATAAATCTTGTTAAGTTTCATAACACTTTTACAAGTTGCATATTTTATCACTTAAATTGATAGAACAAATATAAATATGTAAAACACCAAATCCATGTACAAATTAATCTTCTTAAGTTTTATAACACTTTTACACATAAGCTTAGATGAAATGTTTAGCTCCTGTGAACTCCTAATATCCTGATACAAACCGAAATATTTGTGTTATTTCGTCTCTATTTTCAAACAGTTACCGAAACTGCCAACAGATAGCAGCACTATGCAGACCCGGCTAAAATGTTTAGCTCCTGTGAACTCCTAATATCCTGATACAAACCGAAATATTTGTGTTATTTCGTCTCTATTTTCAAATAGTTCCCGAAACTGCCAACAGATAGCAGCACTATACAGACCCGGCTAAAATGTTGAGCTCCTGTGAACTCCTAATATCCTGATACAAACCGAAATATTTGGGTTATTTCGTCTCTATTTTCAAATAGTTCCCGAAACTGCCAACAGATAGCAGCACTATGCAGACCCGGCTAAAGTGTTGAGCTCCTGTGAACTCCTAATATCCTGATGCAAACCGAAATATTTGTGTTATTTCGTTTCTATTTTCGGTAATTGTTCGGATCGGCGACACCACCATACTGGCTTGACCAGCTCTACACCGACCAGTTCGATTTTTACAAATAAATCTTGTTAAGTTTCATAACACTTTTACAAGTTGTATATTTTATCACTTAAATTGATAGAACAAATATAAATATGTAAAACACCAAATCCATGTACAAATTAATCTTCTTAAGTTGTATAACACTTTTACACATAAGCTTAGATGAAATGTTTAGCTCCTGTGAACTCCTAATATCCTGATACAAACCGAAATATTTGTTTTATTTCGTCTCTATTTTCAAATAGTTCCCGAAACTGCCAACAGATAGCAGCACTATGCAGACCCGGCTAAAATGTTTAGCTCCTGTGAACTCCTAATATCCTGATACAAACCGAAATATTTGTGTTATTTCGTCTCTATTTTCAAACAGTTACCGAAACTGCCAACAGATAGCAGCACTATGCAGACCCGGCTAAAATGTTTAGCTCCTGTGAACTCCTAATATCCTGATACAAACCGAAATATTTGTGTTATTTCGTCTCTATTTTCAAATAGTTCCCGAAACTGCCAACAGATAGCAGCACTATGCAGACCCGGCTAAAATGTTGAGCTCCTGTGAACTCCTAATATCCTGATACAAACCGAAATATTTGGGTTATTTCGTCTCTATTTTCAAATAGTTCCCGAAACTGCCAACAGATAGCAGCACTATGCAGACCCGGCTAAAGTGTTGAGCTCCTGTGAACTCCTAATATCCTGATGCAACCGAAATATTTGTGTTATTTCGTTTCTATTTTCGGTAATTGTTCGGATCGGCGACACCACCATACTGGCTTGACCAGCTCTACACCGACCAGTTCGATCCTTACAAATAAATCTTGTTAAGTTTCATAACACTTTTACAAGTTGTATATTTTATCACTTAAATTGATAGAACAAATATAAATATGTAAAACACCAAATCCATGTACAAATTAATCTTCTTAAGTTGTATAACACTTTTACACATAAGCTTAGATGAAATGTTTAGCTCCTGTGAACTCCTAATATCCTGATACAAACCGAAATATTTGTTTTATTTCGTCTCTATTTTCAAATAGTTCCCGAAACTGCCAACAGATAGCAGCACTATGCAGACCCGGCTAAAATGTTTAGCTCCTGTGAACTCCTAATATCCTGATACAAACCGAAATATTTGTGTTATTTCGTCTCTATTTTCAAACAGTTACCGAAACTGCCAACAGATAGCAGCACTATGCAGACCCGGCTAAAATGTTTAGCTCCTGTGAACTCCTAATATCCTGATACAAACCGAAATATTTGGGTTATTTCGTCTCTATTTTCAAATAGTTCCCGAAACTGCCAACAGATAGCAGCACTATGCAGACCCGCCTAAAATGTTGAGCTCCTGTGAACTCCTAATATCCTGATACAAACCGAAATATTTGTTTTATTTCGTCTCTATTTTCAAATAGTTCCCGAAACTGCCAACAGATAGCAGCACTATGCAGACCCGGCTAAAATGTTGAGCTCCTGTGAACTCCTAATATCCTGATACAAACCGAAATATTTGGGTTATTTCGTCTCTATTTTTAAATAGTTCCCGAAACTGCCAACAGATAGCAGCACTATGCAGACCCGGCTAAAATGTTGAGCTCCTGTGAACTCCTAATATCCTGATACAAACCGAAATATTCGTTTTATTTCGTCTCTATTTTCAAATAGTTCCCGAAACTGCCAACAGATAGCAGCACTATGCAGACCCGGCTAAAATGTTGAGCTCCTGTGAACTCCTAATATCCTGATACAAACCGAAATATTTGGGTTATTTCGTCTCTATTTTTAAATAGTTCCCGAAACTGCCAACAGATAGCAGCACTATGCAGACCCGGCTAAAGTGTTGAGCTCCTGTGAACTCCTAATATCCTGATGCAAACCGAAATATTTGTGTTATTTCGTTTCTATTTTCGGTAATTGTTCGGATCGGCGAAACCACCATACTGGCTTGACCAGCTCTACACCGACCAGTTCGATCCTTACAAATAAATCTTGTTAAGTTTCATAACACTTTTACAAGTTGCATATTTTATCACTTAAATTGATAGAACAAATATAAATATGTAAAACACCAAATCCATGTACAAATTAATCTTCTTAAGTTTTATAACACTTTTACACATAAGCTTAGATGAAATGTTTAGCTCCTGTGAACTCCTAATATCCTGATACAAACCGAAATATTTGTGTTATTTCGTCTCTATTTTCAAACAGTTACCGAAACTGCCAACAGATAGCAGCACTATGCAGACCCGGCTAAAATGTTTAGCTCCTGTGAACTCCTAATATCCTGATACAAACCGAAATATTTGTGTTATTTCGTCTCTATTTTCAAATAGTTCCCGAAACTGCCAACAGATAGCAGCACTATACAGACCCGGCTAAAATGTTGAGCTCCTGTGAACTCCTAATATCCTGATACAAACCGAAATATTTGGGTTATT
This sequence comes from Euschistus heros, assembly GCA_003667255.2. Taxonomy (NCBI): domain Eukaryota; kingdom Metazoa; phylum Arthropoda; class Insecta; order Hemiptera; family Pentatomidae; genus Euschistus; species Euschistus heros. The sequence continues at coordinate 2,979,947 of RCWM02000094.1, forward strand.
TCGTCTCTATTTTCAAATAGTTCCCGAAACTGCCAACAGATAGCAGCACTATGCAGACCCGGCTAAAGTGTTGAGCTCCTGTGAACTCCTAATATCCTGATGCAAACCGAAATATTTGTGTTATTTCGTTTCTATTTTCGGTAATTGTTCGGATCGGCGACACCACCATACTGGCTTGACCAGCTCTACACCGACCAGTTCGATTTTTACAAATAAATCTTGTTAAGTTTCATAACACTTTTACAAGTTGTATATTTTATCACTTAAATTGATAGAACAAATATAAATATGTAAAACACCAAATCCATGTACAAATTAATCTTCTTAAGTTGTATAACACTTTTACACATAAGCTTAGATGAAATGTTTAGCTCCTGTGAACTCCTAATATCCTGATACAAACCGAAATATTTGTTTTATTTCGTCTCTATTTTCAAATAGTTCCCGAAACTGCCAACAGATAGCAGCACTATGCAGACCCGGCTAAAATGTTTAGCTCCTGTGAACTCCTAATATCCTGATTCAAACCGAAATATTTGTGTTATTTCGTCTCTATTTTCAAATAGTTCCCGAAACTGCCAACAGATAGCAGCACTATGCAGACCCGGCTAAAATGTTTAGCTCCTATGAACTCCTAATATCCTGATACAAACCGAAATATTTGGGTTATTTCGTCTCTATTTTCAAATAGTTCCCGAAACTGCCAACAGATAGCAGCACTATGCAGACCCGCCTAAAATGTTGAGCTCCTGTGAACTCCTAATATCCTGATACAAACCGAAATATTTGTTTTATTTCGTCTCTATTTTCAAATAGTTCCCGAAACTGCCAACAGATAGCAGCACTATGCAGACCCGCCTAAAATGTTGAGCTCCTGTGAACTCCTAATATCCTGATACAAACCGAAATATTTGTTTTATTTCGTCTTTATTTTCAAATAGTTCCCGAAACTGCCAACAGATAGCAGCACTATGCAGACCCGGCTAAAATGTTGAGCTCCTGTGAACTCCTAATATCCTGATACAAACCGAAATATTTGGGTTATTTCGTCTCTATTTTTAAATAGTTCCCGAAACTGCCAACAGATAGCAGCACTATGCAGACCCGGCTAAAGTGTTGAGCTCCTGTGAACTCCTAATATCCTGATGCAAACCGAAATATTTGTGTTATTTCGTTTCTATTTTCGGTAATTGTTCGGATCGGCGACACCACCATACTGGCTTGACCAGCTCTACACCGACCAGTTCGATCCTTACGCTTCACTTCATGTTTACATTTTTCGATAGTTCATTCCTATAACCTCACATGTAAAAAATCACTTCTACAGTCTCATCTTGGATTGTGTTGTTTAGTTTGTTATATTGATATTTAGACTTCTTAAATGTAAATAAATGGAACAGAAGTTAACAAAATGAGTTTCATAAAGGATTAAGTGTTTTATGAATTTATGTTTTTTTATTTCAAATTATCTTATGTGTAAAAGTGTTACAAAACTTAAGAAGATTAATTTGTACATGGATTTGGTGTTATACATATTTATATTTGTTCTATCAATTTAAGTGGTAAAATTTACAACTTGTAAAAGTGATATAAAACTTAACAAGATTTATTTGTACATGGATTTGGTGTTTTATATATTTTTATTTGTTGTTTCAATTTCAGTGATAAAATTTCAGTATACATATTATGTGAATGGATTCTTTGTCATCCATATTACTGTTTGTGCTAAAGTGAGATGAATTGTATAATTAATTCAATTGGTAATGATTCGGATCGGCGACACCATCCCCTAAACCCGCTCAGAATACCTTTTATCGATTCTAACCTTGTACCGATTTATTTCCATGTTCTAGTCGCTGCTTTTAGAAGGGAAAGGTTATTCTCCTACATTTACTGTGAAATTCTAAATCCTTGTTCAAAGTAATATTAACTTCTGTTTACCTTCTAATATTAAAATGAGAAATAAGGAAATATTAAAGTGAAAATAAGGAAATATCAAAATATAAGACACTAAATCAATTTTGAATTAATATTAATTTAATCAACAATTAATATACTACTGAACCACCAGTAAAGTTAGACTTTTACAAGTTGTATATTTTATCACTTAAATTGATAGAACAAATATAAATATGTAAAACACCAAATCCATGTACAAATTAATCTTCTTAAGTTTTATAACACTTTTACACATAAGCTTAGATGAAATGTCTAGCTCCTGTGAACTCCTAATATCCTGATACAAACCGAAATATTTGTTTTATTTCGTTCTATTTTCAAATAGTTCCCGAAACTGCCAACAGATAGCAGCACTATGCAGACCCGGTTAAAATGTTTAACTCCTGTGAACTCCTAATATCCTGATACAAACCGAAATATTTGTGTTATTTCGTCTCTATTTTCAAATAGTTCCCGAAACTGCCAACAGATAGCAGCACTATGCAGACCCGGCTAAAATGTTGAGCTCCTGTGAACTCCTAATATCCTGATACAAACCGAAATATTTGGGTTATTTCGTCTCTATTTTCAAATAGTTCCCGAAACTGCCAACAGATAGCAGCACTATGCAGACCCGGTTAAAATGTTTAACTCCTGTGAACTCCTAATATCCTGATACAAACCGAAATATTTGTGTTATTTCGTCTCTATTTTCAAATAGTTCCCGAAACTGCCAACAGATAGCAGCACTATGCAGACCCGGCTAAAATGTTGAGCTCCTGTGAACTCCTAATATCCTGATACAAACCGAAATATTTGGGTTATTTCGTCTCTATTTTCAAATAGTTCCTGAACCTGCTAACAGATAGCAGCACTATGCAGACCCGGCTAAAGTGTTGAGCTCCTGTGAACTCAATATCCTGATACAAACCGAAATATTTGTGTTATTTCGTCTTTATTTTCAAACAGTTCCCGAAACTGCCAACAGATAGCAGCACTATGCAGACCCGGCTAAAATGTTTAGCTCCTGTGAACTCCTAATATCCTGATATAAAACCTAAAATTTTCGAGTTATTTTATCCCTTTTTTTGCTGTAAAAAATTCCTATATACTTCTGAGTTTTTCTTGTCTGGTGAACTGTTTTCTATTATTTACTTAGGGGTAAGGTTATGTTAGTTCCTTTCCCTTTTTTTCTTTACTAAAATATGTGCTTGGATGGTTAGTAAAAAAAAAAAACAGCACAAAAATTAGAAATATATATATTTACAGTTTTTTTTTTTTCAGGAAATACATCACATACTCAAAGAACATGTACATTATTCAAATCAATTTCAGTAATATTTTTTTAACATTATACGATTTTTAAAATGTTTTCAGTAACTGCTGAGCTCCAGTTCATTGTTGATCCTTCACAGATAGAAGAGGCGATACAAAGCAGGTGTTGATTTGGAAAATGATGATTCCCAGTCAAGATCTGATGACTATACAGCTGAAAATGAATAAAAGAAAAATATAATAAATTGTATATAAATAAATATATGTATTATCAAGACTTATAATAAAGACAAAATTAAAATTTTTTTATAGTAGTATAGGTTACTTCAACTAGTTATTTTTTGTCTTATACTTCTACTGCTTTTGGTTTTTTTTTCTATGCTATCATGATTGTCTCAAATGAATTTATTTTCTAATCTAACAATTAATCCTAAGTTTAATACACGTTTTTTATAGCACAACCTTTGAAGGTTTAAGCTCCATAGAATAATAATAATTTAAAATCTGTTAGTGTTCTAGAAATTTTGCAATGAAAAGCCAAAAAACAAGAGTAAGTAAGCAATAATGGTCACAGTCCCAAGATGATTTGTAATATAAAGGAACTCCAATCATTTTAAATGGAGGGTGAAAAAATAAACACTATCTTAACATCTGACACCTTTAGAAATATTAAACCATTAAAAAAATGGAGAAAATTCATTTATTTGAAACACTTTATTTGGAAATGAGCAGCATAATATTCATTTTGATATTTAGTTAGTGGTGCAAGTGAACATTTGAAACCACATTGATGGTTAATAGATAATTATGTCATTCAGTATACAAATTAAAATTTCTATGAAACTTAATTTGGTATCAATGTTACCACTTTTGTTGACAACAAAATAATTAAAACTTATTAGTTAAATGTTCTTCACACCGCAAATTTAAGAGTGTTTCTTTTGCAGTGTCAATATACAGAAAGCTTACTTAGGTAGATAAATTTTAACAAAATAGATTTAAGCTAAACAATGTTATGTTTAGAATGTTTTTTTTTAATGAAAATAAAACAAAGAACACAAATTCATTGCATTTCATCATATATTTCTGAACAATAAAATTTATATTTGTCTTCTGCTGTTAAAAATATATTACCTTTAACTTGCAGATATCACTCTGGTAACACTTTATTTTCATAAAAAACCCTAATAATAACATTGTTTAGCTTAAATCTATTTTCTTAAAACTTATTATTATTTATGAAAATGAATCTGAAAAGTTATTTTGCAATGCATGTAGTTTAGAAAATCATATTATCTGCCATTAAATAATTTGACTTTGTTCTTACTTTTCAGGAGGCAGTCACAGGAGAATACAAGCCATCTGTAGAAAAAGATAATGAAAGATAAGAGCTGGATTTGAAGGGAAATTAATGGTGGAGAAATTGACATGAAGAATAAGAAGATACTTGTAGCTGCTGGGTCTTCATAATTAAAGATGATGGAAGATACAGATCTCGCTTAGTTGTCCAGGGGTTTTAACAAGAAGAAATTTATTATTATGTGGTATTTAGCCTAATAATAGAAAGTGATCCCTTATTACAATTGCATACATTCCAACAAACTATTCCAAGATGATGAAATGTGTTGTGAAAGCATTTCTATATTGTAAAGTAAAAGAGTTTCATATGTGCTAAAAGATGTTTATGAAGAAGGAAATAACAAAAAGATTGTAAACTATGTTAATTCTAAGGTTTATACCAGGGTCCAGACACATGTGATAAATTTAATAATTGTTTTGAACATCCAAAAATAGAGCTCTATCTACTATTAAATGCTTGATTTATTGTCTTGGAATACAATTGTAAAATTGCATTTTATATGGCGGTCTCAACAAAAGTGAAATTTGTATCAAACTTAAACTATTTTAAAAATAAAGTTAAGTAATAGAATTATACAATACCTTATTTTGTGTTCGTTGTTTATAAAACTATATTCTTTTAGTTTTTAAAATGTGAAGAAAAATTAAATATTTTTATATTTACCCTAGAAAAATTAATGCTGTCAGATAGGAGTTGTGGTCTCATATGTCAATATAGTACTAAATTTTGTTAAAGAAAATGTATCACATGCATATAGATATTGTTGGTATAAAGTACATCAATTTCATTTGGAACATGAAATATTTCTATGGAAAGTATCATTTACAATTTAAGAAGTATTGTAACTGTACAAAATGTCATATTGTAATAAGTACTTAATAAAATGTCTTATAGACGTGTTATTTCATTTTTCACCTCAATGCCCTGTTTCAGAGTAAAGATGCAACTAGATTTATGAATGTTGTACAATGAGATTGCTTTCTAAATGAATATAAAGAATTATTATGAACACAGTGAACTGAAAATATTTTCTTAAATTACGTAAATGACCTTAATGAATATGTAATTAAATAGTTATGTGGCTTGTTATATATTTGAAGTATTGGGCAAATGTAAAACCAATCATGGTAATGCCGGTTTTCAAATTACCACTAATTCAAGTCCTTGCTTCAACAAAATTTTATTTCACTTCTCTACATTTGAAAAAACAAAATATAATACAGTTACATAGCCTCTAAAGTATAACAAGATTATCTTTATCAATATTCGATTCCAAGTTTCCAAAGAACTAAAGATGTTCTGAGACTTAAAATCACTCCTATAAGCTTAAATACCACTGCACCTATAAACTACAACAGCAATTAAGTGAAATATTGCAACAATTAAAGACAAAATTAACATAGTTTCCATAATTTTCAAAAGTACCAGTAACTCTTGGAGAATTAAATTAGAGTTCCATTTAGCACCAACAGATGCACAGGATACGAAAATACTATTTATTAAAAGTGAAGGAAATAGCACCAATTTATGACGAATAAGAGCAGCATTTCACAGAAATTAACAATGTAATATTTCCGGGGTTTTTTTTTTTCCTACTGTTTTATCTCTTTATTTCGGCTTTTTGCGTTCTTACTTTTGTTTATAAATTCTTTCTTATTACTTATAGTGTCATGTAAGATGGATGTGTGTCCAGACCTGTACCTATGATATTATTATAGGCCTAGTTTGGCCTTTATTAATTTATTTTCAATAAATAGTACAAAAAAAAAAAAAAAAAAAAAAAAAAAAACTTTTTTCCATCATAGTTTAAGTTAGATTAAATTCCATGTATCACCCACTCCAGCCTACTGAACATGTTAAGATTGTCATATTTTCCCAAAACACACATTTAGCGTTCTGGCGTTAGTATTTTACGAGATTTAATCAAAGTTTCATACATAAAATTTAATTACCAGCTTTGAGATGAAGAAAATCAATTTCAAAAGACCATCTCTTCACGAAAAATAGTCCGATTTCGGAATTGCTTTTTTCATTTCGTAGAAACTTGTTCCAGCAACAATTTACTGTTTAATGACATTCTTCGAAAAACCCTTCGTAGTCTTGTTATATGTCAATAAACGCTATTTTTGATGTTTTTTTTTGCGATTTTGGGTACGAAGCTTACGGCTGCCGTTGTAACAAACTTCAGATTCGGATTCAGCACCCCAAAAAACGTTAAGATCCATTAAAAAAAAAAGTTTTTTGCTGAAAGCCGAGCGAGATGGGACAATTGTTTTAGCGCATTTAGAACCGAAGGTCGTTGCTTCGAATCTCACATAGACGGATTAATATTTATTTCATGAGTCCACCAAAATGAATCTTTACCTATAGGAGATCCCATCTTTTCTGCCCTAGTTGGAATACATTAGGAGATTAAAACCAAAAAATAATAATAAAAAAATTATCATTTATAGTGTACCGTAAATGACAGTGTTTTGTTGTCTGAATGATGGATATTTTATATATTTTACTTCCTTACGTTTGGATATAAAATATAAAATATCCCTCATTTTGAAAAAACACACAAAAAAAAATACTTTTTCTTAGACTGAAACTTTTTAGTGAACTTGGTGCAAAGTCAACTCACTGGTGCAAAGTCATGCCGTTTTACGGTATTTCATATGATTTATCTCAATAAGTATTTGTTTCTTAAACTGAATAACAGGAACCGTTTAACATAAGCTTAAATGTTTTATGCTACATTTATTCCTTCTGGAACCTTATTTTACTGGCTGCCGCCATCTTGCTCGTGTTTGGAAAAGGCAGCAGTGGTTTCTTTCAAACAAAAATCGATGATCTTTCAAATAAGCTTTTCTTTTTTTTTATTTTGGAAGACCTATCATGAAAGTCTAAGTGCCGTAGGCTCCTGGAGTATTAGGTACTTCAAAATAAAAGAAAGTCTTGGACAGGTCTGGAATCACATTGGGAAGGCTTTGACAACAATGTCGTTTTCAAAAAAACAATGTCGTTTTCGATTTAATGCGAAAATTATTTACGTAATGACAGTGTATAATAACTGAAAAATGGAGTCCTTGATAGATTAGATCATATTTTTAATAATAAAAGTGCTGTGTGGCTGATAGTTATCTGTCCAAGCACTGGAGGCCACAGGACGTTCCCTCGTTATATATAAACATTCTGATCCAGCCAAAAAATATAGTACTCACTGTGTTTCGTAGACATGAAGGCTTTTTTGGTTATTCTCCTTGTGTCGCTTTGCGTGAGTTGTCTCTAAATCTTCTTGTTTATGAGAATTACTAGTAGTGATGGCTCATAATTTATATTAACATAGTAATGATTATAACTTACAACCAAGTTAAATTTTAAATTGAATAGATGGGTGTGAACATATTCTTAAATAAAAAAGACAGTCTTCCTTTTAGGGTAAATGAATTTCCCTTTTTAATATTAACCCGCCCTTTTGAAATTAAATTGCTAAATATTATCATTTGAGATGTCGACTTTCAAAATGGGATAGATCCATTATTTGTCAAAAAAATTCTCATATATCGCTCGTTGAAATTGTTTTCATACAAAACGTTACTGAATATCATTATAATTTGAAGTATTCAAAACTCCTTGCCAGTAGAATTGGAAATTTATATAAGCAAAAAGATTTATTTTGATAACAAAATGCCAATTATACCATTTACATAAAGGATGACATAAACCATAGCATAGGCACAGGTAGCTTCTTAATTTTGGCAAAGAGAAATTCGAAAATTTTGTACTTGACATTAAAAATTATATGAATTAATCCATATGTCCCAGTTGCCATTCGAAGAGTCTCCATACGGTTTGCACTTATCCAATTTCGAAATTCGACGTCCCATTTATGAGAGCAATGGGTGTTGATAGGTTATGATTTAAATGAATAAATTAAGAATTTAAAAATTATAAAGCTATAAATATGTGGTGCGAATTGTAGATACCAGTGAAATTTGAAAATTAACCGATATGTGGTTAGAAACGTTCCACTAAACTATTGCGCACATAAGTACAAAATTTTAACTAACTCATTTTCATATTTTTAGGAAGGTTTAACTATAATAAAATTTACAATAATACAAATTTGTAAATTAAAATACAACTAAATGTAGTGAATAAAATTATTACCATTTCAAAAAATGATTACCCTTTGCTTTTTAATATTCTTAATAAAAATACGAATCATGGGCCTTTAGTTGAATGGTTAGCTCCATTCCGCAATAGAGTTTACAGCGGTAAAACTGCTGAAACCATTTGTACTAAATTATAACAACATTAGTTTAATAGGTCTAAGTAGGTTTAGCATTAACGAAATTTAAAATAATAAAAATTTAAATATACACTGTTAAATTGCAGAAACGATACCATAATGTCATATACTTTTGTAGTCAGAAATCAAAATTCAACCTGATGAAATGAACAATATTTCTGACGAATTTAAATTATTACTAAATAAAGATGTCGATCCTTTGTTGTTTTTTTTTTTTAATATTGTGGGTCAAAATCTGATTCATGGGCCTTTTGTTGTAAGCACTGATAATGCAGTCTATTATCTGTAACAGATACTTAAAAGTCTCTGTCCATCTTGATTTTCAACTCATAGATTAAAATAAAAAATCGGATGTCAAATTATGTCAGGTAATCTTCAAGCACCAAATCGGTTCAATTTTAACTAGTTTAAAAATTACCGCTATGCGTGAAGATGTCATTAAAGAAATAATGCTCAATTATATGCTTGAATACAAGATTTTTATCGGTACATAAAAATGAAATTTCAATTTATCTAAATTATTAACTTATGAGAGCGGGCGAAGCCGCGATGGGGAATGCTAGTTCACAATAAACTCATACATGACACAACAATGTCCGTAGAAGGTCGAAATGGGTCTAGATAGGTGCCACTGAGCAATGCTCCTCATTATGCCTCTCATGTTTTATTATTTTTATTTTTATTTTTTTTATTGCCATCGCATTCGCTGGTTGAAATTTGTGATTATAATGAATAAACGTTTACAGTGCTAAGTTTAAGTTTGAATTTGGCTATTAATCTGAATGTTTGGATGCAGGCAGTGATGAGAGAGGCGTCATCCCAAGGTGTTGGAGGTGGAACAGGAGGACAAGGGAAGATCGGCTTCGAGATGGGTGGTGGAGCTGGAGCGGGAGGTGGAGCTGGAACTGGAGCCGGAACTGGAGCTTTGAACTCCCTCCACAGGATGCTCCGCCAGATACCAGGAGTACCAGGAGTGCCAGGAGTACCAGATGGAATTCCTGCTGGAATACCGGGTGTCCCTAGCAAATAAAAACCTCCCTCTAACATTTACTATATTAAATTTCATACCTGTTAAAAATAAATAACTTTTATTTTATCATTACTTCCTCCCTTGCAATGCCACTGCTCACTCTTCAGTTGTATTAAGAAGACTCATTGACATATTAGGACAATTTTTGGGAAATGGTTATTAGAATTAAGTAATTCAAATCTGTATCATGAGTAAATATTTTATAGTGAGAAAAGTATAGTTGTCTGTTAACTATTATTAAAGATGATCAGGGATGTAGACAAAAAGAAACACGTTAAAATACAACAATAGTGTACCAAACTTTCGACCTGCCTTGTAGGTCTTCTTCAGGGTTTAAAAAACAACAGACAGATAAACTAATGACAAATAAATAATTAAAAGAGACGAAAGATAATAAAGAAAGAAAAATACAATAAAGGCTATAGAAAAGAACAAATATATAAATCAGTGATGAGCAATTATATATAAGAAGTAAGTACCTAAATTAAAAGATAATAAATGAGAAATTATTATTATAATTGTATTATTAGGAAGGTTTAACCTTTCCTTAAATAAAAACATGAAAACATGGGAATGAGGGAGGAAAATATACAGTAATCGAAAAAGGTGATTTAATAAAAGAAAGAAATCAAAATAAAGGAAGGTGAAACAAAAAAAAAAAAGGAAAAGTAAGAAACGGCAAAGAAAAATTTACCGAACCCCACAAGAGAGGAGACGAACAATGACATGCAAAAAGGTAAGAACTGGCACATAAAAGGGAAAAAAGACGCGGGAAACATAATATAACAAAAATAACAAATAAATACAAGTAGAATAGAAATAAGTAAATCAATATGTAGAAAGACAATGCCTTCATTATCAGCTGTACAATGCAATATAAAATAATACAGAGAAATTAACAAAATTATGCCTTTAAAAATAAAATATATATAAAATAATAACTAAATAGAGAGAGTTAGGTACAGAAGGGAAGGTTATTGTTTTATAATTTATTTAAGACTTGGGAATAAGTGAGGGAAATTACTGTCGATTTTGTGGTTGAAGGGTTTGAGTTCAAGATGGATTAAGATAGATTCTGATTATAAACGTTTACTATGATTAGGGACATTGGTAAGAATAGAAGTTTTTTAAAAATCAAAAGTGTGGTTTAACGATAAGCCATGTTCAGAGCGTTTGGTGGGAAAGAGATTTTTGGAAGAGATGGATAGTTTGTGTTGGGAGATTTGAGTTGGAAATATAACAGTTGCATAGAAACCTTACAACTTTTATTTCTTCCGGAACGACACTCAATTAAAGGTATTCATCGCTGGACCTTTGATGGACAGATAAGTCTTGAATATTGAAGGCTACAACATCCAGTTCTGCAATTCCATTAATTAAATAAGTAAACTTTGTTTTTTTCTGTTCATAATAGTGTTATTGTTTAAAAAATGATACTTCAGGAAGTTGTAATAAATAAATAAATGTACTATGCTTAAAAAAAGAACTATTAAAGCAATAAATAAATACAAATAGACGTAACTTGGAAAATTTATTTGGCTTTAATAATGACAAATATCTGAGACCAATTAGTTCCATTCGGATTCCGATCCGAAACATCTAGTTAGCTTCTTAATCTATTCACTTTGAATCATTTAAAATACAAAAAAAATATAAAAAAATTGAAACTGGGATGAATAAATAAGTATAAACCAGTGAATTCATGCTTCGGCCAGCAGTGAGCACGCTAGCGAAGTTTATCTGGCATGAGCATTGAGCTCTGAAATCTCAGCGATCGAAATCTCATTTGCAAGTTTTAAAGCAATGAGCTGGATCTGGATCAAAGTTTGTTGTCTTCGTCATCAATCGGTATCGGGCCAGGCCCAAGGTCCTTGACGTCTTGCCGTACCGTCTTGAAGGTGTTCCTCAGGTTATCGAAGGCCGTGGCCAGGTCCCCTTTTGTTTGGTTGAACTCTTGAGTTACGAGAAGCAGCCTGCCCATGAGGTAGTTGAGGTTCTCCTTCACGTCAGAGACCCTCCCTGTGATCTCCACCACTCGACCGTCCATACTGTCCATTGTGTTCAGGCTTCCGTTCAGATATTGCTCTGTTTGCAGCTGAAGCTTCGAAAGAGCATTAGCGGAATTGGTAAGCTGTTGGTACATGATTCCAATCTGTCGCCAAACTTGACTGATCTCGTGGTCAATCTTGGAGCTGAGATTGAACACTCCACCATTTTGGTTCTCGAGGATGGTCTCAGAAATGTCATTAAACCGGCTGTTGACAGTGTTGTTGAGTTCTTTTGTCTCGGACTTGACCAGCTCTCCTATTCCTAAGAGTATTTCTTGCACTCCATATTCTACTCTCTTCCTAGTATCAAGAACGTTATCAGCAGTTTGTATTAAGACTTGCTCAGCCTTAGTCAAAGATTTGACATCAGAAGATAGTTCGTCTTGGGAAATTTTGGCTAGGTTAAAGTAATCCTTGAAAGCGTCCTTCAAATCTTGTGTCGTTTTGAAAACACTTTGCAACTGGTTCGTCGATCTCATAATTTCTTGTAATTTGACATCGATGTTCATCAGTTTGTCTGAACCCAAGTACTCGATGCTGTTTTTGATTTTCCCTAGTTCCTCTTTTGTATAGTTATCGGTTTCGTGTTGCTTACTGTTGGAAAGTAATACCTCGTTAGTCGATTCTATCTGTCCCAGCTTACCGATCACAGCATTGTGCCAATTCTCCTGTACTCCCAGCTGGGATTCGAGTTTGCTATAAAGACCATCATTGTTCATAGCACCCTGCAGCTGGTTCAAGGAATCCAATAACTGAGTTTCTATCCTTCCTACCGTCGAAGCCAATAAATCTATTTTACCGTTCACAGCTGTCTCCATTTTTTCTAAATGGTCCTTACTCACAACGGGATCTGTGGAAGGAGCCTGTTTATTGAGCATGCCTTCGACATTAGACATCCATGATTGCAGGGGAACGGTGTCGATTACGTAGGATCCTTTTTCTCGTTCATCCTGAAACATTAAACGCTATTATTAAAATGAAAGGCTCAACATTTTTGAAACATTTATTAGAATTATCTATCATCAAAATCAAGCATAACTTCTTTTGATAACAAAAATAACCAATGGCACATATATCGACATTCTGCATAGAAGGAGGTACGGTAGCTCAATGGGTAATGCAATTGAGTCCGACTAAATGCAGAAAATTAATTTTCTATTATTTCGGCCCTAGCTCGATTTCGGGAAACCCTCCTGGGACTCAAAGTGGACACTTTTAATTAAAAAAAAAAAACCGGCGGATGAGTGTGATTTAGGGTAAATCTCCGTTGGCTAAGCAACAGTACAGGCTTATCTAAGTACTGAACCCAAGATCCTTCACGGGTTGTTAGTGCTACAGGTTTTATTTTTTTTGATCTTTTTTTTTCATAGAAACAAAAATCTAATTCAGTATGTTTGGTTGAATACTTTCAATGGGACCAAGAATGCTCCAACATAAATGGCCATACCCGCACCACATCTTTTTTAAGAGCAATCATGATTTCCATAACTAGACATGTTCCTCCGGTAACCTTACCAATGTCAATTAAGAATTAATATATTTGAATTAATTGTTCATCAAAACTGTGATTTAAATAACAATAGGGTAGTTAAGTTCTTTATTTGTATGGTCGAAGTTATCGAAATTATTTTTTGTTAATATCATAATCTCTCTTAAATTTCGATAACTAATTTTTAAAAAATTCCTTTTTCTGGATTAAATAACATAATCTGCAAAGATAATCTAAAATATAATCAATAATGGCGGTCATATTTACATTTCAATTCACCTATTTTAACATGGAGAAATATAAACGAATAAAAATGGCTGACTAGTTGTAGCTTTTTGCCGACTAATCGCAGTCTGAAAAAGAAGCCGATTAGTCGACTTACCAACTATTCACCGACTAGTCGGCCCATCTATAATACCTAGGGATAGTGAGAAGTTGAAATACTAGATAGTTGGTTACCTTTTGGTTGATCTCCCCTTGGATCTTGTTGAGCTTCTCCTCTACCCTGGCCAGCCCTGCAGCGACGGCAGCGATTGCAGAGTCCTGGGACCTCTCCCTGGTGTCCAGGCCTCCGAGGGCCTTCCTCAGCTGGTCCCCGAGCTGCCTCTCCCGAAGCTCGTGACGCTCCAGCTTCTGGGTCGTGGCCTGGAGGAGGTGCACCAAAGAGATTATGGCGTCCCGGATGTCCTCGTGCCTGTTACAGAATGGAGGGTCAATATCAATATCGACTCCTTAAAGATAGTCAACAAGAGACTTACGTCACTGAACTCCGCCTCGGACCAGAAGGTTCAGGAAGAGACAGCACCTGGTCTTTAGCTGCCATCAGGTATATTATGAATGCTACCGCACCAACCCTCATTGTAATCTTCTCTGAAATTGCAAAACCGTATATTAAAATCGACAGGGGATTATTTAACTCATTTGAAAATCTTATTTAATACAGAAAACATTGAAAGAAATAAATATTAATTTTTTTTTTTTACATGGATATGTCTTTTGGCTGGGGCCAAACATTGAAAAATATTTCTTGTGTATTGTAAAGTTTCGCCATGGCAACCTGTAGTGTAATGTTTTTTCACATTCAAAAATGTAATATTTTGAGCTCTGTCGTCCCTCGGATCGAAAATTGGTTGACAGTTTCCTAATCATAAATTTAATGGAGAAATTTTTATTATTATATAACATTTGTCGCTAGAACCTACCGTTGAAGAGCTATATTGGCTTGAATAAAAAAAGTCCAGGTTTGACTAAATTTTTCCAGTGTTGGGGCTTTTTTGACACGCTCTAGCCCTGTTGATATTCGGATCGAAAATTGGCCGACAGTTTTCTCATAAGAAGGAGTAGATTAAAGGTAGACAAATCCATGGTCTATTGTTTTCTCTGTCAGGGAGAATTTGATTTTTATATTAATTATTTATATTTATAACTGTATACAATATATACAAGTAAATGTATGGAATATGATTACAATGACATGCCAATAACTTTTAAAGAACTACTTATTAATATCACTTCGATCTCAACTTCATATCTCCAAATGGGTCTCATTAATGTCATGAATGTAAGTCATTTGTAATTTATAGAGGGCTTTGAACACATGTCAAGTAAACGTTGGGGAGAAATAAAGTAACCTGTGAAGCAACCACCCATTGGTGCCACTTTAATAAACGTTCTATACTGGAAGGTCTCGAGGTCATATTCTTTTCACATACTTATGAGAGTTGTTGGAAATAGAATGGGAAGCAAGTTGAGGTATCTGGTTTGGGCTAAATCAACAACATATCGGTCATTAAGATCTTAAGGGATAATTTTATTTGTGACAAAGTAAAGGGCATTGATTTTTGGATTGAAGAGATTGGATAAGAGAAGAATTAGAGGGTTTAGTGGAGCCCAGTAATTCAACCCAACCAATGTTCAAATGGGTCAATCAGTTTCATTTAAATTATTGTAAATTAATCTTTTGTAATAAATTAGATTACATGCAAAGTCTATACAAAGCTATGGTTATCCGCATGATTATTAAGCTTTTCTGGCCACGATGGGTAGGTCATGTTGCCAGAATGAGGAAATACCCGCGAAAGCTGTTACTGATGAAAGCTATGGTATGAGGCGTGTCGGAAGACCTAAACTGCGATGGAAAGATGTTATTGCTACAACACATTGACTCTACTCGGTGTCAGAATCTGGAAGGCGGCAGCACTCAACCGTGAAGACTGGCGATCAGTGATGGAGGAGCCAAGTCTCTACTATCAGGGATCTACTGTTATATTAATAATAATAATTAGTTAGGAGCTTTGAACGTTTTGCCTTGTAAATGTGGGAACATTCGAAAACGAGGAGTAGTTTCTTGTTAAGACTCGTATGTGGATTCCAAGTAGGATGTTTGTTCAGATGGAGTCCAAGGTAAGAGATCTGTTCAACGGGGATATAGTGCTTACTGGTTTGTGCTAAACCTGTAAGATGTGAATCATTGAGATCTTTATGGATAAGTTTTTCTAACCGATTTTTGTGTGGGTAGCAGGGACCTATAATAGTACAAAACTAGAGTTATAGCCGCCAATGAGCATTGGGAGCCGAGAAAAAAAAAATGAAATATGAAAATCACGTTTTATTTTTTTTCTCAGCTCTTAGTTAAGATTGAGAAATAATTCATTCACGTTAAATTGTAGTTTTGTATGCTTTTGAAGTCACGACCTGGCTTTAGGGTGCTCAAAAACAAAAAACAAAAAAAATACAAAATTCTTATAAAATCCGCTGTAAATCAATGAAGTTTTATTTGCATGAAAAAGTGACCTCAAATCTCGATTTAGCGCACCAAAAAACATTTCTATGTGAAATTTTATGTAAATAAAAAATTATTGACTTTTTTAACCCTTTCGAGGAGGTTAAAATTTTGAAGTTGAGATTTCATCAACAATTTCTAACGGATTTATCATAACAACTGCTGTGTTCAACCGATTACAATAGTAATAGAACAACAAGAATCAGCGTACATTCTGCTTTTTATCCATGCATATAACATTACGTTTACTTCGGATTTTAGTGGAAAAAAACTGACGTGAAGAAAAAATTTCGAAGTCAACTATAACTTGAGATTTATATATATAAACAAAAGGTTTATAGATCTATATTATATAAATAAAACGTTTAAAAATGATCAATTTTTGTTATTCTTTTAATCTTTACACACTATTTCAAATAAGACCATTGTTAAAAAATATAGGTAAGAGAAGTTTTTTAAAACTAAAACCTGATATTATTAGATTATTCGTCAATCTAAGGGTTTCAAAGCTATTTGAAATAAAAATATAAGTGAGAAATTTTTTTTAACTAAAACCTGATATCATTTTGAGATTCCTCATCTCAAAAAAACATGCAGAAACCAAATTTTGTCGAAATCAAAAATTTTTTTACGCCTAAAACTTTGTAGGCAAGATGTCAATTTCTGAAAAAAAAAAAAAAAAAAAAAAAACGTAAAAAAATTGTGCTATCTCACATATTTCACCTCCAATTGAAAATTTTAAGGGCATATAGAAGCCGTAAAACTGCATAGTTTAGCCCAAATCCGGAGGTCGCAAGATTTCTCCATATCGAGATATGTCAAGTTATATTTGACCTCGGAATTTGTTATTCACGTCAGTTTTTTTTTTTATACTAAAATCTGGAGTACATCCAATGTTATATGCATGGTTAAAAAGCAGAATGCTGATTCTTATGATGATATTACTATTGTAATCGGTTGAACACAGCAGCTGTTATTGCCGTTAGAGATTGTTAATAAAATCTCAACTTCAAAAAATTTAACCTTCTCAAACAGGTTAAATTTTTTATTTATTGGCACTACGTCCCAAGTTGCTCTAACATCGACCGCCAGTTTTCCCGATCAAGTGCTGCTGCCTTCCGATTCGGGAGACGACCAACTCTTCTAGTTCCGTAGACTCGTTCTCTTAACACCTTCTTTGGAATTTCTTCAGGGTTCATCCTTATTACGTGACCGGCTCATCGTAATCTGGCTAGTTTAATGGTCTGCACAATATCAACATCCATATAAAGGTCCTTTAGCTCGTTATTTGTCCTTCCTCGCCAGGTTTGATTAATGCGTACTGGTCCGAATATTGTTCGGAGAATTTTCCTCTCAAACCTCAGGAGCGACAATTCGGTTCCTTTAGTCATTGTCCACATTTCTGAGCCATAGCATCCTTAAACAGGTTATTTAAAATCAATATTTTTTATTTTGATAAAATTTCCCATATAAGGGTTTTTGGTGCGCTAAATCGATATTTGAGGTCATTTTTCATGAAAAAAGTTTTCCACTGATTTACAGAGGATTTCATTAGAATTTTTTTTTTTTTAGTTTTTGAGCACCCTAAAGTAAACGAGCCGGGAGCATAACGAGAGTATTTTTATTTTTTAAAAAACATACAAAACTACAATTTAACGTGAAAGAATCATTTCTCTCAATCTTGAATGAGAGCTGAGGGGAAAAAGAATAATACATGATTTTCATATTTTATATTTTTTATCGCCTCCCAATGCTCATTGGCGGCTAAAACTCTAGTTTTCACTATTGTAGGTCTATACTACCTACAAAAAATCGGCATTCAAACCTGTGAGTTACAAGCCAAAACGTTCCCTTGTAAAAAATATATAGATTGAGGATTTTTCTTGGATTCGAATTGTAAGAATTAGGTACAAGATTGATTGGATGGTTTAGTGGAGTTTCAAAGCTCAACTATGTTTGTTTGTTTATTTCGTTTAACATCACTTTTATGCTGATATGGCTAATCGGACGATGCTACGGTGGGAGTCCTAAATTTTGACTATCCAGGTATAATTAGGATAGGGATCTTTAACGAGTACCTGACATCGCACAGGCTCGGGACCCCCATTTTACGCCCCTTCAGAAAGACGGCATTGCTAAGGATTTTTTACTCCCTTTAAAAAATCCTAAGGTCATCTACCGGGCTGCGAACCCGCGATCTTGGGTTTAGTAGGTTGTTATGCTAACCACTACACCACAGGTGGCCTCAGCTCAACTATGTCCAAATACTGTCATGTAAATGAGACTTTTGTAATTAATTGGGATCTTTGAACGTTTGTCTGATAAAGATGAAGGTTATGAGCAGCTTCTTGTTTGAGAATGGAATGTGGATTCCAGGTTAGATGTTTATTCAGATGGAGTCCTTAGTAGTGGATTTGTTCAACAGGGATTAGTGAAATATTTATTAAATAAACTGGAGGACAGAAAGTCTTAGATTTACGACAAAGGCCAAAGGGGATTAGAGATGCACTGAAAGGATCATTGTTTACTGATAACGCACATGATAATTCAATTTTAATCTCTGATCTGAATAACGCTAGTTTTGGTAATTTTAAATTCCGATTGCTATAAGGAGTTGTAAATTAAAATTTAAAATAAGCAGATGGGAGATGGGTTGAGACTATGAAGTGGCCATTAGACCAGATGCTGACCACACTCGCTCTTATGAAATCTAAACATCGACTCTTTAAACTCCAACCATAAACAAAAGCTGCATGGTTCAGATTTAGATCCGAATTGATAACAGCGGTTTATGCTCACCACGTGGCCACACAGCTGTTAGCTCTGCCCTTTAACAGTAAACTAAACACTCATCTCAGAAGAAGCGCACAACGAACTTTATTAAACGTTAATAATTAGTTGTAATAATTATAAAATTCAATTACAATTTTCACAATATAACAAAATAATGAAGACCAACAGGAAAAATCTGTCCCTGATAACTCTTTAGATAACCTCCGATTATCACAATGGCAACAAACAATCAATTTGTAGAGAATATTTTCCCACCAGCTGTATATATATATATATATATATATATTATATATATATATATATATATATATATATATATATATATATATATATATATATTATGATTTATGTAAAATATATAAATTTACGAGTGAACTTTTGAGTTACGAAATAGTAATATTCACCGAGCAATACAAGCACAAATATTGGCAAACAAACAAACAGATAGTCAAACTCGGACAGTTATATTTACCGATGGCAGTAAGAATGGCGACAACGTGAGGTGTGTTTGGTTACTCGAAGATATAAATGATAGGCTCAAAGAGTCTCAATACAGGTTAGGAAAGGAGTGTTCTAATAACCAAGCGGAGAAGTTAGCAGTACTTAAGGCCACCAAATACTTACTTCAGAATTTAACACATACCAACACAAACATAACTATTTATACGGACAATATGAACGTAATACACTCAATTCACAACTCAAATATTCATGACAGACTTACTGAGGAAACTAGAATAAACTTGACTAAACTCTATAGCCAACACAAGAAAATAATCAATGTTGTTTGGATTAAGGGTCATTCAGGAGTAGAAGGCAACGAGAGAGCTGACGCTTTGGCAAAGTTAGCGGCTTACAGTGACCTTCCAGTATCATTTGATGAGGTCCCTATCTCTTTTATAAAAGGAGATATATATATAAATCCATAATCCTTTTTTAATTTCCTAAATAATTCTGTTTGGCTATGAATTAATGTGAACAAATACCCTAGCTATTGTGGTCCACATTTACTAGAAAATATTCCCATATAGCCACGAGCATGGGTGTGTTTTATAAGCTGCTAGAATCTTTAGTTCTTTACGTAACATAGATGAGGCCTGAACCTAAAAAACGATCGAAACAGTAATATTCACCCAGCAATACAAGCACAAATATTGGCAAACAAACAAACAGATAGTCAAACTCGGACAGTTATATTTACCGATGGCAGTATTTACCGTATATATTTACCGTATATTTACCGTATATTTACCGTAATATTCCTTTCTATCATATGCAGATAAATAATGAATTCTGAGCCATTCTGAACCAGCTAATTCTTAAGCAATCGACATAAAAATGTGAAAATCGAATAATGGAATCAACTTTTTATAGAAATGAAGTTAAATTAGAATAAAATTACGTTAAATTAAATTTTATATAATAATTTAAAATATTTGCACTTGCGTTGTCAATATTATTAGAGAACTAGCATCCCCAGTCACGGCTTCGCCCGCTCTTATAAGTTACGAACTTAAGATAGGTTTAACTAATAACAGAAGTTTTATTTGTTAACAATAAAAATCTTATAATGCAGTTGAGAATTATTTTCTCACAATATTTTTTGATATTTTCACTAAAAGCTGTAATCCGGTATTATTGCAATGATTTACTCAAAAGTATTATTGGATATTCAATCCGTAAATCTAATTTATGAGTTGGTGATTTAGATGGACAGAGACGTTTTAGGAAGAAACTCTGGCTGATTATGGACTGCATTATCAGTGCTTACAACCCTATCAATAGAGATATTCTCTATGCCACAATTTACTTTTTCAATAATAATGTTGTTGATATTCTCTGCTATAATATTTGTTGGTAATATCACTGCTCTTTCACTCAACCAATGGTACAATTTAAATTGAACTAATTGAAATATTTGTCTTCTTGAAACCTTCATCAAAAGCTGTGGTTAGGTCGCCCATTTTTTAAACAAAATATCAAAAAATAATCGATATTTTGATGATTATTTTCTCACAATATTTCTTGATATTTTCACTGAAAGCTGTAATCCTGTATTATTGCAATGATTTACCCAAAAGCATTATTGGTCATTCAATCCGTAAATCTAATCTATGATGTTTAGTGTCAATAATAAATCAATAATGTTTAGTGCAGCGAGAGAAAAGTTATCCTGGTCGGAGTACCCCAAGGTGCCTAACATACACTACAAGGTGCCTAAAAATACTCAGTCCTATTTTATTCAATCTGTATTGCTCAGAAATTCCCCAATTTGATGAGGACACAATTATGGCTCAATTCGCTGATGACACAGCACTCCTATCCCAAGATGACGACCTTCACGAAGCCATCAGGAAACTTCAGAGTGGCCTCAACGGTGTCTCGATATGGTTCCGGATGGTTTCCGGACCCATCGACGTAAGGTGAAGATTTTCACTTCTGTCGAAAATCTTCACCTTACGTCGTTTCAACATCACTGTCCTGATTACACTTCGACTCGATAACCTCCCAGTCCCCTGGAATCCTAAAGACCAGGCAGTACGTTACCGAGGAGTACACCTTGACACCAGACTGACTTGGAGATTACACACTAACTACATCTTACAACAAGCGAACGCAAGACTTAATCTTTTGTACCCTCTTTTAAACAGAAAATCATTACTTCGACACAGAACTGCTATCTTAGTATACAAAACCATGTTGCGGCCCCTACTGACATACTCCTGTCCTGTCTGATACAACTCATCAAAATCAACCAAAAAGAGACTACAGACATTCCAAAACAGAATACTGCGTATGGCGGTTAACGCACCCTGGTTTATAAGGAATTCCCAGCTTCACCGGGAACTGGGAGTTGATCGACTCGAAGAGGTCTTTAATAGGCTCACAAGGCGACACCATGAGCTTCTCCACGTCGCATCTGGAACTGTGGAGTATAACCTTGGAAACTCCATATCAAGAAGATTAAAGCCTAGTACTTACCAAGATTTACTTGGATTATAACATTTTCCTTTCTTCAAACAATTCGTGGATAACATTTTTTGTAGAACCGAAATTTAAATAAAGTTTGTTTGTTTGTTGTTTAGTGCAGCAAAAATAATTTAATTGATTTCATTTGGTTGGATTTTAATTTCTATCTAACTAAAAAAGTTAATGACAGAGTGACAAACTGCCACGTAACACTGTAAATTTAAATTATGTTTATAGTAGTCTATACTATTTAAAATCTGCCTAGAAATATGAAGATTTTGAAGTTAAAATTTGGTACAGAGGGGTTTAATAATTTTACCATTGCAAACTCTGGTGTAGAATGCCGCTAACCACATATCGTTCGATTATTAAATATCCCTAGGATCCACACATCACAGTAAATATTTATAGCTTTTTTTTATAACAATTTTTTTGAATCAAGCCAACTTTATTATCAATTTCTAGCTCTATATAACATTGTACCGTTATAATCAACGAAAAATGGCTCGTCCTTTTACATAATAGTATAGATATAGATTAATTTAGAACATATGTTTTATTGGTAATTATTTACAAACACCTGCACTAAAGCAGTATTTATAAAAAATAAATATTATTTTGATATTTTGGGATATTTCTTGAACCCCAGCTCTGATTTAAAAAAAAAATTACAAAAACCTTTCCGGGGATATACTTAATAATTTCCTAAATTTTCACGGCGATTGGATGTATGGTTTTTGAATCTATAGAGAACAGACATACACACATTCATTTATATATATAGATAATGTGATACAACTTTTCAAATTAGTTACAATCCCATTGAATTTTTTTCATTCTGAATCGAATGGGACTACATGCAGTTTCGCCCCACTGTGTGACGTAGCTACGGCTTTCGATATACTGTTCAGTTCGCACCCAATATTCTCAATTATAGTTTACGGATATTAAAACTGAGGTCTCCACTAGCTTTAACTTTTTGTCTTCCATGTTCTTTGGCATTCTTCATAAAAATTCAGAAAGAATTGAAAAATTCCCTATGCCTTTATTTTAATCGTTGAAACCTCTTATAATTTGGATGGTTTTACTTAATGTAATAGATAAACGACTTGTAAGGTGTGGACGGTGAGAATAAGAAATTCTGCTTCAGGCTCTGGGAAGATTTTTCACCTATTGTTGGTTGGTTTGTAATGCTTAAAAAACAGCAAAAAAACAAAAACAAAACCTACTCCAGTCCTCCCCTTGTTGTTAAATCCAAAAAAAAAAAAAAAAAAAAAAAAAATAGGTTATTTAAATCCCTAATAGATGTCTACTAAAGAAAAAAAAGTATTGTAGTGTGTGCATTTCATAAGGCTTTATCAGAAAAAAATTCGACCGAAAGTGGACATGTTTTGTTTTGAAAGATAACTCCTCAATTATTTGAGTATTTGGTTGATTTTTTCCAGGAGCCACTGAGATTTCAGGATGAATCTTATAATTTCTTTAGTAAAAAAAATATATTCCTTTATATGTTCTATTGTGAAGTGTTTTCTCTTGTGGCAATTTGACGCTTGTTCATTTGTTATTAAATATCTATTAATCATTTTTGTATGACCTATCCTCAACCAGGTCAAGGCTGGTTCTCTTCGAGAGTTACGAGTTGAGGTACTCCAGGGCTCCTTTTCTCAGTTTTATTATTTTCTTCAGCTTCTTAAGAAGACTTTTATCCCACATTGGCAGTCACTGTTGTTTTTTTAA
Source organism: Euschistus heros (assembly GCA_003667255.2). NCBI lineage: Eukaryota > Metazoa > Arthropoda > Insecta > Hemiptera > Pentatomidae > Euschistus > Euschistus heros. The sequence continues at coordinate 3,003,666 of RCWM02000094.1, forward strand.
AGGACGGTTTATTTCATCTTTAATTTCCATGGTTCGCCCTCTGCACTTATCACACCTAGTTGTGAACAAGATTCCTCCATTATTTTTTCTTATAAACTTCTTTTCGAGAATCGACACATGGATTAAGTTTTTTTTCTGACAACAAAAATCCATGGTATGGCATCTCGTTGCCTTGCAGTCATTATACGTACTGTAAACGTGTCAAAACAATTTACAATCTTTAAATATTTCGGTTTCAAGAACAGCAAATCATCTATACTATTATATAAAAGGACAAGCCATTTTTCGTTTGTGATAACTAACCAATCAGTACCAAACTTTACCTTCATAGTCTTCATAGTTCAAGGAAGGTTTAGCAATAATAAAATTTACATTTTTAAATTAAATTGTAGTTAAAAAAGGGATAAATATGTGTTGCGCAGTGAAGTTTAAAAATTTAGCGATTTAGTGTTTTATAGAGCTAAAAATTGATAACAAAATTTGCTCAATTCAATTCAATTGTTATCAAAAAAGCTATAAATATGTTCTGTGACGTATGGATCCCTGAAGTTTAAAACTTGAACGATGTGTGGCTAGCGCAATACTGCCACAATGTTTGCAATTGTGAAACTATCTGTACCAAATTTTAACTACATTATTTTCATAGTTTTTGGAAGGTCTCCAACAGTAAAGTTTACAATTATAAAATTTTAAATGTACAATGTTGAGTGGTAGAAAGGTTTGCCACACTGAGGAATCACAGTCATGAACTTTTATGGCTAGAAATTCAAATTCAACCAGTTGAAATCAATAAAATTACGAATAAAACTTATTACGAAATAAAAATATCGATCCTTTGCTTTTGGATATTTTGCATAAAGATATGATTCATTTTTCATTGTAAGCACTGAAAAATCCATCTAGATTAGCAACTCATACATTAAAATAAAAAAATAAAAAATTCGTCCGATTAGCCATATCAGCATTAAGTGACGTTAAACGAAATAAACAAACAAAAATAAAAAATTGGTTGTCTATAGTGATGTAAAATTCCCAGGAATTTAAAATCGAGGGAATATTCCCAAAATTCATGAATTCCCGGGAATTTATGAATTATAAGCAAGATAGCTCAAAAAACTGTAAATCAATACTTAAAGCAGTAATTATATGGTTAAATCAAACTCAAAAGCTGAAATATATTTAAAAATAAAATTATAATTAAATAAAATTCCTGGGAATTTATAATTTTAAAAGCAAAATCGCTCAAATTAATAGATCAATGTGGTTGTTGTGCGATAAAATAAAACACAACCACACTTATTGCTAAAAATAAAATTATTGTCGTTAAGCCTAATATGCTTGTTATAATATAGTACTTGCGGTAAGTTTCCCTTTTTCTTTTCCTCAAAAACACGTTTGTCGGTACTCGTTTGGCTATAAATCCGAAACTATTTGTGTAATCTTGAATTTCTTTATTTAATCTTAAAGCTGGTTAAATTTATTATCAGATACCATATATTTAATTGTAATTAAGTTCCGTGAAATATCCATTCCAACTCGCTGAATTCCGCGTATCGTTGTGAAATCCTTATTTTTTCGGGACATTTCTAATTATAACTCTAAAAATATTTGTTCGATTCCCAATTTCTTTTTTCCATCTCATAGTTGGTTAAATTTGCTATTAGATCCTATATATTAAATTTTGATTAAAGTCCGTATAATACCCTTGCGAAATAAGGATTTCACAACGGTACGCGGAATTCAGCGAGGTTTTAACCAGGTTAAAATTACTGCTATGCTTTATAATTTCATTGAGTAAATAATGCTTATAAATTGCATGCTACAATAAATGATTTTTATGGATAAATAAAAATAGGGATGCTATATACAAAAAGACTGCTCATTAAACATCTCACACTAACAGCTTAAGTCAGAGTGTATATAAAATGATCCTTTTGAGAGTGCACGCACACTCAAACACACACAAAATTCTATTTAGTTGAAGTTTAGAAATATTTATAATATTTTTTATATAGTTGGGTATAATGTATTGTTTGATATACACATGATTAGTAATACGCGGAGTAAGAATATGCCCGGAGACACGGAGAGGTTGATCCCAGGAACGGAGCTGAAGATAAGGAGCGATATAGAGGGTTTATCGCTCTCAGAGAACTTGGAGCTGCTAATGGAGACCTGCATCAATTCAAATGGTAAACGAAAATAGATATCATTTTGTAGTGTCCATTCAAATACTATAAAAGAAAGTTCGAAAATGTTTAATCAAAGAAACATTAATTTTTGTTCGTATAAAGCTACTGATCAATCTTGTAACATGACAAAGAGGAAATTAATATTTTTTTGTTTGGATATTTTGGATAGGGAGCTATAGTTTTCTTGTGTACGGGGAACGTTTTTGTTATTCTCAAAAATTTAATATTTTGTTACGCTCTTGCTCTGTTAGTGTCGCTCGGATCGAAAATTAACCAGAAATTTAATGCATATTTTTTGTTATACAGTGGAACCTCGATACAACGAACCTCAAGGGGAACGAGAAAACTTCGAATTATCGAGGACTTCGATTTATTGTGGTGATTTCTGACTGACTTCGATATACAGATGTAAGAGGTTTATAATAAAATACTCAATGTAACTATAGAAAATATTTACATATTTTATTGTAATAAAAAAAAATGAAAGGATAATCATTAAATTCGTGAAAAATTAAAGCGGACCTTCGGAAAAAATCTTAAAAAGTAGTTCATCTGCCTGAAATCGACTCTTTGTCTAATTCGATATCTTGGAACTCTTTTAACCTATTTAATAATAAAAAAGCTTGATTTTCATACTTCAATCCATTTTTCAAAATTGTGGATAAGGTATTTCTTTTTTACTTTTTACAACTTTACAACTTTTTTACAATATCGCACTTTCTGTCAACCCCGGCATTTACGACTTGAATAATTTTTAATTTATCTTCATACGAAAGGGTTTAACGTTTTACCATTTTTGAGATTAAAAAAAATTATGTGGAACAACAGAAAACGAAACGTATCGCATAATTGTTTTATCAGAAACTGAAACGAACCGGAAACAAATGTCAGGATGTTACAATTTAGAAGTTACAGTTAATCCTTCGTAGAATCTTTGATCAAACTCTACTTATTTAACAAATCGACTTCGATATTTAGAGGTTTTCCGATAAAAACATCGTTTTGTAGAGGTGCGGTGTAAGGTTAGGAATCTTCGAAAATTCGATATATCAAGGTCTTCTTACCTTAACGTAGGGGTAAAAATAACTTAAGAATGGTAGTCAGATTCAAGGGGAATTGAAAAACTTCGACTTATCAAGGAATTCGCTATATCGAGGATTCCACTGTATAATATTGGTCACTAGGAGCTTCCGTTTAGGATTTATATTGGTTTGAATATAAAATTTAACATTTTGTCTAAATTGTTTAAGTATTGGGGCAGTTTTGACACGCTCTAGCTCCCTTAGTACAATTTGGATCTAAAATTTGTCGACAGTTTCCTCATTAAAAGCAGTAGAATATATTTCCCCCAGTAAGAGAAAAACTGATTTTTTATTGTTTAAACATATCTATTATAGTTCTTTTTCAATGCATTCCTTTGTTTTCTACATATTTAGTTGTTTTTTTAATAAATAAAATGACAGTCTTAACAATTACAGAAGTAAAAGAATTTAATATATGTATTATACAGGGTGAGTACTTCTTACTGTAAAAAAAAACAAAACATTAATTGAACTAGATCAAAAATACAGAAAGATGCCGCTGACCTTTCTGTTCCAATCCGTTGCAGATAAACGATAATTCAAAGACTTTTTTTTTTTTTTTTTTTTTTTTTTTTTTTTTTTTTTTTTTTAGAAAAAACACGTTTTTTTGCCATAAAAGCTGTAATACCTCCACTTTGTTTAAACATGTTTCAAATTTTGACCACATTTTCAATAGTGAATAAGCTAACGATACCATGGATAGGTAGAAATGCCTTCTCCTGTAATAACAGACTCATCTGTCCAAAAAATTCACCTCAAAAAGTGGTATTCTTCAATATCAACTCCATTCAGAAGCCAACGTCAAAGTTGAGGTCTCTGTTAATTATCTTGGGTTTTAAGCATTACATTGAAAATCTAATAAAATAAATCCTAAATAATAATAATAAATAAATAAATGTAATAACATAAAATCCTTTGACCAGGTATCGCTTTATTGACAGTTTTCCTTTATTTTATATTAAACAATAATTTTTTTCTTGTTTTTTATTCCAATGGAGAGTTTATTATGTTTAAAATGCACATTTACATCAAGGGACTGTCAAAATGTTTTATTTACAGAAGTAACTGATTTGTATGCCAAACGAAAAAAAAACATGTTTTTCCGGTTTTAAAAGTAATTTTTTCCATAAAATCGATACGGAATCATTAATTCGATCATACTATATGAAAGCTGGTTAAACTTTCAAGTTTTTGTGATATTTGCAGTTTTGTGGATAGTTTTTTCGATAAATGGTGGGCGTTGAAGTATTATAAGATATAGTAACTTCCCTAATCAAAGTGAAGATCAAGCTGCTCTTTAGGTCCAAAGTTTGTAAAATCCAAGGCTACAGGTACTCTGTTCTTATAGGAACAGCAATCTTAAATCTGAAAAAGTGGTCAAAATTTGAAAAATGTTTTAACAACGTGGAGATATTACTGCTTTCATGGAACGAAACTTGCTTTTCTCAAAAACGTTATTTGAATTATTGTATATCTGCAACGGATTGGAATAGAAAGGTAAGGTCTGCGGCATTTATCTGTATTTTTGATCTAGTTTTGTTTTAAACTAATAGGTATTCACCCTGTATATGTGTATCAATAAATACGTTTTCCAAACTTTATATCATTTCTATTTGGATATTTCTAAACATATCATGTTTGTGCATATTTGAACAAACATGATGTCTACCAATCAACTATGCACCTTCACGAATTCAACTCAAGAGCGATGAAATCGGAGTAGCTATGACAGATGGAGGTCACATAAAAACCAACTCACAAAAAATCTGAGCCCCTCAAGAGAGATGAAGAGTCTGATGAAAAAAATAAAGAAAAAACCCGAGAACATCTGGGATCACAGCTGTGGCGCTCTCCGCGCCCTGCTTCTTATCCACTTGTCTTCGCTCCGTCCTTATCAGATCTGTTTCGTATTCATGCAAGCTGTCTTAAATTTTGTAGTTCTGTACTAAATCTTAAAAAAATTATAGAATTAGTATTGAGACCAATGTAATATAATGCTGAATGTATCAGAATAATTCTGATTTGTGGTGAACCCCCCCCCCCCTAAACGAATTCATTTCGTATCCAACCCTTCCAAAAATTCTCAATGCTCTTTACTTTGTCACAAATAAACTTATCCATTAAGATATGTTCAATGTGCTGCGGAATCAGGCCAAACAAGATACCTATCCTACCACGATAAGCTATACACTACCTACTCGCATGCTCTAGTATCCTATGTTCATAATTTGATAACAAACTATGGAATAAGTGAATCTTTCAACAATAAGTATGGAAATCAGCTTTTCACTTTTAATTTTTTTCTATTATTTTTTTTAATCTATTTTTATACCAGAACTGAATTTAAAACAAGAACTGCTCGTCGTTTTCATAGTTATCGTTGAACGAGTCGTTCATTTGAACTTTGGCTATCGAGATTTCGAAATCCGGATTATCCGAAGACATTCAAATTTATACAGCTGTTGTCCCTATAATATACTGGGTTGGTACAAAAATAATGCAGGTTTTGAAAGATCATTTTGTTTAGGCAAGTGCTTGCAAAATAAATAAAGATAATCCGCCAACAACTCCCTATTTAATAGTTTTAACAAATTTTCTGCCTCTCCTAAAATAAACAAAAACATACTAACTATAAATAAATGTTCAATAAACATATATTTTATTTAAACAAACTGGAGTGCCCACAAAGTGACGTGTGGGCGAGAGTTGATCGAATCTAACGAAGGTTAAAATAATTAGTCTAATTCCAAAATTAATTTCTCTCCCTGATCCTTGTAGTTTTAGATCTTTGGTCAACGGTTCACCAGAAACAGCTGGCTTTAATAATCACTAATCTAAACAACAAAGAAATGGTTAGATAATACTGATAAACGTATTTTTTTTTTTAATTACTCATGATAGTCGAAACGATTTTATCCTTAACCTCTGTTTAACAGGAAGAATTTTTAAAAATCACTATTTATTTGAAATTTTTTTTATTCCTGATTATAACAGTAACCTTGTAGAAAAAGGAGATTTTTAAAAAAGGGCCTATATATATATATATATATATATATATATATATATATATATATATATATATATATATATATAGTCATAGCTACTCCGATTTCATCGCTCTTGAGTTGGATTCGTGAAGGTGCATAGTTGATTGGTAGACATCATGTTTGTTCAAATATGCACAAACATGATATGTTTAGAAATATCCAAATAGAAATGATATAAAGTTTGGAAAACGTATTTATTGATACACATATACAGGGTGAATACCTCTTAGTTTAAAACAAAACTAGATCAAAAATACAGAAAAATACCGCAGACCTTACCTTTTTATTCCAATCCGTTGCAGATATACAATAATTCAAATTTTTTGATAAAAGAAAGTTTTGTTCCATAATAGCAGTAATATCTCCACGTTGTTAAAACATTTTTCAAATTTTGACCACTTCTTCAGATTTAACATTATATTTCCTATTGAGCAGAGTACATGTAACCTTGAAATTTAAAAACTTGGGACCTAAAAAACAGACTTGATCTTCTTAAGGAAGTTACTATATCTTATAATACTTCAACGCTCACAGTTTATCGAAAAAATTATTCACAAAACTGCAAATCGCACAAGAATTTAAAAATTTAACCAACTTTCATATAATATGATCGAATTAATGATTTCATGGAAAACATTACTTTGGTATACAAATCAGTTACTTGTGTAACTAAGACATTATGATAATCGCTTAATCGAAATATGTACTTTAATCGTAATAAACTCTTCATTGGAATAAAAAGCAAGAAAAAAAATTAACGTTTAATAGAAAATAGAAAACTGTCAATAAAGCGACACCTGATCAAAGGATTTTATATGTTACATTTATTTATTTATTATTATTGTTTAGGATTTATTTTATTAGATTTTCAATGTAAGGCTTAAAACCCAAGATAATTAACAGACCTCAACTTTGGCGTTGGCTTCTGAATGCAGTTGATATTGAAGAATACCACTTTTTGAGGTGAATTTTATGGACAGATGAGTCTGTTATTACAGGAGAAGGCATTTCTACCTACCCATGGTATCGTTAGCATATTCACTATTGAAAATGTTGACAAAATTTGAAACATGATTAAACAAAGTGGAGGTAGTACAGCTTTTATGGCGAAAGACGTGGTTTTTTCTAAAAAAAAAAGTCTTTGAACTATCGTTTATCTGCAAAGTATTGGAATAGGAAGGTCAGCGGCATCTTTCTGTATTTTTGATCTAGTTCAATTAATGTTTTTGTTTTTTTTACACTAAGAAGTACTCACCTTGTATAATACATACATATATTAAAAAAAATAAAAACAACTAAATATGTAGAGAACAAAGGAATGCATTGAAAAATAAGTATAATAGATATATGTTTAAAAATCAGTTTTTCTCTTACTGGGGGAAATATAATCTACTGCATATCTATAATCTATTTTAGCTTTTAATGAGGAAACTGTCGACAAATTTTAGATCCAAACTGTACTAAGGGAGCTAGAGCGTGTCATAACTGCCTCAATACTAAAAAAATGTTGGCAAAATGTTACTTTTTATTGGGTTGTTTCACATGAAATGTCCGATTTTATTATATTTGAAATACATAGAGGATTTTGCGAGTCTCTGTTGTTGAAAAAGCTCGATACATAGGTACCTCACGATCTCACTGAGCGACAGCAATTGAAACGTCTTGAGATCTGCGTTTCGTTGCTTGCTAGGAAAAAAACCGACCCTTTCCTTGAAAGAATAATAACTTGCGACGAAAAATGGATTGCTTATGACAATCAGCGTCGGTCAGGGCAGTGGTTAGACATCGACGAAAGCCCAGGACAAATGCCAAAACCAAATTTGCACCCGAAAAAATTGATGGTTACAGTATGGTGGTCAATGGCTGGAATCATACATTATTCCTTTTTGCCTAGAGGTGAGACCATTACCTCTACAACCTACTGCAATGAAATTGGCCAAATGCACGAAAAATTATTGAAAAAACAACCTGGATTGGTAGATCGGAAGGGCCCTATACTCCTACACGACAACGCTAGACCCCACGTTTCAAAACTTACCATCCTAAATTGAAAGAGCTGGGGTACGAAGTTCTTCCGCACCCACCATATTCTCCCAACTTGTCTCCAACAGATTATCACCTTTTCAGGAATTTAGACAACTTCTGCAGAGGAAAAATTTTTGCAAATGATGCTGAAATCAAAAGTGCGTTTTCAGATTTTGTTTCACTTCAAAGCTCAGAGTTTTTCAAATCCGGGATAAAAAAGTTGTTGTCACGTTGGGAAAAATGTGTAGAAAAAGTAGGTAAATACTTCGAATAAAATTATATTGTTTTCATATTGTATTTTTACTAAAATCCCTATACCTTGAAAACGGACATTTCATGTGAAACAACCCAATACATTCAAACCAAATTTTAATTGAATCTTTACCATTGAGTAGTTGCTTTACAAATTATTGTAACCATTTCTAGGTCTAGGAAGAAAGGTAGTTGCGTGAAGCTGCATAGTCGGTTCCTAATTCCTTACATACAAAGATGATGTTGGCAAGTGAAACAGATCGGCCTTGTCAATCACTGCTATTGTAAAATGTATGGACACATTTCAACTTGGCTCCTGATCAACAAGACAAAACATATAAAAACACTTGAAACGAAATTTCATCTATTATGTTCCACTGAGCCACCTTTACATATTTATATCAGAACAACGTTCTTTCCCTCTCTGCCGCCGTGGGGGATATATATATATATATTATATAATAATACGGTCTAAATGTTCCATATGTTGCAGATTTAGCTCAAACCAGTAAACTCCATAACCCTTTAAATTGTAATAATATAATCTCAACTAGCTTCCCATTCTATTCCATATACCCACTTAGGTTGTTTCCGAATATATGAGAAAAACAATTATAACTACATGTCAATAACATGTTAAGAACTACTTACTTGTAGCAATTCAATAAAAAATTTATATTAGAAGGTCCCGAGGCCATATTCTTTCCAGACGCCACGGAGATTTATCGGGAACAGATGAAGTATGTATGTAAGTGTCCACAAGATGAAAGACTTGTGGATTTTTGTGGATATAGTGTTTACTGGTTTGGGCTAAATCTGCATCTTATGGAAAACTAAGATATAAGATAAACTAACTTTTTTTTTTACTAAAGAGATGAATTTGTCAGGGGTGCAGTCAAGGTTAACTATTAACTATAAATGTTAATCACAGTGCGGCAAACCTCAGCCACATAACAATGTACATTTAAATTATTATTATAGTAAACTATACTATTTTAAACCTTCTTAAAACCATGAAGATTATGTAGTTAAAATTTGGTGCAGATGGGTTTAATGGTTTTACCATTGCAAACTCTGGTGTAGAATAGCGCTAACCACATATCGTTCGATTTTTAAACATCCCTGAGAACCACACGTCACACTAAATATTTATAGTTTTTTCGATAAAAAGTTATTGAATTAAGCAAATTTTATTATCAATTTCTAGCTCTGTATAACACCGTATCCATGGAGTTATAGTAACTATGGTGAGGCCTTTCCCGTATTTTGTTCCGTGAGGGGCGAGACCAAAAACTAACCGGCCACGCCCACAATGCCCAACTGGCGACTTGCATTCCATATGGGCTAGGGCAATCAAAAGGGTTCGTAATAAATAAAATAAGTAAATCGCTACAGTAAATAAATCACTAACATAAAATAACAGCAGTATAAAGCCTAGGAAACCAAAATTTGAACTGATAAGAGGTTAATATACGGTTCAAACCAAAATGGCTATAACACTTGTCTATAACTCCATGACTGTATCTTTATACCCTCTCTTAAATGGCACTCGCCACCTATCAGTGAATTTTCAAACTTTACTGTGCACCACATATTTATCGCTTTTTAGCAACAATTTAATAGAAAATATGTTTGTTTTTTATAATTGCTAAACCTTCCTCGAACTATGAAGATGGCGTAGTTAAAATTTGGTAAAGATTGGTTCAATTGTTTTCGCGGTTAGTGATCACAAACGAATAATGGCTTGTCCTTTTATATAATAGTATGGATTACTACGCGTATGATAATAGGTGGGTTTTTGGTTTTAAAGGTTTGAAATATGAGTGCACCTAGGAAGTATTGACGTTGGAAACTGGGGTAAAGCCACCCAATTTCGGAATACCTGTGAGATATGTGAGGACGTCTGAAGATACCGAAAATAAATCTAATGAAACATCTCATTACTCTTTTACATCTCATCTCGAGCTCATCAGACAATTGTATGTAATTTTTCAGAGTCCTGTTTGGCATCCCCAGACGCAACCAAGAGGTAGAGGGCATAGGAGTCCTTGCAATCCAAAGTCCATCGAAAAATCCTTTCTACTTAGTCATAAAAAAATTTATGATGATGATTGTATTGTTGACTGTGAGTTTTTACTAAGGAGATGAATTTGTCAGGGGTGCAGTCAAGGTTGAATAAACACAGCCAGTTTTTAAATGAAAAACTTATATTTTGGCGTGCCAACGTTTCGACCTGCCTTGCAGGTCTTCATCAGGGCTAAAATAATATAAAGAGTGGAGCCCTGATTATTTCCTAACTTTGACTATGGATGCGTAGTATATGGAGGACTGTCTGATGAGCTCGAGATGAGATGTAAAAGAGTAATGAACTGTTTTATTAGATTTATTTTCGGGATCTCCAGACGTCCTCACATATCTCACAGGTATTCCGAAATTGGGTGGCTTTACCCCAGTTTCCGACGTCAATACTTCCTAGGTGCACTCATATTTCAAACCTTTAAAACCAAAAACCCACCTATTATCATACGCGTAGTAATCCATACTATTATATAAAAGGACAAGCCATTATTCGTTTGTGATCACTAACCGCGAAAACAATTGAACCAATCTTTACCAAATTTTAACTACGCCATCTTCATAGTTCGAGGAAGGTTTAGCAGTTATAAAAAAAAAAAACATATTTTCTATTAAATTGTTGCTAAAAAGCGATAAATATGTGGTGCACAGTAAAGTTTGAAAATTCACTGATAGGTGGCGAGTGCCATTTAAGAGAGGTTATAAAGATACAGTCATGGAGTTATAGACAAGTGTTATAGCCATTTTGGTTTGAACCGTATATTAACCTCTTATCAGTTCAAATTTTGGTTTCCTAGGCTTTATACTGCTGTTATTTTATGTTAGTGATTTATTTACTGTAGCGATTTACTTATTTTATTTATTACGAACCCTTTTGATTGCCCTAGCCCATATGGAATGCAAGTCGCCAGTTGGGCATTGTGGGCGTGGCCGGTTAGTTTTTGGTCTCGCCCCTCACGGAACAAAATACGGGAAAGGCCTCTCCATAGTACTATAACTCTATGGATACAGTGTTATATAGAGCAAAAAATTGATAATAAAATTTTCTTAATATAAATAATTTTTTATCGAAAAAACTATAAAATTTAGTGTGACGTATGGTTCTCAGGGATGTTTAAAAATCGAACGATATGTAGTTAGCGCTATTCTACAACAGAGTTTGCAATAGTAAAACTATTAAACCCATCTGTAACAAATTTTAACTACGTCTTCATGGTTCTAAGAAGGTTTAAAATAGTATCGTTTACTATAATAATAATTTAAATGTACATTGTTAAGTGGCTGAGGTTTGCCAAACTGTGATTAACTTTTATAGTTAAAAATTAAAATCCAACCAGGTGAAATCGATAAAATCATTTCTGCCGGACAAAAAAAAATATCGATTTCCTATGTTTTGATATTGTGTGTGTAAAAAAATGGTTGACCTAAATTTTGTTTTTACTGCAGGTTTTTAAAAAAACTAAAGTTTCAATGATTGGAAATTTATTCTGTTCCATGTTTATTAAATAAATAGTACCATTTTTTGTGCGAAAGAGCAATAGTTTTACCTACAAATACTATAGCAGAGAAAATAAATAAAATTATCATTAAAAAAATAAATTATGAAAGGCGAGAATATCTCTATTGATGGGGTTGTAAGCACTGACAAAAAGTGGTCTTTCTAAAAAGTCTCTGTCCATCTGAATTACCAACATGATTATATTATCATAATTAATTGAATATCCAATTATATTTTGACGTAAATAGCGCCATTGAAATAGCGCCGGATTAAAAATTACAGCTTTGGGTGAAAAAATCTAGAAATATTGTGAGAAAATGATTCTCAACTGCATGAAACAGTACAAGATATTTATCGTTAAAAAATCAAACTATAATTATTCGTTAAATCTATCTAACAAGGGGACGTTTTGAGTTGTAACTCAGAGATTTTAATGCCGATTTTTGTCCTCACAAATATGGGTGAAGAAAATTTTTAAACTAAAAACTGATATTATTATCAAATTTCTCATCTCAAAAACATGTATAAACTAAATTTTGTCGAAATGAAAAATACATTTTTTTACCTTTAAATTTTTTTATGATTATGGCTGATGCATTTTAAGGTCATCTAGAAGCTCATAGCTTAGCCCAAATCCGGAGGTCGCAGGATTTCCCCTATCTCAAGTTATAGCTGACATCGGATTTTTTCATTCACATCAGTTTTTATCCACTAAAATCTGGAGTAATCCCAATGTTATATGGATGGATAGAAAGCAGAATGTATGCTGATTCTAGTGAAGCTTTTACTGTTGTAATCGGTTAAACACAGCAGTTGTTTGTTTGTTTATTTCGTTTAACGTCACTTTACGCTGCTATGGCTAATCGGACGATGCTACGGTGGGAGTCCTAAATTTTGCCTATCCAGGTATAATTAGGATAGGGATCTTTAAAGAGTACCTGACATCGCACTGGCTCGGGACCCCCATCTTACGTCCCTTCCGCAGGACGGCATAGCTAAGGATTTTTTACTCCCTTTAAAAAATCCTAAGGTCATCTGCCGGGCTGCGAACCCGCGATCTTGGATTTAGAAGGCTGCTATGCTAACCACTACACCACAGGTGACCCCACACAGCAGTTGTTATGGCCGCTAGAAATGGTTGATGAAATATCAACATCAAACTTTTACACTCCTAAAGGGGTAAAAAATCAATATTTTTTTATTTTGATACAAAATTCACATATAAGGGTTTTATGGTGCGTTAAATCGAGATTTGAGGTCAGTTAGTTCATGAAAAAAAATTGTAACTGATTCACAGCGAATTTCTTTTCAATTTTTTTTTTAGTTTTTGAGCACCCTAAAGCCGGGTAGTGTCTTGAGCATAACGGAACTGCAATTAAACGTGAAAGAATAATTTCTCTATCTTGACTGAGAGCTAATGCTCATTGGCGGCTATAACTCTAGTTTTGCACTATTATAGGTCCCTACTACCCACACACAAATCGGCATTCAAATCTGTGTTACAACTCAAAACGTTTCTTTGGTAGTTTTTTTCTTATAAGACCAGACGAAGCCGCGACTACAAGCCTGGCTTTATTAAATCCACGGTTAATCCGACCTTTTGGCCGATCCACTCTATCCCTTTGTCCCTTAGGCGTCGGATCAGTGAGGTTCTACTGTATTTAGTTATAATAAAAATTACTGAAGTGGTCACCTGTGGTGTAGTTATTAGCATAGCAACCTACTAAACCCATGATCGCGGGTTCGCAGCCCGGCAGATGACCTTAGGATTTTTTAAAGGGAGTAAAAAATCCTTAGCTATGCCTTCCTTCGGAAGGGGCGTAAAATGGGGGTCCCGAGCCTGTGCGATGTCAGGTACTCGTTAAAAATCCCTATCCTAATTATACCTGAATAGGTAAAGTTTAGGACTCCCACCGTAGCATCGTCCGATTAGCCATAGCAGCATAAAGTGACGTTAAACGAAATAAACAAACAAACAAAATTACTGAAGCTCATGAAAATGTACTTTTTAATATATTTCTCTTGTTAATGCAAGAATATAATTCCGATCAAGTAGACTTTCCAATTTAATGCTTCAATTGTTGAAGGGAAAAGATAAATAAATAATTCTGACGTTATATTAGTGCAACTGAAGGTAAGTAAAATTATGCTAAATAAAACTGAAGAAATCAATAATCTTTAAAAAAAAAAAAAAAAAACAGAAAAAAAACCCGAGATAAACTGATAGATTGGTCAATGACCAGTTCGTTCCTGTATCTTAGTAGTCTTGTAAACAAAAATTGTTCATATTGTCATTTATAAACATTTATGAAAACAAAAATTTTACTATAGCTGGATAAATATAACTTAATATTTTTAAATTATTTAGCAATGGTTTTTAATTGTTTCAAATACCAAAGATAAAAAAAAAATTAACATAATTAAAATTTAAAAAATTGTTATTTTTGAATATTTGAAGAGAGAAGACTGAATATCAACTTTATTCTTGAGATAAAAATTAATGCTTATATTTTACTTGAATAATAAAATAAAATTTAAAATAATTTAAAATGTTAGAAAATAGATCAATAACCATGTAGGATTAAAAAAATATTGAAGTTTTTTAAAGCTTAAAACGTCAATACTGGGGAAATTGTGAATTTGATTTTCAAAATCGTCATGATATACCTGAGCATCTCCCAAAAAAAAATGATTAAAAATTAAAAATGCAATTTAATTTTTTTTTCTCATGAATTAAATAATAGCATTTTCGTATAAAAAAATAAAATAAATGAGTAGAACAGTCTCATACAACAATAAACTACATTAAATTTCTTAAGTGCTACGCCTAATTTTTTTTCACGAAACTATTAATGCAGTACTATAACGAATTTGAGTTATGGTCATTTTCGAAATAAACGTTTTTATTATTTTTATTTGAATCCAAATTTAAATTCAACCATCTCCAAGAACCAGAAGGTCCCAATTTTGTGTTTTTCGATTATATCTCGAAAACGGTGGCCTCAAGAAAAATATGCCACAAATCAAAATTAAAGCTTATTAAATTTCCTATAAAACTAATTATATACACATTCGTCGAAATTAAAACGGTTTTCAAGATATACGTTATTAATAATCGATAATTTTAGAAATAAAAAAAATGTTTACCTCACTTTTTGTCAAACATTTGCTTCAAGTACCAGAAATGTATATATGAAATTAAAGTAAATTTAATGCTCTACAATTTTAATACTGACGTTTTTTCTTAGAAACGATTGTGGAAAGTACTAGAAGCAAATCTTTGACAAAACGTGAGGTGACATCTGTTTTTTCCCGAAAATCACCAATTTTCAATAACGAATATCTCGTAAACGATTGGAATTACGACACATTTATATATCATCAATTTTATAGGAAATTTAATTAGCTGTTATGTTTTTTTGAAACATATTTTTCTAGAGTCATTTGTTTTCCAGATATTATCGAAAAAACAAAAAAAATTAAACTTCTTCCCTCATCATCTAACTGCTCCTAACGAAGCTATGAAGTCAAAAATTATCGCATATTCCATGCACTCTACAATGTGTTTATTGACTGGACTATTAGTTGTTTCTATCCAGATGAAAATGTGTGTATTAAAATACAAAATTAAAATAAATCGAAGTTCCTAAATATTGTTTCAAATACGTTTTATTTACCAAACCATCTATTTAGGCACAATTACGCGTTTAAGTTGAATATGTGAAATCAGATGTAATAATAAAAAAAACTTTAAAAGTCCATAAATTCAATATATATATTTATATAAATGACATATCGTTTATTTCAATAAATTTCTTTTTTTTTCATGTCAACAATTTTTTAATAATTCCATACGAATGGTCGGGTTTTCTATTCTTACTGGCAACAAATTTAAAATAAAAGGTTTATTAAAAATATTTTTCTTGTAATATAAACAAAAATCTGGATTAATTTTTAATAAATATTTAATTTTAGACCATTTTCTATTTGACATATTAGTTAAACTCTTGCGTTTTTTTTTTTAATTTATGGTTATATTTATGTGCAGCAAACTGATGATGTTTTAAATTTTTTTCCTTATGGTTAACATTCGAAACTAGTTTTCAAATAAAAAAAAAATTCCAACAGAACTGGCAAATAATATTATCTATTTTAACGAGATTTTGGATTTTCATAAATTTTCATATTAAAATAAAACTAATAAAAACATAACGAATTATAGAGAAATATAAACCAAAAATAAATTATTTGATTACAGAGGAGAAAGGAATATATGTTCCCCAATTGTTTACAATATATGGAGAAAGAACTATATTTCAAATTGTTTGCAACATTTTACATAGCGTACTTTTCTGTAGACAGATAATTATATTGGGTAGGTACAAAAATAATCCAAGTTTTGAACATTCGTTTTGCTTAGGCAAGTGCTTGCCAAGTAAACAAAAATGTTCCTCCAGTCTAGTTAATGGACTGTAAACAATGTTTATTAATGTTGTTTTCCCTCAAGGATTAGTTTAGTATGTGTTTTCTATGAGTAAGGATCTCGGAAGTTCAAACTAGGTCGAAGTGCGGCCCAAACCGCGCGCAACATCAATGTTTGGTATGAAGGAAGCATCTGTGAACGTACAGTGCTGTGACGGTTTAAAAATTTTGTCTTGGAGATTTTGATCTCGGAGACAAGGTATGTATTCTGTTGTCTTATGTTTTTTACAGTGTCATATATGATATGCAATAAACGTAACCAATACTGATTACAAAAAAAGAGAAAAATAAGTATATACTTAAAAAAAATATACCGTGGAAAAAAAAAATAAAATAAATTAAAAAAAAAAAAAAAATTCCATTCTTTTATTTATTATATCTATCTCTGTATTTTTTATTTCGGCAAAATATGACAATATCAAATATTCGGTGGGCTATCCGTGGGTGTTACATGGTATTTAATATAAACTAAATATATATGATTTAATAGTAAATTTGAACAGCTTTTAGGTGAAAAAAAAAAGAAATTATGAGTCGGAGGTATCACTTTCGGAGTTATAATGAAAAATGTGCAAAAAAACAACAAAAAAAACGTGGATTTAACAACAGTACGGGTTTTTTAGCGTGATTTAAGGCACAATATTAAAACTTCATATATAATTGTCTAACAGTAAATTTAATCTGCTTTAAGATAAAAAAAAAGAAGTTTTGAATCTGACAAATAGTTTCGGAGTTATTGACAAAAAACTACGATAAAAATGTTTTCGCGGAGAAGTGGTACTGACCAGTTGACCAATTTCTACACTTTTCCCCAAGACCATATCTTCGCGGTAAATGATTCTATCTACCGAGTAGTTGTTTAAGTAATAATTTCAGCTACAATTTATATTTAAAGACTTTCTTCGAAAAAAACTTCGTTTCATGTTATATGTAAAAAACCCGAAAATAAGTGGTATTTTGGGCAGTTTTTTTGAGATTTTGAGTATGAAGCTGACGTCTACCGTGGTAGCAAACTTCAGATTCGTATTCCGCACCCCAAAAAAACTTAAAGATCCGTTGAGAATAAAATATCGTCAGTATTCTTGAAAACGTAATTTTTGAGAGTAATATAACTTGACTATATTTACAGCACCGTGGAAAAAAAACAAAAAAAAAAAACACTTTTTTCCATTATTTTTTTATTATTATTTTAATTTACATTGTATTATCTATTTCTTTATTTCATTGCTAATACGTTGAGTTTATTGTATATTTTTAACTTCGTTGAAAAAAAATAAATTAAAAAAATTTCAATTTTTTTAAAATATATATATTTATTTATTTTTATTTATTTATTTTTTTTAGTCACTTATTGGTTATGTTTATAACATATTTATAAAACCGCAGAAAAAAACAAACACCGTTTTCCATTCTGTTTTCTAATATCCATTTATTATTTTCTCTTTTTTTTTTTTTTTTTTTAGATTGGTTAACTGTAATTATGTATTTATAACACTGTTAAAAAAAAAAAAAAAAAAAAAATAAAAAATAAAAAATAAAATAAAATATGTTGCCAGTTTTAAGATCACAAATAAAAATATTGAAATGGCAATATAAAAAAACACTCATTAGCATATTAAAACTATGTACATTATTATAAATGCAACATGAATCTACTTTTATAACTAGGATTAAATTAATTATTAGTAAATTAGTTATAATATGACAGTGATATTAAATTATTATTACTATTATATAAATTTTTTAATTAACTATTAAGAAATTATTAATCTTTGGCTACTTACCGACAGGACGGCTGAGCGAGAAGTGTGTTGGTTGATGTGCTGCATATCCCCCCTCCATCTTCTTATCGCAGGCCCGGCATATGTCTTCTATCTTTAGAACCTCCCGGTCCATAACGCTCATCCTTATGTCATCCTCCTTCTAAAAGAAGAACGAAAACATCTTGCACTTTAAACTATTTACATCTCCTCGGTCCTCTCAACAAGGGGCTGCACAGTTCAAAGGAATTCCTGTTCGGAGAGGCAGCGTTGCAAGGCGAAAATATCGCAAAAATGTCTATCGGAATTCGCTATTGCTTGGAGCAACTATTAAATATAATTTTAAATACAATTAGGCCTATCGCAAACGGAAATCGATTGCACAAAGCTAAAAAAACAAAAATAAAATCTTTTTATCTCCATACTCCTAAGTCCAGCCTGGGCTTAAATTACAGAAAATAAATTTTCTGCCAACAGCCAGACTCGAACACGGGCCCAAGAGTTAAGAGACTAGTAACTTGCTGAGCTTGTCTGCAGGTTCTCAAGTACCCTTGAAGCAGTTTGCAAACAAAGTAGAAAATTCAAAGAAAGGATTTCAAAAGTAGGTATGTAACAAAGTCTGATGATCTGAAATTCTTACTGTTGACAAAACAATGCAATAGGAAAATGATGAAAAAAAGAAGAAAAGTGGAAAATGAAATGACTCCTAGTTTCAGTGTAAAACATTCAGAGGCGGTAAAAGCTTTCAAAAGTTGCACTTAAATGGGTTGAGAAACTTTTGAAAAAAAAAATTTATTTGAGTAGCGAAGTTGCACTATCGTATGAGGGATCGTGGCTTTTGAATCACATTTGCAGAATGCAATCAAATCCAATATAACGGACTCTTTTCAACACAAATAATTTTTTTATCGTTTAACACTTCGACGACCAAACCATTTCTGTAAATATTTCCCTGTGGAACAAACATTTTTTTTCGCTCAAAAGCTGCATTCAGCAGTTATATAACTATGTCATGCATTTTTATAATCATTAGCAACCGTTTAATTATGGTGATTAGGGCAAAAATGTAGCGGGCCTATGTGCCCGCCAATGTCCGTGAGGCACTGCCCGTTTTTTTCTAAATCATAAAATAACTATTTTTTCCTTTAATAGATATTTTTTTACTTCTCTATTGACATATTTTGATTTGTTTTCCATTTCACACAAAATATTACTGCACTGTTGGAAAAAATGTATAATCCCCTTCAAGATTAGTTCTTTTTCTATAAAATGAATATGAGGATAACATAAAAAACAGTACCTAGTTGTAAAAAAAAAAAAAAAAAATTAATTTCCAGAAATATTGTGTTGTATTGCAAAAATGTGTTGTTCACCAGATCAGGTATAAAACTTTTCTTTAGGTGATTGACCTGTCGAAACCCTTCCAACACCTTTTATTACCCTTTCACTATTTTCAACCCTCCTACCTCCTATTTTCATACCTATTTCCTATTTTCATACCCTCAACCCTCCACTTTATTTAGTATGCTTATAGCTCTTGTTGCAAGTAGACATTACTTACTTAGTAGTACCTTTTTTTTAAGTTGGTCTATTTTTTGTTTAAAAATGTTTCGTGGAATATCTCCCCGTACCAAGTGTATCATGGAGTTGGCAATGCAAAATAAATTGCCTTCCGATTCGAAACCACAATAGTATTGGTAGATAATTTATCAGTTTTTCCAAGTCCTTAATAATTTTAATTAGATTAAAATAACTTAAAAATACGCTAAACAATAACAAATTAGCTTCCAGGAATTGTTATGGCAATATAATAAAGGTAAGCTCAACCCAAGGTGATAATTATGTTCACAAGAGCCTTAGCTATCATAATAGCTTGATTTTACAATGACGTAAGTATTCCTGGAACAAAATTGTTTGTGGGTTTCACTAGCGGTCCTATGTGGCCGCTGTGGTCGTTAACACTTAATGTGGTCGTTAATGGACTACGGGCATTAAATTATACTAATATCGCCGGTGGCGAGTTCATAAAACCGTATCTTCATATTATTGCAACGAAATTAGCGAGAACAGACGTTGCTAGGATTCGTCGTTTGATACTAAGGCCACCTGTAACAAATTAAACGCACAGTATAGTGTGATTCTTCGTATGGTGATATCGAGTTGCGTTTGAAGTGATAAAGTAGTCTGTGTAACTCTAGCCAGTTGTAGTGTTTCTTTTGCAGTTCTGTGTATTTTTATTTGATAATAAATATTGTTTAAACCCCCTGTTGTTACATTATGTTACTATGTTTTTTGATGTACCATATATTTGTAAATAAATAAATGCATACCTCTCTTTTCACTGTTTATTTTATTTTACGTAAACTTAAATCACTAAATGCTCAGCAATCCGCTGGATTTGCTAGTTTGGACGACCTGTTTACGATTCATCCGAATTAGCTAGGTCCTACTGCATTTGTATATGGGTCATTCTTATAGAGAGGGGCAGAAGTGGTGTCCAGTACATTTGTGGCTCCCCATTTATGATTTTGGATCAAAAAAATAATTTTAAATTAGTGTAGTAAAATTAGTGTATCACTTTATCTAAAAGTGAATTTTTTCTTTTCACGATCAAATATTTTTTTTGTGTAGAAAAATTGCAAAATTCGACCACTTGTCATGGCCCTGTCCGGGCACGATATTTCCAACTTCAAGCTTCTGTAGGGGGTCTATCTCTGCAAATAGAGAAGAGATTATTCAATCCTAGATCATAATAGTGCTGGAGATTGAGAAGTGATAGTCCAAATTGGGTTAGAGCCAATAGATTTCAATATTATAATGAAAATAAGAGTGTCCATGCAATCGACGTCATGGCCCTGACCAATTTTATTTCTCAAAATTTCCCGTAAACGCGTGTGTTAGCCCGCTTTGTTTTCCCGTCTTAATTTTCACGCCATTATATACTTATTGCATCACCCATTAACTAGTCCTTGGAGTACAGTGGGATCACTCAGAGAAGAACAACATCGGCAAAGTCGTGAGTGTCCAAACAACCACAGTCAAGTTTCAGGCTTCATTAAAAACGTAAGTATTCAAACCTGTTTTTTCTTATTGCTCGATACTTGTTCACGGCGTGGAACAGTTTCTATTTCTATAAATATTTTAGAAAAAACGTTGCAACAAAACAAAATATTTTAGAAATACCTATGTTTCGCCATGGCCCTGTCTTCATCTCTAAAATTGAGTACAGGTTAGTTATGAAGAGGACAGGATCATGACGGTATCCAACCGTTTTTATCATTTTTAATAAATAAAAAACTGCATTTGAAGTTGTATTAGTACATTTACACTTCATAATAAATACATATAAATCACTGTGTGCCGGAATCATAATAAGTCCGCTCATTAAATATAAATAAATTCATACAAACTTAAAGCGGCAATCTGTAGGTCACCATGCTTGACAGAGCATATTTACCTCTTAAGGGCGGAGGAGTAGGATGTAGACAAAATAAAACTAAAACAGACGTTTTGTGTCTTCTTCTGTACTGATGGCACCGAAGAAGAAGGTTACAAAGGAGGAAAGAAAATTTGAAAAGATGTTAAAAACATTTTTTGGAAACTCGATTACTGTTTATTTTTTGAACCTATCATCTGCAGAGAGATTAAAAAAATTATATTACAGAAGACAGCCAAGATGATTGTGAAAAAGAGAGGCATGACATAGGTAGCGTCATGGCCCTGTCGTGTTGTGAAAGGGGAGAGTCAGGTCCCTGTCCATGTGCCTTCTTATTTATTTTTTTTCTTTATAAATTAAAGCGGTGTTGTTTGGAAAGGCATTGAATTTTAATTAAAGCTTTTAAGAGGGCATCCTAATTTTTTTTCAGCTTGATTGGAATACTTCTAAATTTCTGAAATTCTGAACCCAAAAATGCCCCTTTCTGTGAGAATGACCCACATACGTGTGTATACTCAGTGGATTTTAATGAAATTAATTAAAATCCTTTAAAAAAAAGGAAGCCCCGTATAAAAACCATTTTTATAAATAAAGTATGAGGCCTCCATGCATAGCTCTATTGCGCTCATAAATAAAGTTTTCAGGATAGAAGTGAATTTTGTAATATATTTCCATCTCTTTAAGATCGCCGTCATAGAAATTTCTTTTATCACGTTAGTAAATAATGAAATAACATCTAAGGATATCAATTTATTATCCGTCGGGATATTTTGTTTTTCTACGAATTCTTTAATTTTTTTTTTTTCACTTTATTTGTTATATCCAAACCTGTCACTCAATTCGTGACAATAAGCGGATGTGATATAAGAAATTATCTAAAAATTAGCATGTCAGGCATGAGGGAGTTCGGTGCCTACTCCAGTCTTGCATTTTTTAAAAAGATTTATCTTAGGAGATCTCTTAATCAGCTCCTCTTCATAGGAGAATGGGTTGTTGTTGTCTTTGTTTGGTTTTGGAATCATAAGAATGTGAGAGTATTTCCATTGTAAGGGAAATTTAGTTGTCCTGAGTATTGCGTTGAAGATATTTGTTAGGAAGACTACAGCTTTTCTGGGTAAATGCTGGAGTAGTTCGGCGGTGATCAAGTCATGTCCAGGAGCTTTCCTTTTAGGTAGTTTTTTATTCTTTGTGAGAACTTCAAAAGGCATTGTCAATGGCAGAGGTGTATTTAGTGAGTCTTGTATATAATTTTCATGATCACAGTCTGAGTAGTCTGTATGTGGTGTTAAAACTGTTGATAGGTGAGTGGCAAAAAGTTCAGATTTTTCACAGTCCATCACGGCCCAAGAGCCATCCTCTTTCCGGAGTGGCGCCGGCACATAGCGATGCTTAAGTAATATTTTTGTATGTCTCCATAAACTTCCGTCGTCAGTATTTAGGTTCTCCAAAAATAAAATGTAATTAGTTTGTTTAAATTTTTTTATTTGCCGTTTAAGTTCGTTGTTTATTTTGTTATAGATATGTTTGTCCGATGGCAGTCTGTTAGTCTGCCATACCTTACGAGCTCTCCTCTTGTCCCTGATTAGATCCCTTATATATTGAAATGAAATGAAATGAAAAATAATCTTTATTCTGGGACACCTTGTCCCCTAAGAATAACACAAAAGAACATTAAAAAGGTATTATTGTCTGGCTGCGTACATATCAGGCAGCAACTTATATAGAATGTAAATTATATACATATAAATATATAAGGAGAAACTTTAGATTTGAAAAAATAAAAGTCTTTGGGTTTATATAAGAAAAACAAAATAAGAAAATAACAAAATTAAAATAAAATATAAAATAAAGAAATATTCTAACACTAATATATTACATAATTTCGGAAGATTGATAATTGAGGAGGTAGATGAATAAATTATGTTTAAAGGAAGTGAGAGAAGGTGCATTGCGGTTCGAAATGGGTATGGAATTCCAAAATAAAGGATTTTTTTAAAGATTAATAAAGGATTTTTCAAAGGAAGCAGTTCGATGAGAAGGGATATACAAATCTATAGGCTGGGATCTAGTGTTCAAAAGATGAATGGAAGAACGAAGGGCAAGCATGTCGTAAATGTACGAAGGTTTTTTGGACTTTAAGGATTGGAATAGAAAGGAACCAAGGACGTATTGTTTTTTTATTTGCTTTTTTTTTTTTTCATTTTTTTTTTTGATATTATTTATGTTATTTGTTTGTTATTTTTTTATTTATTTTTTTTTTAAAAGTTTTTTGGGGGCATTCTTTTTTTTTTCCCTCCTTTTTTCCCTTTTCTTTATTGTTATTATAATAGGGTTCCTCTAAAGTTATAATTATTCCAGCATAAAATATTATAATAACTTATCTTTGTTCGCCGAAAACTAAATAAAGCCACCTCAACTCTGAATACCAGCAAAACAAGATAATTGTGGGTAGTGTGGCTGTAAAGTTCTTTTGCGCCTTGGGATTGATGATGACCAAGCAGATTGCTGTATGCTCTTTGTTAAAACTTCAACTGCGTCTTCAATTTCTTCCTCATTTTTATTGACATAGGAATCGACAGTGTTTGGTATAAATTGGTTTGGTAGTAATCCCAATTTATTTTCCCACGGATAAATGAGGGGCGTTCATCCTGTAGAGTTGGTTCTTCAAAACGGACCAAATCTACAAGGGAATGATCAGAACATAGAACGGAGCTAGATCTAACAGTGTAAGGTATGGCCTGAAGTCCTTTTGTAACGAAAAAGTCAAGTAAGTGTGGTCTCTTTGACCGTGAATTTTGCCAGTAAGTCGGTGAATTTGGTGAAATTGTGTTTAACGAAAGTTTATGGAGCGCAGATAGTAGATTTTTTCCTCTTGGACTACATATTCTGGAGCCCCATACCTGGTGATTTGCATTATAATCACCTCCAGAAATAAAACATCTTCCTAGTTTTTCAAAAACATTTCCAAACATGTCAGGTGTTAGCGTATACCGAGGTGGACAATACACTGCTGCTAGTGTTTTTGTGTTTTGTGAAGTGTATAATGTTATGGCTGTGGCTTGGATGTGTGGTGTAATCGGCAAATGTATAGGGTGGTGTTTGAGTGATGTTTTGATGATGATGGCTGTTCCTCCGTGTGAAGTGTCTGGATGGTCGGTTCTGTAGATAGTGTAGTCAGGGATATATATCTTATGACGAGAGGTTAGGTGTGTCTCAGTAATTAAGGCAACGTCTGTCCGTTTTTAATACATGTCGAGTTTGGTTTTATGTTGTAGTAGTCCGTTAGTATTCCACAGAAGGATGGACAGAGAACCCGCAGTTAAACATTTATGGTCCATATGTGGGACAAAATGCTTGTGTTACCCGAGAAATTTGTTGGATAGCGCTGTAAAGGGGCTGGATATGATCATTCAATCCATTTAGCAAATTGAGTATCTGAGGAGCATCAGCTTCAGAAGGAAACACCAGCTGAGAGATGCCCACCCTCATACCTGGCATGGCTGTTTTCTGTTGGTCTACTGAAACTGATCCTGGAGATGGTTGAGGAGACTGCAAAGGCTGTGGAATTGAGGGAAACTCTTGAGGTGCGGATGGCACTGGAAGTTGACTTGATGGAGGAGTTCTGGGATGAGGCTGATGTCGGAAATTACGGATGGATCTGAGTTCTTCTAAGACCTGGCATCCCCTATAATTGGCTGGATGTGCTCCCTGACAATTTGCACATGTAGCAGGCGTGTCTCGGGTTTTTTGACATATAGTACTTTCGTGATTTTCGCCACATCTTACGCACTGAGGTGCGTGATTGCAGTACGTTTTTGTGTGACCAAATTGTTGGCATCGATAACACTGGAATGGATCTTTTCCTGCGAGGTTCTTCGAGTGTTATAAAGAAAATTTATTTGGAAAATATCTTCATTAAAAGTGTTCTTGCTAATGCCAACGAAAAACATCGGTAACGATTGCTTATGTCTTGATATTGCATTCGTGACGTTTACTGCTTCCTAACCTTTAATTTTTAATTCATCAATAATTGTTGACTTTAGGCTGGAATGATGGCAAGTTTTTAATGACAATCCGTGGGCATCTATCTTCGGGTAATTGGTAGGTATGAAAGTCAGCCCCTTCTTTTCGTAAAGAGTTAACTATAACTCTGTATGAGTTTGGTGTTTCAGGATATATGGTAATATTTTAACTAATACTTTTTAAAATAACAGTTCTGGGACCACTAACCTTTTCAAGGTATTCTATCAGTATTGGATAGTTTTCAATACCGTTGAGGTGAATGGGCGGTGGTTTTGTAGTTGGTGCCTTCTGTGGTGCCTGTTGGGCCTCTAGTGTTGTATTATTACTGCTTGAAGCTTTATTAAAAGCTTCAAACCTGTTGTGGGTTATAGTGACAGGTGTGTTGATGGCTGGTCGTCTATTTTTTGATGAGCCTGCTTCAATGACTTCAGACAGGCGTTTGCAGCCGGTTACTAATTGCCAGACTCCTTCCTGAGCCTTAGAATTGTTATTTATGACGGTTTCTAGTCCATCCATGGGTCAATTGTTGTCTGAAGTTGATGAGCTTTTGCCCATTTTTAATGTTTTTTAAAAAATAAATAAAATAAAACACTAAACGCACCTCACTTAGTCCACTAAACTATTAAGTTCTCATAACAGCACTTTTTACCTATTAAACTTCATTTTAACTATAAAATTTTCCAAAAAAAAACAAGAATCTAACCTATTTTTTAACTTATCACGTTATCACCATATGATCAACTCCGAATTCTTTAAATTGAAATTAATTTTTGACATTCCAGTCATTACCTGTTTTTGCTTTGTTTAAAATTCCCGCTATGAATTTAGATAACCCAAAAGTTGCTGAATTTATAAATGAAACTAGGGGTCTCAGTGGGATGTTAGTTTTATGTATTTTTGGAAGACCATACATTTTGGGTGCTAAGGCGTTGTTGGTATATTTTATTATATTGGTCTTGATTTATGGTCTGTAATAAATCTGTAAAAATGGTTTTATAAACAGATAATGGGGCTTCCAATGGGTCTGTCACTTTCACCTATATTGGTGGAATTTGTCATGGATGACCTCATTGATGATGTCATGAACCAGATTCCATTCAAGATTCAATTTTTGAAGAAATTTGATGACACTTTACTGAGTATACCGTCAGAACATGTAAAGGATATTTTACATTATTTTAATAAGAACCAACATATAAAGTTTACTGTGGAGGAGGAGGTGGCGGGTGCCATAGTATTTTTAGATACCAAACTGGTCCGAGTGAGGGAAGGTATCGAAGTTTCCTGGGTGGAAAAAAATAAAAATGGTACCAGGATTTTTAATTTTAGGTCAAACCATAATTTAAAGATCGAAATAAATAGAGCAAAAAACCTTTTTTACCGGGCTATTGCTCTCAGCAGTTATTCTTACAAAAATGGCAACATAAGGAGTTAAAGATATTTTAATACATAATAACTACCCTAAACGAATCATAGAATATTGTCTACAGGATGCGTTTACTAACTACAAAAAAGGTTTTTTAAGAGTACAACAATGTTTTATCACATAAATATAATGATAATTTAAATAAACTAATATTTTCCAAATTAAAAGACAAAACCAGCAAAGAGAAGCTGTCAAAAGTAGTCTATGAAATAGATTGTAAGAATTTTGAGGGAAGATACGTGGGTCAGACCTCCCAATGCCTCCACAGACGGATGTATAGCCACAAATATTGAATAGAGAGTGGCAAAGAGGAAACAGCTCTAGCGACACACGCAATCAAAAACAATCACGTATTTGATTTTGAGAGGGTGAGGATATTAGATGTGGAAAAAAATCAACAAAAAAGGCTCATCCTCGAAATGATGCACATAAAAAAAGATAATAATACTATTGGAGCAAATTGGGAGTAAGCTAATGGGCCTATAGGAGGATGGGTTGTTGTTGTCTTTGTTTGGTTTTGGAATCATAAGAATGTGAGAGTATTTCCATTGTAAGGGAAATTTAGTTTTCCTGAGTATTGCGTTAAAGATATTTGTTAGGAAGACTTCAGCTTTTCTGGGTAAATGCTGGAGTAGTTCGGCGGTGATCAAGTATAGCCACAAATATAGAAAAGAGAGTGGCAAAGAGGAAACAGCTCTAGCGACACACGCAATCAAAAACAATCACGTATTTGATTTTGAGAGGGTGAGGATATTAGATGTGGAAAAAAAATCAACAAAAAAGGTTCATCCTCGAAATGATGCACATAAAAAAAGATAATAATACCATCAACACGAGAAATGGTTGTTCCAAACTAAATCAAACTTAACATAATATTCTGAAGGCTATAAGCTAACGATTAGGTTCTAAAATATTTATTTTGTTTGTTTATTTCGTTAAACGTCACTTTATGCTGCTATGGCTAATGCTACAGTGGGAGTCCTAAATTTCGCCTATCCAGGTATAATTAGGATAGGGATCTTTAACGAGTACCTGACATCGCACAGGCTCGGGACCCCCATTTTACGTCCCTTCCGAAGGACGGCATAGCTAAGGATTTTTTACTCCCTTTAAAAAATTCTAAGGTCATCTGTCGGGCTGCGAACCCGCGATCTTGGGTTTAGTAGGTTGCTATGCTAACCACTACACCACAGGTGACCCCAAAAATTTAACTAAAATATTTATGTTGGTCTACAATTATTTGATTGCCAATATAGTAAACTTATTTAAGTGTCAAAATTTTTATTTATTTATTTATTGCCAAAATTGTAAAATTTTATTTGTTATTTGAATTATCAAACCTTTATTTGAAAATAATTTTAATATATGAAAGAGTCAAAACTGTTGTTGTTTTAAGGTTATTGGACTGACTATTTTATTGTTTGTAAAATGGTGGTTATAAAATTGTAAAAATGTTAGGTTATATTAAAAGTTGAAAATAGATTGTTAAGTTTTAAATATTTGATTGTGTATTGTTTTATTGGTTTTAACGAAGGGAAATATTCCCTATATATATGTGTGTGTATGTTTATAATTTGTTTCTTTAGTAGTAGATGTTATATTTTATTTACAAAAAATTTATGTAATTGAACCTCGGACTCTTTGGCCGGGTAGTCCGCCGAGCAGCTCAGTACCCTGGTGTCTGAGCTGGCAAGCACTTGCAGCAGGTGTCGGTGGGCTTACTGGCCTGGAGTTTCGGTGTACCATATTTTATTATGTATCTGCCAAATTTTATATTATTACTAACTGGATGAGTTCCAATGTCAGGAAAGATATTTATGAATTGTATTATTTTTCCAGTTCTGAAGATCCCATTAAAAAAGGGGTCGAAACGTTAATAAAGAGAAGAGAGGGGAAAAAAATGAATAAATAAAAGTGTAATAAGCATATGGTTTTTAAACAAAATATTGTTAATCATAAAGAAGGACCTATAACCCGAATATTGTAGAATAGTTATATATATATATATATATATATATATATATATATATATATATATATATATATATAAAAGTAATAAAACCTTACAAAATTGGTTTAAATGAGGGATAGTTTTTGATGTTTTATAAAAATATTTTTAATGCAAATTTTCCATTTTTACGTAGGTTGCCTATAAAATATGTTGCTTCTGTTTTCACTTAGGTCTCAACAGAGCAATTGATCCAACCCTTGTGCGTAAAAACTAAGCGAAAAAATTTTATGATAGCTACTTTTCCTACAATTAACTGATAGCGATATGTGGGGGTTAAATTGTAGACATCATAGTATTGACTAGGTACGTGTATCTTCTGCTCACTGTTTAACTAAACATTATATAATAAACTTAAACATTTGAAATAATTATACTCCTATTTATGTTCTGAAATAAATTAAGGAAACGACTTCTATCCACTGCTTCATCCCTGCCCCGCTTACCTGTGATTCATTTGTCTTTAGAAGATATATAGCTGATATATGAGGAAAAATAGGGGATTCAAATGGGACTTTTTTCATTCAACCAATATACAGTGGCTCACAGTCAAAATGATGCAAGTGATTTACTAAAAAGAAAAAAAAAATTTTTATACCAAGCCAAAATTTATTATCAACAATCTTTGCTCACAAAAATACAGTACAAACATTAGGCTATAATTTACAATAGTTAAAATTTATTTTATATTAAATCATAAAATTAAAAAAAAAAAAAATCATAAATCAAACATTTCTAAGGTCACAATGAAAATGATGCAAAAGTAGAAACATAAAAAAATAAATAAATAATATTTTAAATTTTAATACTTTGTAGGTAAGCCTTTATTTTTTATTACCTCTTTCAAATGATTAGGCATGGATTGGAAAAGCTTTTCTGTGTAAGATGGACTTATCTTCTCCCATTCTCCTTGAAGCGCCTTTTTGAGATCTTCTCCGTTTGATATCTTATGTTTCCTCACTTCGGTTTCTAATTTACTCCATTAATTCTCTATGACGTTGAGGTCTGGTGATTGGGGGGGGGGGGTTTATAGTTTTGGGGTCATTATATAAACACCATTTTCTTACAAGATAAGAAGAATGCTTGGGATCGTTATCATAATAAAAAGCAAAATTATTTATTATTCCAAGTTTGGTTGCACTTGCTTTAACATTTTTTTTCAGGATGTCACAATATAAATGTTTATCCATTGTTCCTTCAATAAAATGAGGATTTCCTACCCTCCGAGGCAGCCATACACCCCCAAAGCATAACATGACCACCTCCATGTTTGATGGTTGGGCGAAGATTTTTTTCATGGAGCTCTTCATTTGCCTTTCTCCAGACGAAACCTCTTCTATCAGAGCCAAAAAAATTAAATTTTGTCTCCGAATATAAAACAGTGTTCCAGAAGTTCATGTCTTTTGTTAAATAGTCCTTAGCAAAATTGATTCTGACCTTTTTATTTTTGTCATTGATATAAGGTTTTTGCCTTGCAATTTTACCATTGTATTGGTTTTTTCTTAAGACTCTTCGAATGGTTTCTGCACATACCGTTTTATTTAAATGTTTCGTTACTAATGTAGCCAACTTTGGAGCACTTAATTTTGGATTATTTTTTATTTGGCGCAAAATCCAACGTTCATCATTTCCATTAAAACTTTTTTTGCACTCACCCTAGGTTTTCTTATAATTCTGTTTTCCTTTCTAAAACGTTCAATAATATGTTGAGCAGTCGTGTAACTCCTATTTATAATATAGGCGATTTCTCGTTGTGTTTTAACCATTTTAAAATTGTTGATTACTATTTCTCGTTCACGAATAATTGTATGCGCACCCATTTTAAGCAAAAGCTCGAAGAAGACTGATTAATTGTAACCATGTTATTTATAATTGTTTTCATTAAAAGAACAAAAAGGAATTAAAAGAATAGTAAACTCGGTACCCGAGAATTTCATGTAAGTAAACATTGCACCTTTTTCACTGTGACCAAGATCCCTACGAGTTTTAATGAAGGTTTTTTCAATTTGTATAAACGTAGCTGAGTTGATTTGATTATATAAATTTAATGTATGACAATGAATCATTATGCTCTCATGTGCATTGGCATTTAAATTTTAATAAATTGAAAGTAACTAGCATCGGAAATATAAATCTTCGTTTGCATCATTTTGACTGTGAGCCACTGTAGCTCCTAGCGATAAATTTTATAAAGTAAAAAATATTTTCCATTAAATTTCTGATCCGAGCAACGCCAACAGTCCCCTAAAAACGTACCACTTTTCACAAACCAGGTCAAAAGTAACGGATAAAATATTTTACATATTAAAAAGGAAAAAAAATAAATAAAAATCGGAGTAAGGTTTGAACTTTAAGGTTTCAAAACTTTTTCGGGAAAGGATATCAGTTCATCCACTCTACCATTCCCTCCCTATCCCTAATTCAACCTAGTCCTGTTATGATGAACTAATTTTGTAACCTTGCTCATTCTTCCTGCAGTCATTCCTGTTCTTGATGATAGGATTGTGCCACATAAGCTTTTTAAGGCCACTTGTTTTAAAAAACCTAATGATTGATATTGATTGAATATTTTTTTTCTTCTCTACATAAGGCAATAGACTAGCATTTGTTTTTCGAAAGAGCGTTACTATATATATATATATGTCTACATGTATAAATTTACTTTATCAATCGATCGACTCAGAGGGTGTGTACTCAATGTAAAAGAAGAATTAGGGTAGCGCGATAAAACTATCGTGATTTTTATCAAATGTACGTTCAAAAAGATACAAAAAAAAAAAAAAAAAAAAAAAAAAAAAAAAAAAAAAAAAAAAAAAAAAGAAAAATATGATTTTAAGCATGAAGATCGATGGTTTTCGAATTTGTTTTCATTTCAAGTCATATGTTCCTAAAGATCACCATCATTCAAAAAGGTGTACTTGGTTATGCACACTAATAGGATTGGAAACTACTGTTGTAACAATTAAGTGATTTGAGTTGCAAATATTTAAGCTTAAGGAGTGGTCATGCAAAGTTCGTATTTGTACCTGTGCCATCTGGTGTACGTTTTTGTTTTATTCACAAGTTCTCTTCAGGTCCCATTAGAGGTATGTCCTACTTGCTCTTTAATGAAATAAGTGTTTTTTTTTAACGTAAGAAAACCTACCTTCCCATTATAATTATTTCACCCAAAGTAATCCTTTGAATAACTTAAATTTTATTTTTAAAAATCAACATACAAGGTAGTTGTAATGTTTCTTCTATACTCTAGAAGGCAGTTGTACAGTGCATCCCTTAAAATGGTTTTAAACTGATTAGTTCAGTTCATTAAAAGCATCTTCAAACAAAGTTTAATTTTGTGCTGGTTTGAACTCACTAAATTTTTTATATCAATAAATTCAACAAAATACATTAATATTTATATAATATATTTCATTGTAATCATCTCATAAAAATATATATTATATAA
The DNA here is from genome assembly GCA_003667255.2 of Euschistus heros. Lineage (NCBI taxonomy): Eukaryota > Metazoa > Arthropoda > Insecta > Hemiptera > Pentatomidae > Euschistus > Euschistus heros. The sequence continues at coordinate 3,036,421 of RCWM02000094.1, forward strand.
ATATATTCTGATAAATATTTATTATGATAATATATTAAAATGTCTAGTTGTCTAGTTATAAAAATTTTGAGTTAATTAAATTTATTAATAAAAATAGGATTTTGAGTAGGAATAATTCAATAGAGTTGAAATTTAAAGTTATTTTCCTTAATTTCTATACTTTAAGATAAACAAGAAAGTTCACACCAAGCATAATTACTAGAATGTAGGTTACAGTATGGTGACAATTACTAATGTAAAATCAGTTATTGACATCGTAAGAATATCTTTTAAAATATAGACAGAATTGAAAGTATTTTAACACAGTTGAATAGTAGGATTTATAAGTAATTTTGTTAAATATTTTCTTCTTTTTTTGTTAATTTCTAAGTTTAAGCATTTTTCCTATTGTTTTTTCTGTATTTAGTCTGTTATCTTATAATGTAAATCTGTATTTATTTTCCTTTATCCTGTTACATTTTGAAAATCTCCGAGTATAATTTACTCTATGTTATGTAATGTTATTCCTAAGGGACATTTACTGAGAATTAAGTTTTCTTTCTGTTCTATTCTATTCTGGTTTATCAATGATGAGTACATGAATGTTTCAGTAAGCAAAATCCCACACAAATCACTGTAAAATACTAATAAAGTTAATTGATATTTCTCCAAACAATAAAATGGAAAATTCTCCAAATAAATGCCCTAACATTAATTTTTTTAATTATTAATTTAAAATATCTGTTATTTCACTATTAAAATCTTTTTGAGTTTTTGAGAAGGAAAAAAAAAGTGTAAAATTTAACTTTTATTTTTTTATTCTATAAATTTTTATTTTTATTTTGACAAATATTAAAAGCAATTAAAAGCAACAAGTAATGGTGCTCTAAGTACACATCCACCCCTTACTTAAAAGAAAATCCTATAAATACTAAGACTATATTATAAATATATATATATATATATATATATATATATATATATATATATATATATATAAAATAAAAAAAATAAAGAATTAAAAAGAATTATATCATAAGGACAACTAATATAAATAACGATTATACAAAAAAACAACAGTATATGATTATATGTCAATAAAGTTATAAATACAAAAGTATATAAGTATACACAAACAAATGCATACATATTTTATATATACATTATGTATTGTAAATATATTATCCAATCAATGTCTATATATTTATAGTTTCTTTTCTTACTTACTCATAATTGTTTTTTTTTCTTTCTTTCTTTTTCTTGGGATCACTGTAATTTTTTTTTCTTCTTCTTCTGATTTGGTATTTATTCTGAAAGTTTCATATGCAACAATTTCCTGAACTTACATTTCTCATATTTTACATGTGTAAATAGCTTGGTCCGAAATTATGTAAGGCAGACTATCTTACTGAACATTTTTTTTCTATTCTTAAGGGAAAATATGTCCCAGAATAAAAATTTTTTAAAATTTCATATTTACAAAAATTACACTCTGGCTCCCCTCCCCTCCCTACATTAGGGGATACCAATTTCCATAGGAGATCCTAGAGCTTTTGTCCTATCCAATGATGTTTTGTGAACCATTGGAGGTAGAGTAAGTGCTAAAGAGAACTTTAATATTAATATTAACTTGTTGGTTTCAGAGGAAATATTCAAACAAAGGTTTATCAAATGGTATCACTTCTGGAAGCAGTGGTGAGTATTTAAAATACATTAGTTAACAAAAAAATAATCATTATACATTATGGTGTAATATTAAATTTAAATTCATTAATTTAAGAATATCCATAACCACTGCCTTCTTGGCATCTGGAGGATGTTGATAAAATTTAATTTCTCCTCAATTTCTTGAAAAATCATTTAACTTAATTTGGTTATTATGATAAGTAACGCTTTTTAGTTATTTACTAAAATCAAATAAAAAAATATGCAACAAATTTGAAATGAACAGTTCGTCTGTAGTATTGTTCTGAATATTTTTGGACCACAAAATTCAGTTCTATAAGATTAAATGAGTTCTAAGAAAGAGAGGTTTTGGTATCACAAGTGATAAGTGGAGAACAGTGTAACAAAAATGTCACTTTTATTTTTATAAGAAAAACAAAGTTATATATACTATCTTTAAATTATTTACCATAAAATTAACAATGCCTTCATATTAGGCTTCAAACAATATTAAAATTATACTAAGAAGCTAGTTATTTTTTTTGGTTATCTGAAATCACAAATTTGTTTTATTTTATTTATTTGAGAGATTTTTTGAGTGTAAAACCTAAGGGTATCACAAATTTGTTACTGTGTGCCTCAGGGGTGGGGTATAGTATAACAGCCACAGATGTAGAGTATACATGGGTATACTGTAACGGTAGAAGAAACATACATCAAAAGAAATAAAATATGAAAAATAGAAAACGTTTAACCTCGATTATGTTTTGGAGGATGGAAACGTTTAACACTTAGAGGATGGAAATTTAAAAATGCTGTACATACATTTTTTATGATTTTTCTATCCAATTATAAAAAAAACAATATTTTTTTAACTTTAATGAGAGTGAAATGTTTTTGTGTAAGAATCCTTAGCATGGAATTTACCAAACTATACTGCATTCCAAATGTCGGTTTGTTGAAGAAATTGGGAAATGAAGAAATTAGATCACAGAAACCAAAGAAATAAATCTAACCTGAAAATAGTACCATTCCTTACGTATCTTTGTTATTGTTAGTGGAGGTGAAGTCTGAGTATACATGTTATTTTCCATTTTATGCATGTACATACAGGGTTTTGTGCCCTGATACACAATTAAAACAATTCAGAGAAACTTTAGTGTATTTACAGAGTTTAGTAAAATGTCTTAATTAGACAAAATCAAAATTGAAACCCATAATCTTTCAAATGTTTATAATTTAAAATATGAATTAAAGCAATGAATTATATTTTTGAAAATTGCCTGAATTGTAATTACCGACGTACATGATACTTCGTCTTTTCTAATTTATTTTGTGAATTAGTTTTTGTTTTTTTTAACTGATTCACTCGAAACTGATGGATAATCATCACTAAAATTAATTGTAACAAAACGTCTTTGGACCTTTAAGACTTATTGACTTAACCTAATTTAACAACGAAATGGTACCTCACTCTCACAAATCCTTTACTTTATAAACATTTCAAGAAATCTTGATCTTTGGTTTCGCCATCAGGACATTTTTAAATTATAGAACGTGTAATAGAACACACTTGGTACCTGGTATTACTAATAAGTTATAAGTGCGGCATTTACATAGAATATTGCCTCTACAATAACATCTTCGATTAGTGGATGTGTTGAACGATGGTTATAAATAAAAACCTGATATATTATAGATTTATGCTTTTAAGCGACTCCCGATGGATTTGGATTAAGTAAACTTTTACATGATTTAAACAGATGAGGTTAATAAATTTATTGTAGTTCCTAGTTGCACTGCCTTCTGCATCTCTCCCAAAAATTTTTTATGAAGATCGAGTCTCTTGATAGAGTCAACTGTTTTTTTAAGAATTAGGCTACTGTTTCATATATCACACAAATCCTCCTCTTTTACGAGCTTATAAAGTTGTTTAAGTTCATCGTATAAATCCTGATATTTTCGAACATCTTATTAATGATGTCATATGATTTCTACAATGCTGGCAACTTTTTCTTATTTAGTTGCAACTAGAATATCAGACTTATGAGCTACGGTTTGATCAATTATGATGGCTTGGTTCCAGTGTTATTATTATTAACTGTTCAATTATTTTATTGATTCGTCCAGTTTTAAATTACCAGGTGTTTTCATTTATCTCTAACATGAAAGAAAACCTTATAAAGCCTAGTCCAGACTGTAAACAAATGTTTCGGAACATATTTGAACATGTTCCCAAATTGTTTATGAACAGTTCAGAAACTTTGTTCCGAAACAATGTTTCGCGTCCAGACCTGAGTTAGTGTTTTTGAACATGTCAAGTGAGGCTATTGCAGGAATTTGTGCTGCCAATTTATTTCTTTTACTAAACAGGCAAAGGAATAGAATAAGGAAAATAAGGTGGTGGATAAGAAAATCATTAATGGAAGGCACCAGTTATGGTAATGACCTTATGAGGGACTTAAAATTTGAAGATGGGGCAGGTTTCAAAAATTTTACAAGGATGTCCCCAACAGATTTTGAAGAATTGATAGTTCTGATTGGAGGGAAAATATCCCGAAAAGATACTACATTTAGACTATCAATTCCAGTCTCAATTAGGCTAGCTGTCACACTTCGATTTCTTGTCAGCGGCGATTCATATACCAGTCTTACTTACACATTTAAAATATCGAAGCAATCAATATCAGAAATTGTTCCTGAAGTGTGTGAGGCCCCTAAAAACGCAAAAAACGCGGCAAAGGATACAACTCTTCAAATTGTATTCAATAAAGCACCAATTAGTGCAGTTAAGCACATTTTGAAAACACGACAAACTTGGAACAAAAGATTCGAGGACAAATTCGACAAAAGGAAGACATACTTATGAATTCATTAAAACTTTAGACGAAAGAAAAAAACCCAATAAAAAACTGAATTACAAACTTACCCAATTTTTGACAGGACATGGCGGAGCTAAAAGTTACTTACAACGATTTAAACTTATGACAACAGCATTTGTAACTGCGACAGAAACAGTGAACAAACTTACGATCATCTTATTTATGACTGCAGAAATTTGAAATGACACTGATACAAACTGATATCCGCAGCCCTATTAAAAATGGCCACCTTCAAAGAAGGATCTCATAGATAAATATTGTGATGGGTTTGATGCATTTGTGGATCATGTTGATTATATGGAACTCAACAATTGAACAGTTTATCTATAATTTTGTGACTGGTTTTGACTGGCCACAAAATTCTACCTCAATTTGTTTTATATAACAACAACAACAACAACAACAACAATGGCGCTACGGTCCATGACCAGAACCTTGGCCTTTTCCACGATTCCTCCCCATTTGTTCCAGTCACCAACTACCTCTCCTCCAGTACCTCACACCAAGTGTCTTTAGGTCTGCCTCAACGTCTTCCCTCCAGCGCAATCTAGGCCTTACCCTTTCTCTCTTCCCTCCTTCGGGGCGCCCATTCAGCATGATTTTTGGCATTCTGTTGGGGCTCATTCTCTGAACATGGCCCAGCCATCTTAATCTCCTTTGCTTTATTGTAGCAACCGAATCTGGAGCTTTGTACATTTCTCTTAGTTCCTAGTTGCTTTTTATTCTTCATATATTTCCATCTTTAGTAGGGCCATATATCCTCCTCAAAATTTTTCTCTCCCATCTATTTATAATGCCTTCATTCTTCGCAGTGAGCGTCCAGGTTTCACTCCCATTCAATACGACTGGATTAAGAATGGTTTGGTAAACCCTTATTTTCAAATTTTTAGGGAGCATTTTTTTGCCTATTATTTTGCTGAGGGCCCAATAACACCTATTACCAGCCTTTATTATTTCTTTTATTTCTTCATCTACCTCATTTTTTGAAGTAATGACGCTACCCAGGTACTTGAATTTTTCGACGCTTTCGAAGTGGTATCCTGCCCCTTCTAGGTTTTCCACCATATTTTGTTCCTTCAACGTCACTAGATATTTCGTCTTTTCTTCGTTTATCTGGAGGCCCACTTCTCTTGCTTTTCAGCTACACTCTTCAAATGCTCCTAGTAGGGATATTTCTTTTCTGCCAGTGATTACGACGTCGTCTGCAAATGCTAGATGCTGAGTCATATGGGTATAAATGCTTCCAGGGTTCGTCCTTATTGCCCTAATGACTGTTTCTAGTACTAAATTTAACAGTACCGGTGACAGTGGGCCTCCCTGCCTCACTTCCTTATGTATATCAAGCGGTTCAGTCACCCCTCCTTGCACTTGGACAGCTCCTTTGCTATGGTTTAGAGTCATTTGGACTAGTCTAATTAACTTTGCGGGAAAACCTATTATTTGTTTTATAAATTATTTTTATTTATTTTTTTTAAATTTATTTCATTTTTATTTTTATTTTTTTAATTCATTTATTAACTTTTTTTTGCTCCATTTTTCCCCTTTTAATTAAAAAAAATTTGTATTTATTAATTAACTTCCAATTCCATTAACTAATTATTGTTTATATTTCATATACACTCAACAATAATTTCTATATTATTTTAAGATATTTTTGCATTATATATTAATAAACATGTTTGTACAAATATTAATGATAATATGCGTTATGTCGAGAGATCGTACGCGTGGAAATACATGCTCCCATTGCAGGGTTACTGCAATGTGGAAAACTAGAAAAAAAAAAACTAGGAATCAATATTATTATCATAACGCTAGAGAGTTGTAAGGAAATGAAGTAAGTTAAAAAATGATCTGTCCTCAGGAACACGTCCAGACTTGTCGCAACTTGTTCAATGTTCCCGTGTTTTCCATCTCGAATGGAAAACAAGGAACAGGGTTGATTTTGTTTCGCAACATTTTTGAACAGTTCCGAAACAAGTCATAAACAATTTTGAGCTGTTCAGAAACATCGGGAACAAGGTTTCTGAACATTGTTTCGAAACATTTTTTTTTTCAGTCTGGACTAGGCTGTAGAAATACATGCACCCATTGCAGGGTTACTGCAATGTGGAAACCTAGAAAAAACATTAAGAATCAATATTATTATCACAACACTACAGAGTTGTAAAGAAATAAAGTAAGTTAACAAATGATCTCTCCTCAGGAACATGTCCAGACTTGTCGCAACTTGTACAGTGTCCCCGTGTTTTCCATCTCCAACGGGAAACAAGGAACAGCGCTGATATTGTTTCGCAATATTTTTAAACAGTTCCGAAACAAGTCATAAACAAATTTGAACTATTCAGAAACATCGGGAACAATGTTTCTGAACATTGTTCCGAAACATTTGTTTACAGTCTGGACTAGGCTTAACATGTATGATGAAAACATTATAACATGTATGATGAAAAATTATTAGAGGCAGGGTTATGTTCATGACACATTCGGAATCGATGTTGTCAGTAGATCTTCGATTAGGTAGGGAAATTACTGAATGTCTTAATTTGAAGACAATCGGTAGTACAGCGTTGCTAGATGTGGAGATTTCTCCCACATTTGGGGAATTTTGGTCTTTGTGGGAAATGGGGAATCCAAATTATAATTGGTGAATTAAAAAAAAAAATCAGTAAAAAAAAATGGTAATAAAATTTATGCTAATTATAATTTGACCTCCGTTGAACTAATAGAAATAAATATCTTCCGCGCCAGCTTTCGATGTTTGATCGCTAATTTACAAAATATCGATGGTTTGATCAATCGATTTCTCAGAGAGCGGTAAGTCCAAGGATTTGGAGGGGCTTTATTTGTTCTTTGTCAGGGGACTATCCCCTACACATTCCTGAAAAAATTGGAACTAGTATTTTTAGTTCCTCTGATTTTCCTATTTTGACTGGACTATAGATCCATATTCAAACTAATATTAAGTTCTGTTTACCTTCTGATACTAAAATGAGAAATAATAAAATAAAAAAGTGGAAATAAGTAAATATCAAAATATAAAACATAGGTTTATCTATAAAAATAAATTCACAGTGACCCAAATGGTAGCTCAATGGTAGTCCAACTTTAGAAGGCCTCGGAGTTGCAAATAAAAAAGAAATTGAAAAAAAAAACTGGAAATGTTTGCACCAACTAATAATGAATAGAATGGCTCATCAAACAGGACAAAAATAATAAAGTCGTTTTTAGAGTTTTTCTTTGTTTGCAGAACAGCCAAAAAGCGGAAAAAACCTATCCAGCTGTAAATGGTCTTATTCGATTCTGAATGAAAAAATACATTAAAATTGCAACTAAATTGAAAAAGATATATCATTATTCTCTTTAATAAGACTGAGAGATATTTTAAATTTTTTTATAAAATTTCATTTAACATAAATTTAATTTACTTTAACATAAGTGTATGCTAATTAAACTTCATTATAGGGCCTTTTACACCGCCATTTCAGTTCTCAGTTCAGTTTCAGTTTGACTGTCAGTTTTCCTATGTGTAAAAAGGCAAAAATGATAAGAGAACTGAAACGGTGGCTAAGAACTGACGGGATGGAAAGACCTATTTGTTTCATTTCTCAAAGGCCCTTTACACATAGGAAAACTGACAGTCCGACTGAAACTGAAACTGAACTGAGAACTAAAATGACCGTGTAAAAGGCCCTTATAACGAAATATTGGTCCAATTTTTCAATAATCACATGTTTATGTGAAGAAATCAGACTTAAAGCCGTACTTTAGTCGATAATCCGAACGTTTTTTGTTTTGTTTTTGTAATATAATTTTAATTAAAGTTATCATATAATCAATCACTTATTTGTATTTCTAAAATTATTTTCTTAAAAAAATCAAAGAGAAAATGACTTTTTCCATGAACGTCTATTAGGGGGATAATAAAAAAACTATTTCTAAAACAAATAAAAAAATGAACTTAAACATCAATAAATACATATTTGTTTGGTCATTTGAAAATTAGATCACTTCATTTGTATCTCTGAATCCCTTCCTTAGGCTTACTATATATTGTTCGTGAAAAAGCAAACATAGAGACCACGAACAGGCGAATCTCAACTTTGGAAACAATCATTGTTTTTATGTACAGTTGCCATCAGTTGTCAATAAAATTCATAAGAATAATAAGTAGTAGTATAACCTAAATGCTGATTGTAATCGTTTACCGGAGCTCAGTGGAGCTTATTTTATAGGACCAGACATGTTAAAAAACTCTTGTTACTTTTTCTCTTTCGTTCTGGTATATTTTTTGGAAGTTGGACTTGTTTGTTTATTTCGTTTAACGTCACTTTATGCTGCTATGGCTAATCGGACGATGCTAAGGTGGGAGTCCTAAATTTTGCCTATCCAGGTATAATTACGATAGGGATCTATAACGAGTACCTGACATCGCACAGGCTCGGGACCCCCATTTTACGTCCCTTCCGACGGACGGCATAGCTAAGGATTTTTTACTCCCTTTAAAAAATCCTAAGGTTATCTGCCGGGCTGCGAACCCGCGGTCTTGGGTTTAGTAGGTTGCTATGCTAACCACTACACTACAGGTGACCCCGGAAGTTGGACTTGTTAATAAGGCTTTAAATTATATATTTCGGCCCAAATGTTATTTTTAGAGTAATTACAGGATTTTGGTATAGGATCAAGAAAGCCCTCGGAAAAATGCATATTGATTTCTTCACAACAGCCAGGGATATATGAAATGGAGTATACTCGACTTAATTTAATATTGAAGGGACGATTGGGTCTTTTTTTTTGTTGACTTGATAAGATGTAACTAGGCGGACGTAATGTGATTAGTGTGAATACAGCAATGGTCATTTGTTTATTTTATCTCTTTAGTAATCTCAAGTCAAGAAGTCAAATCTGATGAAAGTAGTAATAATTTCAATGATTCTAAGTCTAATCCGTAAGAGTAGGGTTATCATAGAAGGCAACATTTCTTTTTGTATTTCATAAAACGTAATCCATGGCTAGTACCAGCATTCATTGTTTTACAAACAAACTACAAACTTTTATTGTTTGCTTTGTTATTGCTACTATCCGAATTGCAATAATCTTTTTACGTTAACATGTTGGCTCCTATGGATCAAAACATAGCGAAGCTAGGCAGTAGATTTTTAGGCCGTGTGGGAGACACAACGGACTTACTTTATAGTTCTATTAAATCTTCATATTGTTATCATATTTTCCAAACAGTTGAGAGAAGACAATGATTTGATGGTGTTAAAAAAAATAAATAAAAATACCTGGCCCTTTCTAGGGCTCAGTAAGCTTTTGCTAAAAACTGTTATTACTGTTATCATCCCAACATTCATGATCTACTCTGAGCTAATAATAATCAAAAGTGTAATTAAATTTTCACACTTCATAAATACAATTACTAAAAAAAATTAAATTTACACTTCGGATTGATGAATTATTTTTCATATCTATTGGAATTCTATTTATTTGAAAACTAGTTTCGAATGTTAAATATTCTTCATCAGTTCTCAGAAGGCAAAATGAAAAGTACTTGTGAAAGATTTCAGAATGTTCTTATCAGATTTTTGTGAATTATTAGTCTGCTCAAGGTCCTGATGTATAGTTTTCATATACAAATAATTCCAATAGAAGTGGCAAGTAATTCATCAATCCTAATTGTATTGGTCATTTTATAACATCATGTCTACCTCAAGTTAAATTTACACTGTTTGTTTTCTCTGTTAGCGATTGAAGAAAACGGAAATGATTCCCCTGTCTACATTATGGTTCCAGTGGATGGAGAGCGACCGAGGCGGGATATTTATGAAGATCCGAATATTGTCAACTTGGATAATGTTTCTTACGAAGTTCCAACATTTATCAAATTCAATGAAAGTGCTAAAGGTGGCATCGAGATGAGTCTCATGCCAAATTCTGAAGTCGCTGTTGGAAATGAAGGCTATGACGCGTTCGCCAGTAAAGGAGGGAAGTCTGTAACGCGCGAAGGGGAAGGGACAAACGGAGGAAATGGGTCTAACGGAGGAAATGGGTCTAACGGAGGAAATGGGTCTAACGGAGGAAATGGGTCTAACGGAGGAAATGGGTCTAACGGAGGAAATGGGTCTAACGGAGGAAATGGGTCTAACGGAGGAAATGGGTCTAACGGAGGAAATGGGTCTAACGGAGCAAATGGGTCTAACGGAGGAAATGGGTCTAACGGAGGAAATGGGTCTAACGGAGCAAATGGGTCTAACGGAGGAAATGGGTCTAACGGAGGAAATGGGTCTAACGGAGGAAATGGGGCTAACGGAGGAAATGGGTCTAACGGAGCAAATGGGTCTAACGGAGCATGTGGGACTAACGGAGCAAATGGGTCTAACGGAGCAAATGGGTCTAACGGAGCAAATGGGTCTAACGGAGCAAATGGGTCTAACGGAGCAAATGGGTCTAACGGAGCAAATGGGTCTAACGGAGCAAATGGGTCTAACGGAGCAAATGGATCTAACGGAGCAAATGGGTCTAACGGAGCAAATGGGTCTAACGGAGCAAGTGGGACGCAAATGGATCCAATCTGCCTCACATTAACTATAGACAATATTTTCCCAGCTGCATTGGCCGGTAATATAGAAGTAACCAACACTTCCGAGATCACAGGCTCAGGTGCTGTACTGAAAGTAAAATTCTCGGATGCTGGTAGCAGTGGAACCGGGAATGGGAATGGTAATGGTAGCAACGGGAATGGTAATGGTAATGGTAGCAACGGGAATGGTAATGGTAATGGTAGCAACGGGAATGGTAATGGTAATGGTAGCAACGGGAATGGTAATGGTAATGGTAGCAACGGGAATGGTAATGGTAATGGTAGCAACGGGAATGGTAATGGTAATGGTAATGGTAGCAACGGAAATGGTAATGGTAATGGTAATGGAAGCAACGGGAATGATAATGGTAATGGTAGCAACGGGAATGGTAATGGTAGCAACGGGAACGGTAATGGTAGCAACGGGAACGGTAATTGCAGCAACGGGAACGGTAATGGTAGCAACGGGAACGGTAATGGTAGCAACGGGAACGGGAACGGTAATGGTAATGGTAGCAACGGGAACGGTAATGGTAATGGTAGCAACGGCAACGGCAACGGTAATGGCAATGGTAGCAACGGTAATGGTAATGGTAGCAACGGCAACGGTAATGGTGCAGCTGAAGCAATTCCACCACCACCACCACCACTATGTCCTATGAGTAATGCAATACTACCAGCAACAACAAATGCTCCAGCAGACAACATGGGAGCAGGTTTTGATACAGGACTAAGGCAGAGGAACGAATTCCAGAAGAAGAGGAAGGTAAGCCATCATTATATAATTTTAGTTTAGTACATTTAGATAATAAAAGTCTAATATAATTTGAATTAATAATAAATAATTAAAGCAACGAGACACTAATACTAAAAAAAAAATAATAATAAGCATTTGAGATTCCTCTTGTTTATATTCTCACAATTTAATAGGATGTATAAATAAAAGTTAGCGTTTTTTTTTTTTGTTTTTTTTTAAACAAAAAATTAATATTCAAAACAATGTGTTATATTGTGGTGGTCTTTCAGCTAGCTACTTTATCAAATAGAAGGTACCAGTATTTGGGTTGGCCATCAAAAAATTCCTGAATCGCTCTTTCGACTTCTTGAAATTTTTTTTTTTTTTTTTTCTAGAAGTAGGCCATGGATCAACAAAAATAAATATCTTTTAGAGCAAGGTCCAGACTGTATGGAGGTGGTGCAAGATGCTTGAAATCGTCAAGATTTATAAATCTTTTAATGGGATGCAAAAATTCAGACGCTGTCCTCCTGGAGCATAGGACTGAGCTGACCAAAGCTGGATATCCCTGCGACAATTTCAAATAAACGATATCTGGCTGTTCGTATTAGAGGTCAGAATTTATTTGGCGCCCATCAAGAGCAAATTGAGAATGGATTACACCTTCGTAGTTTCAAGGAACGCCCTTAATCCCTTCCCAGGACGTATCTTCACTACATTTTTGTTTTTTAACAAACGCACAGAGATTCACTCGTAGAGGAAACCGTTAGTTCTGCTGATTTCAAAAGCCACTTCGGAGGTTGAACAATAATTTTTTTTTTTTTTTTCAATAATGGCTAAAAATAACTAGAATTCCGTAATACACCTTTAAGTTACTTTTCCAATAACAACATTTGAGCTAACGCTTTACGAACAACGAGGCAGTCCATTGTATAAATTTGTATAAACTTTAATTTGTTTTCTAAAGAATTAATACATCGTTGATAAACAATTAAGAGGATAAACGTGTTTTTAGTTCTTAGGATCGATGCATTTGACAATACGGTAATTTTTTTTGTATACACCCTATAATATTGAAATTTATCTAAAAGCTTTGGTATTGTTATTGGTAAGATTATCTTCTTACTTTACAAACATAATACATTTATACAGTAGAACTTCACTAATACGACCCTTAAGAGACCAAAGGTCGGATTAAACGGAGATTTCAATGAAGCACGTGTTTTTCATAGTTAAAAGTGCATTATGTTTGTATTAAAACTTTTATAAACATTATAAAAAATTAATGGATACAGAAACGTTAAACACACAAATAGACTAATATGTTTGCCTAGAAATGCTTTTTCTAGTTATTTACCTTTAGAAGCAATGTCAATAATACACTATATTGTCTATAGTTTATAACAATCTAACTCATTTTTAAAATCGTTCAAAATGAAGTATCCTCTAAACCTCGTTTTTAAAGACGTACTAAACAAAACCGCATAAATAGCAACAATAAAAAAAGTTCTTAATTTCTTCTACTTTTTGAACAGAGCTTATTTTCTGTTCAAATTGTAGATAATTTAGTTTAGGTTAATTTTGAATATAAAAGGCTTTTCATTAGAACCAACCGAGCAGCAGATATTCTTGTGAAATGAAGAAAAGGTCGAAAGTTTGGATTAAGTACACACTAACAACAGATCGAAACTACAACTATTGAAAACTACCCGACATTTAGATAGACAGATAGAAATTAAATTTTATTCTGTGACAAAGTCCCTTAAGAATAACAACAAATGAAATATAACAAGTAAATCACATCTGGCCAAGATATTTTATATAAAATAATGAAATAAGATAAGTTAAAATAAATACAAGATTATACATTCGGTAAAGGAAAAAAATATTATATACAAAGTTAATTGAAACATAATTCCTGGATTAACACCTAGTGAAGTATGAAGAAGAATATTTACACACTAAACCATATAATGTTAATCGACTATTATGGATTCCGCTAAAGTATTGTGCCTCCACTCACCGGGCTCATCGGGAGGGGCGCACTATCAAGTGGCGGATTAGTGAGGTTCTACTGTTATAAAAACTATAAAGTTTATAGTTATGGTAAACTACTGCTTGACTACCGCAATTTTTTGGAGTCCTCGCCAAATATATTTATTTCTTGAACAACTGCAAATTTGTACATAGCCCAGTCAAATAAGGAGTTATATACAGCAAATCTCGGAAATGAACCAATTAAGCTGAATTTTTGCATATAATTTTATTTTAGATTTCTAAATAAGTAGTAAAAATTTACCGACCTCAGCAGGTTTTCTTCATTAGATGCTTAAGATCAAAGGTCAAAAAACTCAGTTTTTTTCAAATATATCGATTTCCATCCATCAGCCTTCAATCAAAAAGGTCACAAAACTTGTATATGATAAAATTCTCTACAATTTTGGTTTTATTCATTTTTATTTTTGGATTAACCGTTTTCGAGATATAGAGCGGAGAAGGAGAAGCGGGCATCAGTTCGGACAAACATGCTTCCAGTGCCTTCCAGGATCGTTCCACATAAATATTGTAAGAATCAAAATTGTAGAGCATTAAATTAAATTTAAATTCATATTTACTTTTCTGGTTCTTGGAGCAAATATTTGACAAATAGTGAGGTTACAATATTTTTCTCGATAATTATCGATTTTTAATAACGTATATCTCGAACACCGTTGGGAGTTGGACAAATATTTATAGAAACAATATTATAGGAAATTTAATTAGCTTTAATTTTGATCTGTAATATATTTTTCCAGAGTCCACCGTTTTCGAGATATTATAGAAAAACCCAACATGGAACCTTTTCCCTTTCCTCACTATAAACTAGGGATTCCTGTACTCCCAGGGACCGGGACTTTTAGTATGCTTACCTTCTATCTACTACTAATGAAGCTGTGAAGCCAAAAATAGTTGCATATTTTATGCTCTCACACACATGTTGATCTAGCTATTAAGTTCGGAATATTAGCCATAAGAGTACCGAAAAACGTGTTTTCGCGGAAAAAGTTCGACCCCAGTCAGAGTGCTGACATGAGGTGTGTGAGGGCATAAAATATGCAACTATTTTTAGCTTCGTTAGTAGTAGTTAGAAGTTATTGGTGATTTTTGGGAAAAAACAAATGTTACCTCACTTTTTATCAAACTTTTGCTTTTTGTACCTTCCACAATCATTACTCAGAAAAAAACCTCTGAATCAAAAATGTAGAGCATTATATTTAATTTAATTTAATGTATTGGTGTCTGGTATTTGAAGCCAATGTTAAACAAAAAGTGAGGTAAATATTATTTTTATTTCTAAAATTATCTATTATTAATAACATATATCTCGAAAACTGTTGGAATTTTGGCGAATATGTATATAAACAATTTTATAGGAAATTCAATTAGCTTTAATTTTGATCTGTAATATATTTTTCTAGAGTCCACTTTTTTCGAGAAATAATCGAAAAACACAAAATTGAGACCTTCTCCCCTCCCCCCACCCTTAGCTCACCTCCCAGGGGCGGGGACTGTTAGTATGTTTACCTTTTAATTACTCCTATCAAGGTCCCAATTACCTACTGTTAGAAGGTCCCAATTTTTGGTTTAAGATTTGCTTTAAATACAAGACACCTTTAGATAAAATTAAATTGAAGCCTTAGATAAAATTAAATTTAATGCTCTACAATTTTGATTTTGACGTTTTTTTCTGAGAAACGATTGTGGAAGGCACTAAAAGTCAAAGTTTGACAAAAAGTGAGGTAACATTTGTTTTTTCCAAAAAATCACCAATTTTCAATAACGAATAACTCGTAAACGGTTAGAATTACGACAAATGTATATAGAATTAATTTTATAGGAAATTTAATTTACTTTTATGTTTACTTGAAACATATTTTTCTAGAATCAACCGTTTTCGAGATATAATCAAAAAACAAGAAAAAATTAACTTCTCTCCTCCCCCCCCCACTGTTAGCACACCCCCCAGAGGCGGGGACTTTTAGTGTTTTTACTTTCTAACTATTCCTAACGAAGCTATGAAGTCAAAAATTATCGCAAATTCCATGCACTCTACAATGTGTCTATTGACTGGACTATAAGGGGAAATTCAAGCAATTATTGGTTTGTGGAGGTTACACGTCATAAGCTAAGTGTGCTAACTGTGTGCGCTAACCAAAGAGGAATTTTGAAATGTATTTTCTTGCCGTAATCACTTTATAATCACTTTTATCTTTCATTATTCTGGTTCAGAGGACATTTTGATTTCAAATTATTTTTTATAACAACGTTCTATATCTTTCATTTTCAACCGACTTCAAAGTTTTAAAGACGGTGGATGCTTGTCTATTATAATACAATAACAAAATTTGATTTCGTTTTATCGCCTTTTGTGTATACAAAATTACTCTCCTTTGAAGAAAAAAACAATACAATCATACAGGTAAGCGGAAAAAAATAAAGAACAGGTAAGCGAAGAAAAAAAAATATATATATATAGAAAACATGAGCATTGATGGTTTTAGGGCAACTCCATTTTTTTTTTTTTTTTTTTTTTTTTTTTTTTTGAGGTTTTCTTATTTTTTTTTTTTTTAAAAATAATTAAATTATTGAACCAATAATGTTGAGCTATCAATGCAATAATATGCTTTTTGAATTAAGTATGCACAAATTGTAAAAATACACGCCTCTTCTGTAGAGAGAGAAAAAAAATATGAATATAATTTACATTATAATATTAAATAAGAATATGTTAAGAAAACAATGTTATAAATAATTTCATTTATTTAGTTTGTATTTTATTTTACCATTCTAAATCACTCACCTGTTTTCCATAAGTAATTATTTTGTTCATCTGGTTTTTTGATTTCATAAATGGGAAAGAACTGATAGTATTACCCCTTTCTAATCAATTCAAAAACCTGCTAACCATTTTAATTTTTGTTTTAGCCATATGAATCTAGCATATATGACCAATCTCCAATGAAATAATGTATATATAATAAAAAATTTTGCATCCAAAATTTGTCAAAGAAGAAGCTGCAATATTCAGAAAAATGGATGAATCTTGATAAAAACATTATGTGAACACTAATGCAACCAACTGTTAAATAAACGTGCAAAACCATCTTAGTTATTGAATAGTTTTCTGTAAGAATTTTATCTTTTAAAAAATCTTCACAATACTGTGATCTTAACCTGGATAACTCATTGCATTAGCAATAATTCCTACAATATACTAAATAATTTTGATTTTATAGAGTTTTAAGGATTGAACAGATTATTATTTAGGGTTTTCAGCAAGGTTTCATTGTTTTTTTATTTAAAAAAAAATTTATAAAACTCATAGATCTGAGGCATCTGATGAAAATAATGAATTGTCCTAATTATGGCAACAGTGTAGATATAAATAAAGGGCAGCAATTTGTTATATACTTTTTCCAAGTTTACTTAAATCTTTTCCAGAATAGTTTAATCATTTTCTACTTGTGTTTAATCCATTTTCACATTTATTTAATCTTGTCCAGTTATATTTAATCTTTTTCCATTTTTATTTAGACTTTTCCATTTATATTTTAACTTTCACATTCATATTTAAACATTTTCCAATTATGCTTAATATTTTACCATTTAGGGTTTGTGTTGAGGCGTTTAACTTCAAGGCTTTTTACGCCATTTTACCATTTATATTTCACCCTTTCCCATATATTTTTAGTCTTTTTCCATTTAGCTTGAACCTTTTTGGCAATTTTATTTAAAATTTTTATAAACGGAATTAGGCTTCTAAATTTTTATCAAAAATTGGATAAAAAAATGACAATCGACCAAACGCCATATTCTGATAATAAAAAAAAAAAAATTATCAGATGACAAATAGCACAATTATTTAAAACCATGATAAAAATCTATCCGTGAGGAACGTGGGCTAATGTTCCTCTCTAAAGCCCTTTTATTACTGCACAATTTATTTATTTATTTTTTTGTATTATTATTATTTATTTTTTTTTTAATGATTTGTAGGTAAGGGTTTTCATTAATGTCTGAACTAGTAACATCTTATTACTTTCCTTTTCTCGTACAACTTATTAGAATTCTTTGTAATTCATTTTTATTGTATTTCATAAGAATAATGAATGATTTAAATATATATCATGACTCCTTTCCCCGAAGTACCCGCCAACTTCTGGTATTCTCTCTCATTTTTCCCCACTTTGATTACGGGTGCGTGGTGTATGGGGGCTGTGAGACAAAGGAGACTAATGAATTACTTCATAAGATTTATCTTTGGGGTTGACAGACGGTCTCAAGTATCTTGCCGGTACAATGAGCTAGGGTGGCTTTTCCCCGATTTTCGAAGGCAACACTTTCTCGGCATTTTCCTATTCCAGTCATTAAAAACCAATAAACCTTCCTATCTCCTAGACCTACTTACTCTGCATTCCTCCATTCACCACCTGAATACAAGATCCCAACATTCCAACCTATATACCCCCTCACATAGAACTGCCTCCTTTGAAAAATCCTTCGTTATCTGTGCTACCTCTTTTTGGAATTCCTTACCTATCGATATTAGCAAAGCCTCTTCCTTAACTTCTTTTAAATATCTTTTATTGATCCATCTCCTCGATCTTCAATCTTCCACAAAAATGTAAATGATATGTAAATGTACATCAGTGTGTTAAAATTTTTACTGTTGATTATTTTTATTAATTAATTTATTTTTTTACTTAACTTCAATTTTTTATTTTATTTATTTATTTTTGTATTTCTTCTCTCTTCTTTTTTATCATAATTCAATTTGTAATTCTGATGTGCTGATTTAACTATTCTCAGCCAGACAATTTTACCTTTAATTGTGCACTTTAATTATTCTTAGGAGACAGCATGTCCCACAAGAAAGTTTATTTTTCATTTCAGTTCATTTATTTTATTTTTGCATAATTGCACAGTTAAATAATAAATAAATAAATGATAAATTCTGGATTGTCAGAATTTGGCATTTTGATGATTATTATCCTTTTTTCCAATTTCTGATAAAAATTTAGGAGCCTTATTTTATTTAGAAAAAGTTTAACTAAAATTGGAAAATGGTTCAACCTAAATGGAAAAAGATTAAAAATATATAGAAAAGGGTGAAATATAAATGGAAAAAAATTAAAAATAATTGGAGAATGTCTAAACATGAATGCAAAAATTGAAATAGAAATGGAAAAGTGTAGATAAAAATGGAAAAAGATTAAATAAATGTGGAAATGGACTAAACATAACTAGGAAATAACTAAAAAATTCCTGAAAAGATTTAAGTAAACTTGGAACAAGTATATAATTTCGGAAAACCATAATTGCTACTCCAATCTTATACATTGATATACAATTTTTAAAACCATATGACTTTTTGTTTTCTCTCTTTCTGGAACACCTATATGTCATATAAGTGTGCCATCCCAGGCCACCTTGCCGACTGGACCATCCTATAGAAAAGGATGAAATATAAATGGAAAAAGATTAAAAATAATTGGAGAATGTCTAAACATGAATGCAAAAATTGAAATAGAAATGGAAAAGTGTAGATAAAAGTGGAAAAAGATTAAATAAATGTGGAAATGGACTAAACATAACTAGAAAATAACTAAACTATTCCCGAAAAGATTTAAGTAAACTTGGAACAAGTATATAATATCAGAAAACCATAATTGCTACTCCAATCTTATACATTGATATACAATTTTTAAAACCATATGACTTTTTGTTTTCTCTCTTTCTGGAACACCTATATGTCATATAAGTGTGCCATCCCAGGCCACCTTGCCGACTGGACTTGATCACTTACTATTGTACTTATTAACGGTAACGTATGCCCTCTTCCTGTCCCCAGTCTTTCAAATCAGTGGGAGTGCATAGACCTGGGTCTGCTACCTGAATGTCCCCTACAAGTCCAAACTTCTAAAAACCAAGAAAAATGTTCTGGAGCATCCATCCTTTCATGCCTTCCATTCCGAGTTCATGCCTGAACCATTTTGGCTACCAATTTATCAGAAAGTTACACACTAATCAAACACCTAGATCCTAATAAATCTTGTTATTTTTAAGTCTCTTTTTACCTCACTGACTGTTCTTCTTACATACTTTCTGAGTATTGTCCAGCTTTTTGAACAACAAAGATGACTGAAAGGAACACCAATTAAGTAGCTTTTGCTTGGAGTGTTTACTTATCCTGCAAACATTTGATAGTTTTTGATATGTGCTAAGTCCATTTAGCTCGCACCCCCTCAGTATTGGATTTTCTGCTAGGGTTAACGAACGTGGATTACATAGTGCTCTCCATTGCATTTGAAATTGGAGAGGATCAACTACACATAGATTTCTAGGTTCCACATTATCCTTCACAACATAAATAACCTTGTTTTTGGTTAGAATCATACTGAAACCTCTGAACTGTAATTCTTCATGTCATTTGACTTAAGATGACTTGAGAGTCTTCTGGAAATCTGCTGTCGGCAATTATGGCCTGAGGATTTGAGGCTCTTCATTTATACACCTTTTATCTTTGAACCATAAAAAGTATAAAAATCAGAGGACTAAGGCTTTCTCCCTACTTCACTCCTCTGTAAAATTAAAAAGATTTTAATATCTGGCAATCAAATTATATCATACCGTTTAGATCTTGATACCCAGATTTATAGGCAATTACCAAATATATTGACACCCTTCTTCTAATTAAAGCATCCCATATCTCATATCTCGGAACAGAATAAAAAACTGGTTTCTCACTAGTAAATGCTACATTGCCTAGCCACAGCCCTCCCATTTACCACAATCATATGGAGGCCGACAATGTGTCCTTGAATCTGCCTGCCAGGCCCACATTATGACTAGAAAAGCAAAAACTGTTCATTGACAACTGAATTGGAAATTTACAATTATGATTAAAGCAGTCTTTGTTAGGTAAATTTATTTAGATTTATTGTATTGATGGTTAGATTTTTTTTTTTTAAATATACAACTCCTTTTGTCCATAAATTTACCAGCACCTGTGACAAATTAATATAATCAGGAATGTTTTGACAATCGGTGTACACTAATTGAGCTTTGAGCTAGGGTAAGGCTACGGTACCCTGTACGGCTATGTCACCTAGTATCACTTCTTCCTAGGCTGGATTCATGTACCTTAGGACACTGAAGGAAATTTCTCATCGATTCCTTTTTATCCTTCTTCTAGTATTGCTGGGTAGATCGGTTGAATCATTACCTATAATTAATTTTGTAGGATATCTGTGCATTTTAGTTTGAAAGTACTGGTAAAGATTCCATCTCTATCCATAATACTGTTGGTTACTATAGTCAATATAAATTGTTTTGTTGAACTTGTTTTAAGTTATAAAATATTTTTTAAACAAATTTAAAGTTATTGCATTTCTATAACTGATATAAAAAATAAAGACAAAGGTAGTTGGGGTATGCAGTCATGGACACACAATTGAAATATAAATTTTAATTAATTGTGCTGTTTCGGCCTACAATTTAAGCCTTCATCAGGGCTAGAAGAAAAACAAACAAAAATGTAAGGGAAATGTAATTTTTTTATTTTTATTTTCATACTGTTTTTCTTTTCTTATTTTTTAAAAATTCACTCCTTTTTTTTTTTTTTAATATCTTTTTGTTTGTTTTTCTTCTAGTCGTAATGAAAGTTTACAGTACAGGTTGAAACGTTATATTTTGTGAATCCATGACTACATACCCTAACTACCTACATCTTCATCAGTTCCGCTGTCAACAAATACCTCACCTATAAAAACTTAATATTTCTTAAAGTGTCTACACTTTTCTGATAAGCTTCAGCATAGCTGTGATATTTAGTCTTAGCCTTAACTCATTTCAAGTTTTCTGATTATTAGAATTAAAATTAAAAGAATATATGATAGAAAAATAATAAGTTTCTAAATGTAGAAAATACACAACCCTCAACTCACCTAATGTCTGATTGTATTATTTTTCACATAATTTAGATGGGTTGCAGATTTTTTTTTTTATTATCAATTTATGAGCTATTGTAAATTAGTTGCTTCCTGATTTTACCATAGCTATAGGATTGTTCTGAACTATGATCCAAAAGCCAGTGATTGATATTAGTTGAGAACAAAGCAATTACTTAGGTATTTCTAGCGAAGTTACTGAAAAGTAACTGTCAAAAGAAAGAAGCAAGTAATACCCAAAGTGGCTGTTATATTTTGTTTCTTATTACTGTATACATGAATTTTATAAGATTATTTTATGGTGTTAATACATAAAAACTATCAACAATAGAAGAACCACTATAACTGAGTTTATTTTTTTAATATGTTTCTCGATCTCTTGTTAAATTTTTGTATTTTTTATTTCATCATTTTTGCTACAGTTTTATGACGATGATGAAGATGAAGATGATGACACGACAACAACTCAACACTTTAGTCAGAAGTCTTTACAAGAATTGATATTCAGGATCCTGACAAGCAACAAAACTCCTAGCACCTCGACAACGATGGATGAAATAGTCTTCCTCAATGGTATCCCAACTGAAAATTCCATTTCATTCCTCATCAATCCTGCCATTTTACAGAGAATAGCTCTAAAGCATACGGAAACCTCTACAAGAAGTGAGTTATTTCATTCTTCTATATGAAACAAAAAAATGTATGAAACTACTTTGGTAGAAATATGAGTCTTCACAATACTTATTAACTATTTTATATAATATAACTATTATATATAATCGGGGTATGATATGTGTTAATTTACACATATACAAAGAGGAAATGGTTGTTTAATAATGTTACTTAAAAACGTTTTATTCTTACAAATCTATTTTATATAATATAACTATTATATATAATCGGGGTATGATATGTGTTAATTTACACATATACAAAGAGGAAATGGTTGTTTAATAATGTTACTTAAAAACGTTTTATTCTTACAAATCCCTATTGTAATATATTCTAATGTTAATATTAATTAAAATACTTTGATGAAGTTTTAATTAATTATACAGGGTGTCCTGAATTTAAATGGCAAAACTTCAGGAACTTATAGGGGACCAAAAAACTAAGACAAAAAGTCCTCTAGAGATTTGATCGTTTTTTCTTAATTTTAGAGAAAATCGCAACAAAAGAAACAAAACAAGTTTTCATTTTTATACTTATTTATTTACATTTATATTTATGTTATGTTCTTTATAATGTAAATATTGCTCAAAATGTTGTCCTCTTGCACCAATGCAAGCATTACATCTAGCACTCGCTTGATAAATTGCAGCTAAACATTGTTCTGATGATATTTGGTGCACTGCATCTATGATTTGGTCTCCTAATTGCTCTCTTGAGTTGATTGACACCGAATAAACTTTCTGCTTCAAGGTTCCCCATACGAAGAAATCCATGGGTGTCATATCAGGTGATCTGGGTGGCCAAGGTACTACTCCTCCACGTCCAATCCATCGTCGTGGATAATTTATATCCAGCCAAGCTCGAGCAACTCTGCTATAATGAGCTGGACATCCATCGAGTTGGAACCACATTTCAAACCGCTGCTGTAAGGCAATGTCATCTAAATAATGAGAAAAGTCGTTCTCCAAAAAATGTGAAAATATGATACCATTCAATCTTCCAGGTAAAAAATATGGTCCCACCAGTAATCCGTTCCAAATTCCAAGCTAAACGTTAATAGCAAATTCATGCTGAAACCTATTCTCTCTAATAGCTCTGGGATTTTCAAGACCCCATACATGATAATTTCTTTGATTAACAATTCCTCCTCTTGTAAAGGTAGCTTCATCGGTCCATATAATTTTTAATGGAAATAAATTATCATCGCAAATTTTGTCAAGAAACCAGTAACTAAAATTCAATCTCTTGACATAATCTTGAGGTAATAAATTCTTAACTTTTTGAAGATGGTATTGGTAGTGATTATCACCTTTCAGAGTTCGCCATTTTGCTTGCCCCGATATTGCTAATGCAGCAGATGCTCTTCGAATGCTAGTCTATAGTTGTCGAAGTGGCGTTGTACACAATTTCTTCTCGATTTTTTTTTTTTTTTTTTTTTTTTTTTTTTTTTTTTTTTTTTTTTTTTTTTTTTTTTTTTTTTTTTTTTTTTTTTTTTTTTTTACGGGTGATTAGCCCAGTGTAAAAAAAAAAAAAAAATTTATGTCTGGAATTGTTCGCCTTCATTACGTATTAAGAATGACCCAATCTCTTGTAGTCTATTAAAAGTTAACGAAAAGACTCGTCGATTAGGCACTCTTCTATTTGGAAATCGGCGCGCATACTCCTGCACCGCTTCTAAAGCATTACCGTTACAGAAACCATACACAAAAATCATATTAGCGTATTCAACATTAGAATATGTATGCGGCATTGTGGCTGATGCTATTCACACAAAAATATCTGAGTAACTGACTGAAGACTGATTTGGGAATCCTAGAAGGAAGCCAAAATGTAAACAAATAAAAGAATGTAGAGGATAACATTAAGTGTTAACATATCTCACTGCCTAGCCTGACGAACTTTGAAAGGTGATAATAGCTACCTGTAACATTTTTGTTTTGTTTCTTTTTTTTGCGATTTTCTCTAAAACTAAGCAGAAACATGCAAATCTCTAAAGGAAGTTTTGCCACTTAAATTCGGGACACCCTGATTAGTAAATATTTCATATAATTATTTTAATGGATATTACAAAGAACAACTAATCATAATTTAATTTTGTTTACTATATTTAGAACCATTAACATGAATTAATGATTATACTTACCATCCTATTTTTTTTTTTTTTTTTTTTTTTTTTTTTTTTTTTTTTTAGAAGCAACTACAGCTAAGAGGCAGAACAACCCAGAATTCGAAAGCTTGCTAAAGAAAGTTGAACAATTAACTTCTACAATGCCTAAAGAAACATTATTATCTCTTTTATCTAACTTGATAAATAAAGCAACGTTGAACAAACAAATGTTTCCTAATCAATAACAAAGGTTTCATAATACCTCTTGTACCAACCATCCAACAGATTCACAAAGAAAAGATTTTTTCATATGAATCTCCAAAAGTCCTTTATTTCTTGTAATACCTAGCGAAATATAAATGATAATATTCCATCCTTTTATTAATTTTAATTTTTTTAATAGGCTTCAATATACTACTAATGTAATATATAGATGAGAGAATCAATATATCTTAAAATCAAATCCTACTAATCGATTGAACTCAAATTCTAATAATCGATTATACTCTCAATGTTAAACATTTTAATGTTAACATCTGTTTGACCTTCTTTTGTTTGTCGTATGCGTTGTTTTTCTGGTGTTCCATTTTTTTTTTTTTTTTGGATATTCTAGTGTATAGACACAAATTACTATTATTATTATTACTCTCAGCGAAAACGTCAATCGGTAATGAAAATATTGCTTTGTGTTCTTCCACTCATTTCAGATGTTAAAGATATTGATTAAACAAAATAATATATTCAACTATACGTCGAATGTTTCATAATTCACATTAATTGTTTAACAAAAAATCGCCTATTTTCTGTAACTTGATTGATGTAATACAAGCTTTAGTTCGAGGGTGCAAACCCTAACATACGCCATCATTTGGAGACAGTCTAGCAAAATGGAACAAGGAAGCTTAAAAAAGATCAGATCAACAAAGTACAATGCAAAAAAATTCATAGTATTACATTTTTGTATCTGGGGTCTGCTTTAAAAGAAAAACAGGATAACATTGAATTTAAGATGGATACTAACAGGTTGTTGTTTCTCAATAGGTTAATCCGCCTTCTTACAATAAAATCATATTGTTAAGTCAATTTTGATTTATGGACAAAAACAAAATCAACTGTACCAAAACTAATAATTTCAGGTAAGGCTGAATAATGTAATGGATATTCATGTTCTTGTTATTCTTCATTTTATAGTTAATAAAGTTGGACATATATTTGTGATATACCAAAAATTCTGCTTAAGGTGTAAGCATAATGATATAGTATTTCTCACAAAACAGCTTCTCCTTAAAATTCCATGGTCTCAAGATAATTTGATTTGAAGCAGTGAATAGCCTGGCATAATTAAGCCAAATCAAACATTTATTCAGTGATCAGTGGATGCAGGAACATCATCTGATTTCGTAATTTGTAAGAGTTGAAAGAAGAACTGTACTGATCACAACTTGCCTATAAAAGTTTCCTATCACTAGATTAGAATTGTTTGTTGAGGCTTAATGTTTATATCTATACAGCCCCATAGTCCCACTAGGGCAGGAAGGATGTTTATCCTATTCTAGCCATAGTGAAAAGGTAGATTTTTTTTTCTTTGAAAAGAGTTAGCTTAAGTATGTTGCACAATTGAGCGAAGATTTTCAATTCCATTGGTTCCGAGAAAAAAGGAGTAATCAGTTCTTGTGACAGCTCCATTAGCTTTTGAACGAATAGTGAAAAAAATCATTTAATTACATATGCAGTAAAACCTTGTGTGGTTCATTTCTCTAAATCCGAAAGAAAAAGCCAAGCTCTGCTGGTAGAATAGTTTCAAAGGAAGCGGTTTATTTTGAAGATGCCCATGCGCGGGAATGTGGGGCGATTGAGAGGGGAGAGGGAATCAAGATCGGCAGGATCAACGCAACATAGCAATCGGAACGACCTTGGGTGGAACAAAAAACTTGGGAGATTCGTTTCGTTCCAAACCGGTTCAGAGCTGGAACCAGTTTCAAATTCCGTTCCATCCAGAACGACCGATCACTAGTATCAATGCATTGTGGGCTAAAGTCTTTTGCATTAGCCTAAAGATCACAGGAAGCGTACTAGGAGACGTTTGCTAATGCTGCCTTGCAAAACAGTATCCTGCCACTGACATACAACACAGTCTCTGTATTCTACATTAAGAAATTCGTTTTAACTGATATAATAAATATTTAGAACCAACAATGGCAACTAATTTTTCAAGGACAACCTCTTCACCAATTTGTTCCAAATATGCTCACAAACTACGAAAAAAAAGTACAGTGGATTGTTGATTATCTGAATGCCAATTACCAAAACCTTGTTTTTAGGGGGAGAATATAATTTCAATTAAAGTGATCATCTAATTACTTATCTGTACTGTTAAAATTATTTATTTCACAGAAACAGCAAAAAATGAACTTCTATACATACCTACATTTTTGTTTACTGAGAACTGTATACTTAATGAGACCATTTCATTTGTATTTCTCAATATCTTCCTGATCATTTGGTTGGTAATAGATCTCACCTTAAGTCTTAAATCGTTCTTTGTGAGGTATACATTGGTTTTGTGATCACTTTCTGTTTTAAAAACTACATGTCATCATCCATGCCAAAAAAAGGAAACGAGAACTATTTACATTTAAAAACAAAAAGGAAATCATTATGTGGCTAAAAAAAAAGGTGAACCGGACCAGACATTCGCTATTGATTTCAAGGTTGGTAAATTAACAATACAGTAATAAAAAATAATCCTAAATCAAACATCAGGTACCACATAATCTTCACAATGAGACCGGCAGTTTGAGTCATAAAACTTTGAGAAAAACGAAAAGTGAACTGTTGGAAGATACTGTTTACACATAATATATATATTTTTAATGAATTTCAACTATCCGAATTTTTGATTATCTGAACCACACCTGACAAAATTAGTTCGAATAATCGATGCTTTACTGTACATGTCACATACAGACCCATTTCTGAACCAAATGTGGACAAAGCAAAGCTTATTTCTAACAATGAACATGTCATCTCTTTTTTTTACTACTACCCAATTTATAACAACGAAATATACATGAAATGAACTTCCTGTCGAAAGTATTGCAACTCTTTGAAATATTTGAATTTTATAAAAACGTTTTTTGTTTTTTTTTCATAATAAAGAAAGGTTCAGAAGTCTATAATAAACATTCCTAAACTAGTCATAAACAATTTTTATTAAAATAAATTACAATATTTCTTCCCATGAACAAAAAAGTTACGAAAACTTACTTTTTAAAATTTTCAATTTTTTAATATTTCAACTTTTAAATTTTTAATTTATATTTAATAAGACATATTGCCCCTCTGACTTGAATGACTACTTCCACTAGTCTTGGCATACTTGTAAATAACGAAATGAATGATGAACATGGATTGAAGGAAATTTGAAGAATTAAATAATCCAAAGTTCCATCGCTTGTAATTAATGGGGAAAAACTTTGATGTGTCTAATCCTGAATGTCTCATGTTTAATAAATAATTTTAATATGAATATAAACCAAGTATGGATTAAGGTTAAAACCATATTCTTATATATTATATATATCTTATATATACTCTTTGAGTCATATCAGAAAATTGGATGACCGCAAATGATAACAAAGGTTTTTATGTAAAATATAAAACATTTTATTTATCTATATGAGCTTCATATGAATAACATCGAAATTTTTAATGAAATTGTTCTTGAAAATTATCTTGAATTTCTCTTCATCAATTATTCTCTCCGAATTCGACACTAAGGGCTATAGATTAATGTAAGGTACATTCAGTGTTCAAAAATTCTACTTGATATGATTGTCTTCATTGGCATCGTGCACCTGGAAAATAATTAAATGGTTATTAGCTGGATAATCTCTTTTTTTTTTCTCAACTATTTATTGATATTTACAACTGTACATATTATACACAAGAATTAAATTTGCAGCCAACCATTACAATGACAATGTCAATAACATGTAAAGAACTACTCACAAGTAGCACTTCAATAAAAGTTCTACTTTGGAAGGTCTCTTGGTTGTCTTCTTTTTTGATGCCTCAGAGGATTATTGGTAAGGATGAGGAAGTTGGGAGACTAGTGCATTTGATTGGGTTCACTACGGAAGGATAGGCATCTGGACCAAATCAGCAACACATGGAACATTAAGATCTTCATGGATAAGTTTGTTTGTGACATGAAGCTTTGAGGATTTTACAAAGGATTTTGGATTGTAAGGATTGGATACAAGAAGAATCGGAATTAGGATTGATGAATTAATTGCCACTTCTATTTTTCTGATAATGTGTTCAATTTGAGAATCACTTGAGGTACGCATGATGGTATAGAAGGATCAATACAATTATGATTGATGAATTGACTTTTTTCAGACCTCCTAAGAACTGAAGATGAATGTTAAGCATTCAAAACTAGTTTTCTAATAAAATAATCCCAATAGAAGTGGCAATTAATTCATCAATCCTAATTGAATTGATCCTTCTATACCATCATGTGTACCTAAAGTGAGAAGAATAGGAAGATTTAGTGGAGTCCCAAAGCTCAACACCATGCGTCCAAATGGGTCTATATACTGCCATGTAAGTAAGTCTTTTGTAATTTATTGGAAGCTTTCAACACTTGTCTAATAAATGTTGGATTAGTTGGAAACGATGAGCAGTTCCTTGTCTTTTAAGTCTTGTCTGCTGGATAATCTTAAAATGAATAGAGGATAATTCAGAATGTTGGAGTATGGTAATGACCACTCTGGTATCCAAAAGTACTCTAGTTGATAAGCAGAATTGTTAATCAGTTCTAGCCTCTTGATAACTCTTAAGTTAAACTGTTTGACTAACTATTAGTTGTTGTTTATGGGTGCTTGACGTCCTTATGTACTCCGACTAGGTCAGGAAGGATGGGTTATACTACAGGTTGCCAACCTATTCTAGCCAGGGTGGGAAGGTCAAGATTCATGAACTACAGTGGAGTCTCACTTATACGAATATGAGGGGGGAACGGAAAATGTTTCGTATAAGTGAATACTTCTTATACCTGAATAGTTATAAGATAGTTATTCATTCACCGGGGAATGAAATATTCTTCGTATAACTGCATGTTTCTTATAAGTGAGACTCCACTGTATTAGTAAAATGTAGTCTCATGGAAAAAAAAAACAAACAAGAAAATAGTTGATTTTCCTACATGTAATATACTTACTTCTATGTACTTACTTAAATTACCATAGAAAAATAGCACTTCTATCATCCCAAATCTCACATAATTGACATTTTACTCACACAAAAATCTAAAATATTAAAATAATCTGAGATTAGTTCATAACTAAACGGTCCTTGAAAAGCTAAGATTTTAATCTACTTTTTAGTTATATTATTTGAAAATAGCTATCTGAACAATGATTTCTTACTTACATGCTTAATCGTGTTTTAAAATAGCACTTTAATAAAATATAAAGTTTCTTTTATTTAGTGAAGTTTCTCAAGTAAAGTATATAGAAATGTAGTTATCACAATGATGTACTCAGTGTAGAATAAAGGCGGTTAAACTGATGAGAAACACGATTCCTGAAAAAAAAAAATCAAATTAAATTAAATTAATATTTTAATAAGAATTTTTCAAAGGTTATGAAATATTAGTTATTTCCAGTGAGGAAATATACAGATAGAACTGCTATTGAGATAGGGCGGAGCTACAGGCAGGTGGGACTAGTATTCCCCCACCACTAGGCTACCCAAAGTTAACCCAGTTCCCAACTCACAAACATTATTTTAGACTGCTGCTGATGCAGGTATAGGTAATAAAATTCCTTCAAACTCAGTGTATCATTTTTTACTTAAACTTTGTTAATATAAAGGATTTTTATGAATATAAAAGTTATAATTACTATTAAAAATTCAAATATTTTAAAGTATTGCGATACTTTTGACATGGAGTTTATTATAAAGAAGTAATTGCATTTAACACAATTGCAAACTAAATTTGACAATGAAAGAATTTTGCATTAGGAACTTACCTATGAAAGCTAAACTGCTTATCATTTTTAGCCCCAGTCTTGTTGTTGTTCTAACATCAAATTGCAGCACAAAAAGACATACTTAATGTGGAATGGATTGATAAACAAAATAAAAACTCAATGAGAATAGGTTTACAAAAAAAAATTAAAAGCAAACACTTGTAACTTTAGTTGTAACTTTTGAGGTTAGGGTAGCATAGTGGAGGGGGAATGAATCCCATTCCCACGCCACTCGTGACTGCTCTATTGAATATCTCCTCGCTGGTTATTTCAAACTGAAGTATAGCTTTAGTCTAAATCATTTCTCTTATTTAGTTTTCAAAATTATCAAAGGGATTAAATTAAAAAAAAATTGTTTACTTAAATAGTATAGGGTCATTCCATGTCAAATCAACCAATGGTTTGGACCTTGACCTCTCTGATTTCTTTGATTTTTGGTATAGAAGTTGTACTTACGAAGCCTAGTAAAAATGTAAAATATTACATTTTTCTGACTTTTGGTTTTTGAGTTATAAGCTTTTAAAAATTCAAAAAATTACTGTTTTCGGTCCTCACTTAGTATATTCAAAATTACGCCATTAAAAACTATTGCTGCCAGAGAGCTCAAATTTACGGAATTCTTTTCCATTTGAAATGATCTTTAATTTGATATGTCACCTGAAATATTTTCAGTTAATTTTGAATTTTTTCGAAACGTCCAAAAACGGTTTTTGTAATTGCCAAAATACGTAACCTTCGATTTTTTCGAAAAAAAAAAATATATGTGATTTATACTATTACTGACTACATGTGGATACAAGTTTAGAATGGGACGAAAATGGGTTCTTGATAAAACAAATATTTTGTTTTGTATTTGAGTGGACAGTTCGTCCATTCAATAAAGTATTATAGAATGTGTTTTCTGTAATCCAAGGTTTTTCTTTGAAAACTTCTTCTGGGTAGTTAGTTAAAGATACTAAAAGACCTGGAGTTTTCGGGGCTGGGAACAGGAGGGGGGGGGGCGCGGAAGGTCTTTTTTTTTTGGTTTTGCGCTCATATCTCGAAAAAAGTGCATCGTATGCAAAACATGACTATTCACTACATTAAAGTTAACTAAATTCTCTGCATCCTTTATTATATACACATTTTTCATATTCTGTACCATTCCCGAGATATATAAAGAACTTTTAGTCTGTTTATTTTACCAAGAAAAGTTAAAATTTATGTAACTATTGACAACTTGAAGATAAATTGGTATATATATGTCTATTTTGAAGGAAATTTAATGTTGTACAATATTATTCATAAAGAAGTTTGTCGTAGGATGGACGTTTTAAAAGATAATAAAGATGGATGTTTAACAGAAAACGTGAGGTGAACATTTTTTTTTTCGAAAGTGTTCATATTTGCTAAGCGTATATCTCGGGAATGGTACAGAATATAAAAATGTGTATAGAATAACTGTTGTAGAGAATTTAGTCAACTTTGTTTTAGTGAATAGTTATGTTTTCATATGATCACCGTTTTCGATATATGAACGCAAAACCACAATAAGGAACCTTCCACGCCCCCTCCCTTCCTATTCCCAGAACCGAAAACACCAGAAATTCTAGTATGTTTAATTTCTAAGTACCCTGAACAAGTTTCCAAATAAAAACCTTGGATTACAGAAAACACATTCTATAATACTTCATTGACTAGACGAACTGTCCACTAAAAACAAAAAAAAAAAATATTTGTTTTATCAAGAACCCATTTCCGTCCCATTCTAAACTTGTATCCACATGTAGCCAGTAATAGTATAAATCACATATATTTTTTTCGAAAAAATCGAAGGTTACGTATTTTGGGAAATACAAAAACCGTTTTTGGACGTTTCTAAAAAATTCAAAATTAACCGAAAATATTTCTGGTGATATATCAAATTAAAGTGCATTTTGAATGGAAAAGAATGCCGAATATTTGAGCTCTCTGGGAGCAATAGTTTTTAATGGCATAAACAATGGCAAAAACAGTAGTTTTTGGAATTTTTAAAAGCTTATAACCTGAAAACCAGAAGTCGGAAAAATGTAATATATTAAATTTTTATTAGTCTTGGTAAGTACAGCTGCTATACCAAAAATCATAGAAATCGGAGAGGTCAAGGTCCAAATCTAATGTCCAATTGGTTGATTTGACATGGAATGACCCTATAACTAAAAAATTCTGTTAGGATTTTAACTAATTGAATGCAAAAATTATGTTGCACCCTAAAGTGTATTAAATTCTTATACTTTTAAGACATGCTCTGAATCTAATTCATATAAATTATTAATATATTTTTTATGATTATGAGGTAGAGTCCAATATATTGGTTTTCTAGTTTTAATTTTTAATTTGAGTTATTTATCAGGGATTGCTCTCTAGATTTCCAATAGTTTTAAAAAAAAATATTATTTGTAGAAGTTTGCAACTGTATTTAATAACTACTAAAAGCAAAAGTGAGGAAAAATTATAACGATAACTTGTAAAGCAACCCTTTGGTAGGAACCCAATAAAAGTTCTGCAAAGATCCACAGTTCTCTTCTTTGCCATTTTCTTTCCAGGCACTCCAGAGGGTTATCAGGAATCAAATAGTAGCCAAATTGAGAGACTAGTGAATTTGAGTTAGATAGTTTTCTTTTTTTAATATATCTTTCTACGGCAGACATAAGGCTTTTCTAGAATTGTACTTTTGTAATGAATTTTTCAATTTTTAAATCTGGTTTCATAAATTATTTCTTTTCTTAAATTTTTTAGTTAAAATGTAACTATCAAACTGTTATTCTTAGGGTATGGTCCCCCCTCCCCCATGATAAAGATTATTTTTCATTTCATTCAAAATTTTTAACATTATTTTTTGAACTTTGAAATGTAACATCATCATCTTATTGGTGATAAATAACTACTATTGATGAAGAATGGATTTATAATATAAATATAATTGAAGAGATGTGCAAGATGACTGGATGAATTATATCAAGTAGATTGCTGAGAGGGACCAGTAAAAAAAATAAGCGATGTTGAAATTAACAAACCATATCTTTGGTGGCCATCATCAGGGCTAAAACAAGAAATAATCGAATACAGAATCAGAAGTGAAAAGGAAAATAAAAATATATACAAAAATTTGTCAGTAAAATAAATAAATAAATAATCTCTTCACATCCAATATATGTATTGTTTTAACTTAATTATTTTCTTTATCATTGTATAATTTACCTAATATCTTTTTTAGATCATTTTCTTATTTTTATTATATTACTAGCTTCCCCTGTCACTAGGGTTGCCATCTCCTAAAATACAAAACCCAGACTTGGCCCTGTATTAAGCCGGACATTTGCTACGAAAGCCGGACATAATCTTTAAAAGCCAAACACACCTTATAT
Source organism: Euschistus heros (assembly GCA_003667255.2). NCBI lineage: Eukaryota > Metazoa > Arthropoda > Insecta > Hemiptera > Pentatomidae > Euschistus > Euschistus heros. Next base: position 3,070,461 of record RCWM02000094.1, read on the forward strand.
AAAGCCGGATGTACGTTTTTAAAGTTGGAATTAACTTCAATAATAAAAAAGTCTTTCAAGATAAGTTACATATAATTTTTAAATAATCAAAGCTATGTTACATAATTTATATTGTAGGTTTAAGTTTTTAGTTATAACATTAACCACTTATTTATAGCCCTATCCTTAATCTTTTGATCTTTATGTTTGACATTAAAATTAATAACTACCTAAAACATTTTCAGTTTTCTATAGACTTCACTTATATAAAACAAAAACAAAAATAAATAAATTACAGCTCCACTTTGGCAGTAAACTAATAGTTTTGATTATACAAATATAAAAATATATGCACGATTCTAAGGGGAAAACAAAAATATTAAAATTAAAAAGCCAATTATAGAGAAATCTCAAATGTTTCTAAAAATAATAAAAATCCATAAATAGTTGTATTTTGCTTTTTCACCTATTTTTCTGAAACATCGTTTTCCTTAGAAATCATATCATAAAATTCCGCACATGTTAATTTTAAATTGCATAATATGAACATTATCTGCTCCATTGTTTCAGTTTGCAATTTATTGCATTCCTTTGTCCACTGGGCATTAATCAAAGATAAAACTCTTTCAACATTGACGTTATGGCATAGAATCACAAAATAGTATTCTTCCAATTTTAGTAGTTCAGAATTAAATTCTTCATTATGAAATGATCTAAAATAAGCAGTCCACTTTTTATGTGCTGAAAGTTTTTTAAAATCTTTTATGAAATTCTTCCATTGGTCAAAAAGTTTACTAAATTAGTCAAAAAGGTAAGAGGTGTGGGAGTTTCCAAGATCTGAACACAGTCACATTTCTGCTACACCATAAGATTGCTACTTTCAACGAGAAGACGAAAAAGCCTAACAAATGCCGGACAGGCCGGACACACAGATATTTGGCCGGACAAGGCCTTAAAAAGCCTGACAAATAGCAACCCTACCTGTCACAGCTTCATAAGTAAAATAACCTAGATAATTTTAAATGATAATTGAAGTTTTATCTCAATAGAATAAATAGAAATCTATTTTCTATAGAAATTAATCAATAGAAATCTTGTACAGTAGCATACAATTAAGAATTCTTTACTCAATGATACTTTCACGCATAGCAGTAATTTCTATTACTTAATGGATTAGGTGGTTGAAGATAATGTAAAAGCATAATTAGACATCCAATTTTCAATTTAAATTTATGAGTTGGTAATCCAGATGGACAGACTATTTAGAAATTGTTGTGTCTAATGGACTGCATTATCAGTGATTACAACTAAAGGCCCATAAATCATATTTTTACACATAGTATCAAAAGGATATGGTCAAGACGTTGGCAAAATATAAATATGCTATGTTAATTTCAACATTACTTATCTTTTGACTGATTCTTCTCGACAATTTTATAAAATATTAATAGATTTTGAACTTTTTTTTTTGTTTTTACACCTCTAGAATTGTAATATAAATAAGGATATAAAGCAAATTCATATAAGTAAATGAGTGGCGGAAGCTTATTGAGGAGGCCAGGACCCATCAAACGTTTGCTGAGCCAACCATGTTGATAGGAAAGATAAATTCATTGGATGATACAAAACTCATAAACTTCTTAAATTATTGAATTAAAATGAAAAAATAAAATTCTAAATTTTATAAGTACCATTTATAGATTTAGCTGAAGAAGAGACAGGTAGAAGACCATGGTGCGCTGGCTTAGGATAGCTGAGAAATTGATAAGAAGCATTAAATCCAGTCCCCATTCCTCTTTTGGTTCCAGACCTGAAGGTGACTCTGAAGAATCTTCTTTCCAGTAATACTTCAAACGGCTCAAGTTGGCCACAGTGCCTTCTCGATAACCGATCAGGAAAGTTGAAAAACTCTATGTAATCACTCCTCGTTTTACTATTACAGCTGTAAATGTAAATGAAAAAAAAAATCTATTTAGTTTCCTTAAAGTTCAAAGAAAATAGAAATCGGAGAGTAGCTAAAGATATATTATTTAGTATTATGAAAATATTTTGATGATTAAATTATGATCACTTACGGCGATACTCCATCCATATCGAAATAAGAAAAATGTATCCTTATTCTGTGGCCTCTTGCGCCATGAAAGAAATAATGGCACTCAGTTGCTATTGGATAAGGTCCGGGAAAATTCGGGCTGTGAAAACTTCCGCTCAAAAAGTCATCAGCACTATACCTGTTGAGAAATAAATAAATATTAGAAAAGATTAGTTGGTAACTGCATTAAGAAATAGAGGTTAAAAAAAACACCTTGATTGGAGCTATATATATTGCAGTGTATTATGGGTACACAATTATGAAATGATGTTTATTATTATTATGGACAGAAAGTAGAAAGAGGGGTGGCACTATATGAAGTTTATTATGTGGATTGAAGGCCTAAGTCAAATGAGGTTCTCAAGTTTAGTCCGAACCGTTGTGACATCCAAAGGAATAGTCTTGATACCTGGGAGAGACATTGTTTGGACAAAGAAATAAAAATTCAAACAAAGAAAGGTAAAAGTGGAAGGGAGAAGAGGTGGCCTGGAAGGAGAAGGAAAGTTGGAAGTAAGAGAGTTGAAGCGCCAGACGCTAAAAAGTGGAGAGATACTCTCATTGACGGAAGAACCTAGATGAAGAGGAAGAGGGTGCAGAAGGCAGACCATGATCAAAATGATTGAAACCTGGCTCCGAAGAACTTCACGATGCTGAGTTAGACCGTAACACTTTAAGGTAAGAACCATACGTTATTACATTAAGAAGATATTGAGAATTGTGTACTGACCCTCAAATAGATAAGGTGTTAAAAGTCATTCTCAGTTGATATGTCTAAAACTGTAATGTAATGAAGGATATTCATTATTACTAATAATTATTTATTTTTCTAAACCCCACTATATATAACAGAATCGATTTCAGTATAATAAATATAAGTATGAGCAAAACCATGTCAAAAACGTTTCCAGTCATAATTTTAAAGGAATATTGACAGAACCCATGATGAATTTAGTATAAATAATAATAAAAGAATTAATTAAAAATATATATAAACTAAGAAAATCATAACAATATATTCAGGATATGTTGGTTATAATGATGTAACTATTACATACTTTTTTAAACTAAGAAAGAGTAAAACGATAACTTAACTCACCTAAATGCGCAGGGATATTCACTTAACTGTCGACCGGTTTTGATTCCATAATCTGAAATAAAAATAATATATTTAAATATTGTTTATGATTACAAATTATTACACAAAGTAAATATATTTCACATTAAATATATCTATTTAAGCCATTGGTAGAAGAAGGTGTTAAATTCACTTTTAATAAAATGTTCAGTAGAAGCATTTTCATGTAACTTTTTAAAACTTTTCCAGATGTTAGTATTTTTATGTAATTGCTTCTATTTTTCTTTTGTTTTATTTCATATTCTGCACATAATTGAATTAACACCTTATTGCAATTTACAAAATTCATTCTCTTGAGTTGACCCATCTTTTAATGTGCTAATTTGCCCTATTTTTTGGCATTTTAGTGTAATATAACTGCATAATTAACTTTGAAGAGTAGCGTTTAATGTTTAAATTATATAATCTGAAATAAAGATATACTTATGGACTAGGACTTTTGTAACAACGTAGAACCATTCATCAGTGGTCTCTATCGCTCGGAGTTACTACATGATTGCAAGATTTTTTAAAATAATTTATTTATTTTTAAACAATAACAAGAACCAAAAAAATGTTAGAAATGCCTTCCCCTGTAAAAACAGACTCATCTATCCATAAATTCACCACAAAAAGCGGTATTCTTCAATATCATCTGCATTCAGAAGCTAACGGCAAAATTGAGGTCTAAGTTCATTATCATTGGGTTTTAAACCTTACATTGAAAATCTAATAAAATAAATTCTAAGTAATAATAATAAATAAATAGATGTAATAACATAAGATCCTCTGATATGGTGACATTTTGACAGTTTTCTTTTATTTCCTGTTAAACAATAATTTTTTTCTTTGTTTTTTATTCCAATGAAAAGTTTCTTAGGTTTAAAGTAAGTATTTCCATTAAGTGAATATCATAATCAAAACAGAATCATTACTTTTAACATATCATTCAAAAGCTGATTAAATTTGCAAGTTTTTGTGAGATTTGCAGTCTTGTGAACAGTTTTTTCGAAAAACGGTGAGTATTGAAGTAATATATGATATTGTAACTTCCCTAAATGAGGTGAATATCAAGCTGTTCTTTAGATCTTAAGTTTGTTAAATTCAAGGCTACATGTACTCTGCTCTTATAGGAAATTTAATGCTAAATCTAAAAATGTGGTCAAAGTTTGAAAAATATTTAAACAACATGGAGATATTACAGCTTTTATAGTAAAAAGCGTGGTTTTCTCAAAAAAGTTTTGAATTTATCATTGCAATGTATTATGAGTATGAATTATTATGTTTATTAATAATTAATAATAAGACGGTGAGAAGAAAAAGGGCCGGCACTCCTTTGAAGTCTGGAATATGAGTGTTAAGCCATAAAACCCTTCAAAGGAGATCTAGGGCAGGCAAAACTAGGTCAAACCTTCTAAATGACCGCTGCTGTAGACCTGAAATATTTTGTCTACAAAAGTTTATAGGAGACAAACAACGTTGTGACAAAGAATTGAAAACTTATAAACAAAGGAATCTAAAAGTAAAAGGGAAGGGATATGTATTGTTGTGATATTTTAAAACTGAAAATAGTATGGATTAAGGAAGACAGAAATTGCAATGAGGTCATATCAGGTAGCAACCCTACTGACCCTCCATACCTAATCCTTGAAGCAGGTATAGGAAGGACAGAGGTCAGTTAGTTTTGGGCCTTGGAGCAGCTAGGTGTCCAGAGTCATAGAAGATTATGGAACCAGGAGACAAAGAATGGACTGGGCAAGATAAGTGTAAGTAAAATGGCCTTTAGGATTAAAATTAAACTAAGGTAAAACTAAATACTGTTTTCACATTGTAATTTATAATAAATATAATTAAAATGCACAAAAAATGTAAAATATTTCCAGTCATAATTCAAAATAATATTGACAGAACCCCAATAATGAGTTAAAGTCAATTAATTATTGATATATAATTTTATTATACATTAATGATAAAGAAAATCATTACAGTATGTATATATTGATGGCCCTGGAAATGAAGAGCGATAGTTTTGTTGGAGATAGTTTGATTGACGGAGGGTTTGGTTGAGGAGTCTTTTGGAGACAGGGAAGAGGCCGTTTAATACAAGGCTGAGGATGAGACACAGAAGCAATCGAGGAAGAGTTCCCTTGATGGAAGAAGATGGAACCTGATTAAGACAACCGAGACCTAGCCCAGACCAACCTCAAGAAGCTGTAACTATGCAAGATAAGTACTCATGTATCTTGTTGGTAATAATTGTGACTTGTAAATCGTGTGCTGACCTGAAACATCTAAAATAGTTATATTAAATAAAGTATGTCCAATTATCATTATTATTATTAAATTTCCTAAATCCCACTAATTAATATTGAATTAGTTTGCACATATTGGGTTAGAATCCAATAAAGGTAAGAAAGAAGATATTAATAAATGGGGTTCTATTCATATAGTAACAGAGTATTTTTAAAAAACCCCAAGAGCAACATAGCATCGTATATCTGCAATGGATTGGAATAGAAAGGTGAGGTCTGCGGCATTTTTCTACATTTTTGATCTAGTTTCATCCATCTAGTTTCATACATTTTTTTTTTACACTAAGAGGTACTCACCCTGTATAAATGAAAATCATAGTTATTACTCCACTATTTATTTGATCTTATAATTTTACAATTATATGATACGGTCGTCTGGGGGGGGGGGGGCTTCAGCCTTTAAGCCCCCCTTGGTTGCACCAGTGAATAATAGTAATATACAAGTATAAATATAAAAACAAATATTAATTTGTTAGCTAAATTTTCCTGTAGATTATAGGTTTACCATTGTGTGATGTTGAGATAATTATTGCCAATTTTTTTATTATAAAAATATCTGTATGAATTTGATTTTGTTATATGCATATTAAAATGTATTCATATATAAATAAACCTACTCTTGAGAAAAATATATTCTGCTCTAAATATAGTAGTTTCGTTATCTAAGTCTATTTCAAGGCGGTGGCCGCTGGACATTATAGGCAGCCATGGTCCAGCCTGAAGGCAGGGTATAGGAATTGGCTTCCTCTTTCCCTCCATCTGGTTGAAAAGTTGGATTCCGCAGCTGTAATATAATGATAACAAAGAATTAATTAAATTATCAAAATACTAAATGTTACTATTATGGTCCCCTACATTTTAAATTAAAATCATGATGAAGATGTAGAGATACACTTGGAACTCGATTAACTGAGTCTCAATCAATCGGGCCTCCTATTTTTTTTATCCTGTATTTTTTATTTTATTTTATTTTTCACAAAACATTCGATTATTGAACAAGGCATTAGGCTCTCTTTGTATGAGGATAACTGTGGGAAGCCTGGAGGAAGGGGAGGACGTTCCACTAAGAAAGAATTGCCATTAACAATCTCTTGAAGGCAATCCATCTATCCATCTCAAGTTCGGTCTCCTCTCTTCCATTTTTCATATTGATTATGCAAAGTGGGTACTCTTAATTACGGGGTAAAATCTGGAGGTTTATTATGATTCCGACAAAATCACATTTCAAAACTTGTCCTAGTAGTATTAGATCACCAAATTTCTTAATCCAATATCCTTCATGGGTTGTAGTGAGAAGTTTATTTTATTTTATTTATTTATTTTTTTTATTATTATCTATTTCTAGGCAATAAGTAATAAGTAGATAAAATGAAAAGAAAACATGATCTTTCAATAGATAAAAGAGTTTTTTTTTAATTTTCATAAATAAGCAGCATTTGAATATGGGTCAAGATTTTGTTTGTTTGCTTTTGTATACATTATGAATTATGTTTTATAAAAAGAGAATCCATGCAAAGAAATGGAAAGAGAAATGTAAGAAAATGCACGTGAAGACAGGTGAGGAAATGTTATTAGCACTACGATTCGCAGATGATCAATTACTCATTGCATCAATATGAGTAAATAGCAAGAAGATTGCCCCCATTTTTTAAAGAGAAATCCTTTGAGTGCCCTTGATTAAGGCTTATAAAAAAACCTGAAACATTGGCAAAGCTTAATAGACAAGGGTACTGAAGATATCAAAGTAAAGTATGATTGTGTATCACCAGTTTACAGTTTTTAATTATCTCCTTCATTTCTTAGATTTATGACAATGGTGACATACTAGCATAGCGGTTATTCTCTTAGAGTAATTTTCCATCTTGGATTCATTGATCATTAACATCAGAGAAATATAAACATTAAGTGTGGGTTACCAAATCCACTATAAGGTACTGGTTTCAGATCTGCCAGGATCTGACGTCCTTTGGCCACTCTCCTTTCCAACAAATTAGTTTTCATACTTTTGAAAATTGATTAAATTGTTTTAATTTTTAAAAGGACATTCTCTCATGTTTAATCATCTTCAAAGGACACTTAAGGATACTATTTTAAGGTATGCCAGAATCTAACTATTTTTAATGGTTCATACGATATTGTGAGTAAATGAAAAATGAACACTCGATAAAGATATTTCATAGAAAAGATTAAGAGGAAGGAAGCCTACAGGAATCCATGGATCTCAGTATCATGGAATAAAAACATTTCTTTGGAAAAAAAAAATATCTTCTACTACGGACAATCTTATGTATTGTGCTGAAACCTGGACAGTAAAAGAATAAGATGTCCAAATGTTACAGTATTAAGATATGGATTTTAAGAAAGTTTTAGCATGTTGAGGATATATAAAAAATTATTATAAGAATTAATAAGAAAAATATATATATAAAAAAAAATAAGAAGCAGAAAAACAATATTTTGTTCAGTATTGAAACCAGGAGGCTTCAATAGTTTGGTCATTTAATGAGAATGGTAACAGATGGCTAAAGAAACTATTCTTGTATAAACCAGAATATGTGAAGAGAATTGTATGTTTGAAGATAGCATAGATACAGGTTCTAAAGGAAGGATAGCAAGAAAAAACCTCAGGGTAAGCATACAATAACTGAATAAATAAATACGAATTATGCTTAATAAACGTGTTTTCGATGTATCTATTTATACATTTATGTTTTTCTTTCTCTACTTGTTTTCTATGAAACTTGTTAGAAATATGGTAGTATAATGTTATCCAAAAAGGCTAAAATATTTTTTATAGATTTATACTTGTACATTAATGTGCATATACATTGACCTGTATAAACTTGGGTTGTAGTGTTTCACATGAATACGTATTCTTTCTTTCCCTGAGCCTATGAAGGCGAACCTGCAGCGGGTTCCGCTGAGGTTTGGTCCCGGGTATCCTGGTGAAGTAACTGTGCCGGCTCTTCTGTATTCACTTCTTATCAGCACCTCGCAGCTGTATCCTTAAAAAATGAGACATTCACAACATAATTAATTTTAATTTCTGTGTTAGGAAAATATTATTCTTATTATTATAATATTGGACAGACAGAGTTGGAGGAAGAGGCAGTTAACCAGATAAATATGTTGAAGGAAATTGCGGAAAGAGCCGGCCTACAGATCTCCTTTGAGAAGACAGAATTAATGACAACAAACACAAACTTCCAGAAGAAATCGGTGGAAAGCAAATATGGAACAATAAGAGTGACCCATAAGTTTAAATACTTGGGTGAAACCATTTGTAGCAACGGACAGGAAAAGGAAAGTATTAAAGACAAGATAACCAAACTAGGTAAACTAAGCTTTCTGACTGGCAACATATATAATAAGAAGAATCTTTCCATCAAAGCAAAACTGAGGCACTATAGCACAGTAGTCCGACCAGTCATACTATACGGGATGGGAACCATGTGTCTCCCCAACCTCGAGAAACTCCTAAAGATCGAGAGGAAAATTCTGAGAAAGATCTATGGCCCTCAAAAGACACCAGAAGGGTACAGGTTGAGGCCTAACAAAGAAATTTATGGAGATCTAAGAGACCTAGAAACAGAGATCAGGATTAGGAGGTTGAGATTCTACGGACATATGGTGAGAATGCCTCCAGAAAGACTAAATAAGGCTGTCTTCTCAAAGATGAGAGGGTATAAAAGTGCTCCAGCGTACATCAAGCAGGTGATGGAAGAAATGAAGAGGTTGGGAATAGCGGATCGGGATTGTTTGGACAGTGAAGGCTATAGAAAGAAATTACAGGAAACTACAGTTCTTGTGGGCGGAGGGAGATTGGTGAGGGGAACTGCCTGGACGGAGGAAAGGAAGCAAAGACATTCGAAAAAATGATGAGGGAGTACTGGATGAGAAGGAGAAATAAATGAAATGAAAGAACTCGTAATCATGATGTTCGCGTGGTCTTTAAGGCCGTTCCGAAAAAAAAAAAAAAAAAAAAAAAAAAAAAAAAAAAAAAAAAAAAAAAAAAAAAAAAAAAAAAAAAAAAAAAAAAAAAAAAAAAAAAAAAAAAATTGGACAGACAGAAAATTTAGTGAATTCACATTTATATTTCTTTTATATTCTGATGCCGCCCAAAATTTTAAAACAATATATACTTTAATAGCAGATACTATATTTGCCTGATTAGAGGTAGTTGGGACATTGGTGCAACATTTATTTACCCTCAAAAATATAACATTTTGACAAATTTACAATAGCTTTGCTGGTTTTGCTTGAATTGAAAATTTGACTACAGTTTCCTAATCGGAAACTAATTTAATGGAGACTATTTTTTGTAACATTTGTTGCTAGGACCTACCATTTCGGAGGTATATTTGTTTGAATGAAAAAAAGTCACGTTTTGCCTACATTTTTATTGTTGGGGCTTTATAGACACACTCTAGCTCTGTTGGTCTTGCTCAGATCGAAAATATTCCGACAGTTTAGCCATCAGTAATTTAAAGGAGAATATTTTTTGTTTTAGTTTACATATTAATTAATATATTAATTCTAAAATATAAATAGGGAAAAGCAATGGATTATAGACAGACGTGTCTATGATCTATTGTTTTTCGCAGTCTAGGAGGAATAGTTTTTCATAATTGAGTAATAAATGATATTATCTGTTCTCATTTATAGGAATAATTTATCCAGAACTGGTAAGAGATTCTTTTTCTCTAAGATTTACAGTCAATCATTGCTAGTGATAGACGTTTCTAGTGGTTAGTTAGAATAAAACTCCACTATAATAAATATTTTATTAAATGAATAGTGAACTCTTGCTAATTTGAATGCTTGATAGTCTGAACTAATCAATAATTTGAACCCTAAGTTAGGTAAAAAAAAACAAACAGAAATACTAAAAAACAGAGTTTCCTGTTGCCCTTTTCTTTCCTAGATCAAATTAGTAGTCAAATTCCTTAGAAATATATTATACAAGATAAAAAAACTGGCTTTGTTTAGCCTGGCGTAGACGTCTTGGAAAATTCATCCGCTCTAATTAAGTTGTTACAATTTTATTACTAAGGGGACAAAGGAATGAAGCAGTAGAAAAAATGTTAACATCAAAAAAACAAAATAAAATTACTGATTTTTTTTTGTAAATATATGAACTTATCATATTTGAAAATCAGTTTGAACTGAATGGTTTGGTGGATGAAGGGGTTATGTCACATTTTTCTTAAAAATAAAATCTAGTTCCTTTACCATGAAAAAAAAACAAACTTTAAACATAAATTATTGAAAATTATATTTAGATATAGATGAACCCCTTCATCTACCAAATCCTTCAATTAGGTTTTTATTCTAGAATTTTCAATTGTAAGTTTTATGAATGTCGGCTATTTATCTGTTTTACTTTCAGTATAAACATACCACTCACTTCACTTTAAATGTATGTATCATTAAATCCTGTTTTGAATATTATTTTTAATTTTTTATGTCTCTTCTATCGATGGTCAAAGAAAATAAGATAAGTTGAAAAAATGGTGAAAACGAATCAAATGTACTATGATCATCTTCGAAACCTCCTGCACCCAGTGAATAAGTTGGTGACTCTTAGACCTATTTATTTCTGATTTTATGGAAGTCGACAAGGATGACATTTGATTTTTGCTAATTATATATTCTTTAAACAATCGAAGCCATTGGTGGAAGAAGGCGCTAACTCAGTTTTTTTTCCTTCAAAAAATCATTTTTTGTTTGCTTATTCACTTTTTCTCACCTGCGGTTATAATTTTAGTACACAAAAATGTCAATGGATAGAGTGAATTAGCTTCATATTGCATATTAAAAGACGAGTCACCTCAAGATAATGACTTTTTTTTCTTTAGCAACAAGTTATCAAAAGAATTATTTAAAAACATAAGAGTTAGATTAGCTATTTGACCAAAATAAACAATGGGTGATAAACAGTTTTATAAAGAAAATACTAACGTCAAAAAAAGTTCCAAACCTGTAACACGAAAATGTTTCTCCTGAACATTCGAATAAAGGTGAGCAAATATCTTCTTCCACCAATTGCTCCAATTGTTAAAATGATATTTTTTAAAAAAAAGCATTATTTTGAAACACATAATTTTTTCTTCTTTTATTACTTTACTTTTAAACAATAATTACATATTCAAAAATTATATTTGATTTTCCATTGTAATAAATACATGTTGTAGTAACTCGTTACTTTAACTTTAGTATCTACATCTACATCTTTAATAACAGAAGAAATACAAATAAAATGGTACCGACTTTAATATGATAAAACCATGGTTAATAATATGGTAGGTGGAAACAAAGTTAGGTATGTTGGTGTAGGAATTGGCTAGATCTGGTGAATAATCAGTTAACAAAAGAAAAATCCTTGAATGGCTTCAGTAAATTAAATTTTCTTCAAACTAATTAATTAGCGGCTATTTTTGTGGTATTGATCTTAAAAAGTGCAGCCATGAAAAGTTGTGACTATATACTTATCAATTTACCAGTATTATAGTTATATCTGTCGCACTTGAGAATAGCCGTTTAAGTGTTAAAATCGTATTCAAGGAAAAACACAATTTTTTCCACAATGATACAGAAATTAGTTTTGATCTCTGTAATAGTCTCATAACCAAAACCTTAAGACACCAATAAAGATAAAAAAAAATTAGCTTTCTGGTGATACCTTGCTCACAATCTAGACAAGCGCTTACTAACAAGGGAATCATAAAAAACAATTCTGTTCAATTTACAGTAGTAATTTAGTTGATTCTGATACTAATAAATTTGCTCAAAAATGATTTAAATTTATTTTATTTTATAATCCAATATTTTAGCTTATTTTATGTTGATAATATGTTTATGTATGAGTGTATGGTGTTAATTTTATTTTGATAAACAGTGTTGATATAGTATTATTTTGTTTCTATATTTTGTCTCATTTTTTAATTTCTTCCACTTCTTCTCTATTTTTTTTTTTTTTTTTTTTTTTTTTTTTTTTTTTTAATGTAGTCTCTAGATTTAAAAAAAAAATTATGTTTGTATACCTACAAATCTATTTTAATTTTAAATTTTTGATACATTTAAGTATCTTCTATTATACTAGTATTGTATCTGCACAGAATTTATGTAGCTAAACAACAGTAACATGTTATTGAGCCTCTATCTTACTCTTAAGGGACAATTAGTTACAGAATAAAGTTTATTTTTTCATTTCATATTAAAGAATTCATTTCATATCTATAACCCAGATTTACAAACACACAATACACAAAATACACTTAATTGACTATTCACTAGTGCCACAGATATTTGGTATTGAACTTTACATTCAGGTAAATATGTTGACTATATCAAGCTTGCTTAAAATGCTTGTTTCAAATGTGTTATTTATGTTTTGTTTGTTTAACATTAAAATAAAAATAATATAATAAATGGTAATTGAGAACTAAATATCAGAATATAGGCTTACTTGTTGCACTGACTGCTGGACCCTCCAATGCCTTGCTTTCCTCATCTTCTGGTCTTGACTCTGCAAAATAATAAAAAAATATAATATCTGTTTCTATCAAAAAGGTATTGATTAAATACAAAATTATCATAGAGATTACTACTCATATATTACCTAGTGTAAGGAAGTGGTAAGAAGCTACGAAGCCGTGACCAGGCCAGTAGGAGCTGGTTGCCATCTCGATGAAGATCTGATGGGAGCTGGATATGATCTCTGACCTGGACATTTGGTTGCAGAGGACAGCAATCACAGGTGAAAGAGCACTGCCTCCATCATGTACCTTGATCACATCTTCACGATCCAGGCAGCTGTGGGTTTTATTAATGAACAGGTTAAATACCCCAATAGTGGTCACTGCTTTAGAAGAGGCAACCTATATAAAGATATTGTTATAAGACAGGCTTTGAATCAGCTTCCAACTTATTGCAAATGAAGGTGCCGCAATATAGAGGCAGTTTAAAGAAATTAAGTTTCTAAAAGCTATAGAGTAAATCACTTTTTGGTAATCACAAATGACAAATTTTGAACATGGTCTATGTTTCCCAATATTTAACTTCATTAAACAGGTAGATATAATTTTACTTTAACAAATTTAATAGGATCAATCAGGGTATTAAAAAACATATTGAAGTATTTTACAATGAATTACATTTAATTTGATATGAGCATTATTATTGCTAGTATCATGTTTAAGAAAAAAATATAGAAAAATACTAGTTACCTTTTATCAGCTTTTTATTGGTCATGAATTCAAAGAAAAATAACTGCTGCTTGCATTTAAAGTGCTACAATCTTAAAAGTACCTACAAGTGAATTATTGGTTCTGATTAAAGAATGATAATTTCCATAAACATAAATTTACCTTAAACAATCCTTGTAAAGCTCTGATTTGATCACTGTATCTTTAAAATAATAAGATTATCTTAATAATAATGTATCAAGGATTTTATTTCAAAATAGGTTACTTAATATTGAAAATTTTCTCAGTAGCAATAAAAAAATTAAACCTATTCCATTAAACAAAAAGGTGTTTAAAGAAAATTTGTTTTGTAATATTATTCATAACTTTTTCTTGTAATTTTTAATTTTTTCAAATTGTTGAATATAAAAGGATTTGATAAGAAAACATTTTGGCTATATTATATATCAAGCTTATAAACTTCTCCCTCCATTGTACAAGTTTATTTAAGAACTTACCCTAAAGCTACAAGAAACATTAAAACATCAGTTTGAATTTAGGAGCAAGCTTATATTATTTCAAAACATTTCAAAATGACTTCAAATCCACCATCTTTATAATAATAGATAGAATAAAAATTTGGATGTGCCATTAAATTAGCTCAAAATTGAACCATTAGATATGGTAATTGAACTATGATATATCCTGATATGTTCTGCTTTCATATTAAAAGCTGCCATCTTTATGACGTCATCAGTTCCATCTCTTATAAACGACGAAATTGCAAATCCAAATATAATTTCCTGAGATAAGCCTTGGTCAATAAATCAATAATTAAAAGTGAAAAGACCAAGGTGAGAGAAGAAAAATTTTAACAAGAATAATATAATAAATAATGGTTTTAGGTACCTAGGAATAAGGAATGAGGAATGAGGTACCTAATCGATTTTCCACTACATTGTATAATGATGAGAACTACAAATGACTTCATCATACAAATAATTATAAATTACAAAATCATATAAAAAAAAAAACAACGGGAAAATAATATGTTCATGCAGTGATAGCGGCAGTGGCAATGTATGGAAAATTTATCCCCACTCATTACTTCCAACACTCAGTGTTGCCACGCTACAATAGTAAATATTAAAAAATATAATTTTTAAAATATGTTTGTATATCAATTGTTGTCCTAGTAATTTAATATTCATAATACTCTGATGAAGGTCATTATATTTATTAAGAAAAAATAAGATGACAATTTAAAATGGATAAAAGTTATCAACTATTTGTATAATTGTCGCTGCCGTTTTCCAAAATTCTGTAATACCTGGAAAAATACCATTTGTGCCAAAATATATACTTTAAGGTCCTATTGAGAAGCACATCTTACCATTTTTCCACAACGCAAACATCCAAATCGTGATTTGAAGGCACAGAACTCGTTTTCAAGGGGGATTATCCACTTCTTAACGACAACCGCGGTATTAATTGGTGTTTATCTTTTTCTGACGACTGTTAAGTCAAAAATAATTGTATTAAATTTAGTTTAGAGTTAATATCGAGTATTTTTGTAATAGAAGAAATATAAGATTGCTAGTATTAATAAAAAAAAAAAAAAAAAAAAAAAAAAAAATCAACCATCCGCCTAAAGCTGTCTAAAATCTGTTCCCTCCTTCCCCGGAACACTGCCCTAATTGTTTCCTTTTTAGCCCTTAGACAGAGGGGTGGGGGGAGGCCCTAACTATGGAAATGAAGCCGATTGCTATTCCGCCGGACGGGGAGTGTTATGTGGATGGAAGGTGTCACGAAACCACAAAAATACCCAACGAGGACTCCTTAGCATTTTAGTATTCATGCTGAGCAGTCCACTGCCTGTAATCACTACTAGCCCCCCCCCTCTCCCCGCCGTCCTAATTTAGTCTATTTATAGCTATCGATCTAGGATGAAGGATTTTGTTCTGGTCTAGCAATTGTTTAATTATTGAGAACATATATCATAGGGAAGACATTAGAAAGATTAATGTTTTAAAATGTATCTCTAGTGTAGAAAGTTTATCATTTGAAGAAACGAAGAAGGAACAATTTACGACATTGATATTAACAGTTATTGGAATATTTGTAATTGTTAATAATTGTCTTTTTCTCTTGTTTTTATAGTTTTAAAATATAAGAAATAATATAAATGATCTATAGTTCGTGAGATTAGGGAAGGCCACTGGCCTATAGTAGCGGGGGCAGGGAGTGAGACATGACTACTGCACATTGTTGCCGCTTTTCTCCTACCCGAATATAAAGATGGGACATCCAAAGACAGCATAGATGTTTTGATACCTACGACATTGAAAAAAAAAAAAAAAAAAAAAACTAGAGTTACGCCATTTATAGGGTCAACATTTAAACCAATATGGAAACATCGATGATTCATGTTTGGTTGGAGACTTATTGTAAGGATTACCTTTGAAATAATTTATGTTTGTTAAATTTGTTTAAGGAGATGTTTAAAAGCATCGATGCTTGTGATGATTAACATGATTATTAAGTAAAACGAAAACGATTCGTCAAATAGTAACTTAATTAACATAAATTATTTAAAATGTTACCCTAACATTAACATCGAACCTGAGAAATAACTGTTAATCTGCATTGAAAGATTCAAAGAAGGGATTTATAAGATTTAGATAGTTGTAAAAAGGAAAGGCCTATGACATTAGTTTGTCAATTATGTGACACACTATAACCTGTAACCTTTGGCAGCAGGTAGAACCGGCAACGTAGGTCCACATCTCTCCAAAACCCTAATCTCACGAACTGTAATAATTTTTTTATTTATATACTCGCAATAAATGGTTGGATTCTGTCAACGATTTAAACACGTTTTATGCTCTGCGAATAGAAGTCCACGTCTTCGGTATTAACAAATTTTAAAAACTAATTCTTTATCGATTTTTTATCTCTTAAAAAAGTGATGGAGGCCAATAACAAAGTGGTAGTCGGTTAGCGGGAAGTTTGTGGATGAAGCAAAGTATCATAATAATGTTCAAGCAATTTTCGCGAGGTCATACATGAGACATTGGCGGTCAGTCAAGGCATGAGGTATCCAAGATTAGAGCTTTTTTACTTTTCCAGCTGTCCTTGAAGTATGCAGCGACAAGCGATTTACTGAGTGAGAGATTCTCTTCAAGTTCTCAAGCAGGTTCGCAGAGTTTTTGGGGACTTAAAGTCAGCATCAAAAGTATTCATACCCTAGTATTAGTTTTATTTTCTTTCATTTAATTTTGTATTTATTATATTTTTATTTAATTTAAACACATGTATTATTGCAATCATGACTATAGAATAGAATTAATATTTTTTTTATAAGAAAATTGACTGAACTTAGCTTAATATCTTATACATTATAGTAAGATGCCTCATTGCTATGAGTCAAAAGTATTCGTACACTAGACTTTAACTTTTGTTTCCACTCTCTGCCTTAATAGTTCAAGGATTACTTCCAATCAGTCTTTATTCAGACGCCATTTGCAAAGGTGTAGCGCTTATTAGTGATTATTATCTCTCTTCATAAATTGAAAATGGAACGCAAAACCAGAGAGACGATTGAAGAGGAGAGACAAATTATTGTACGCCTACAGTCCAAGATGCAATTAAAAGGTATGGAATGAGAAAAACTTTTGAATATAAAGGGAGAACAAGACGACAAAGAAAAACGTACTTCAAACATGAAGACATATCACGAAAAAAGTTAAAAGAAAACCAAGAATTAGTTCCCCTAAATTAGTGGATGAACATTTGTATGAAAGAGGGGAATAAAAGAGTGTTTCAACAATGCGCTAAAGCTTGAGACGGAACGAGCTTCAATGGCAGAACGACTAGGAGAAAACTATTTATAAGGAATAAGAATAAAATATATCAATGGGGTAAATACCACGAAAAATATGATAGTGATTTTTGGAACAGGATGTTTACCGATGAGTCTAAAATTTAAATGTTTCATCCTCAGGAGGGCAAAAAGTGGGGAGAAAAAAAAGGTGCAGCAATGAAAATAAGAAATACCATTCCAACTGTTAAGAATGGAGGAAATTGACTCATGGTTGGGGTTGTTTGAATGATCAGTGCTGAAAAATTTGGGATTGGAGAAAATTATGTTTTTCTGCAGGATAGTGATTCCAAGCATACGGCTTGGAAATCCAAAATGTGGATCCTGTACAACACACCAAACTAAGTATCCACTCCCTCTCACTCACCAGGCACTAACCCTATTGAGCATTAATAGAAATACTTAATGGATCAAGTTGGGAAAACGTGTGCTTCTAACAATCAAAATTTAAAGGATGTTCGAATAAGTTCGAAAATATTTTTATTGATTAATGTATTGAAGTACACATTAAATGTTTTAAATAAATCCCATTAAGTAATGCTAATGTTTGTTATATCTTTTGATGTATAACAGGTGCACGAATAATTTTGATCCTGACTGTATATATATATATATATATATATATATGTATGGCGGCTCACCACATTCCTCATGAAGTTAGCAGGCAACCTGTCGGAATTCTACAGTCATAAGGTATTAGTTGAATCTTGTTCAACTAAGACTTCGTACATCAATGACAATTCGTCATGTAAGATTTGCATTCCAAATACATAAACTCGTAAAATAAATTAATACTAGTATACAGAGCACAACTCACCTGACGTCACCCTTCTGGAAGTCTAACTCCTCGAAGATGATCTTCACTCTTTCCTTTGGCCTGTAAAATAAATTTACCGGCTATTAAACGCTTGCTACAATGAGGGACATTAAAAAAAAAAAAAAAACCAGACAGTTAACAGCTCATTGTTTATAATTTACTTTACTTATCTGAGATATTTTGATTTGAAATTCGGAATTCAAACATGCAGAAAAATATATCGTTTTTATGCATTCTCTCTCTCTCTCTCTCTCTCTCTCTCTCTCTCTCTCTCTCTCTCTCTCTCTCTCTCTCTCTCTCTCTCTCTCTCTCTCTCTCTCTCTCTCTCTCTCTCTCTCTCTCTCTCTCTCTCTCTCTCTCTCTCTCTCTCTCTCTCTCTCTCTCTCTATATCTATATATATATATATATATATATATATATATATATATATATATATATATATATATATATATATATATATTTATAAATTAAGGTATATAGAGGAGTAACATACAGCCTAATCCCCAATCTTAATCCCAAACAACTATCGATTTTGTCCAGTCAATAAAGGTTTCGTGTCGCAACTAACTAGGGGAAAGCTGAATTTTTGCAGGGTGTTAGTACATAAAGTATACAATAAAAAAACACAAAGTCCCGACCCTCACCCCTCTTGCTTTTCCTCCCACCCCTTCAGCAACATTACAAGTACAGAATTCTGGTTATATGCCGACAGCTCGAAACCTAATTATGCTATCGGAGTGTTCTTTTTTTATTATACTCTTAATATCATTAAAAACAAATTATGTTATATACACTTTTTATGCAGATAGGTCAGTTTTGCCGTAATACTTGATCATATACAGAAAACCGCCACTTTGTGCACCTCAGCACGGCCCTGCTAAGACCGGCGGAGCGGTGTCCACTGCTCTTTCAACGCTCTCTATGAAGCCATCGTTTTAATGTTATACGTTATGAGACACATCATTTTAAAGCTGATTGTATTATCTATAAGTTTTGTTTACACTTTTCTTCTCAAAACGCAATGAAAAAAACCTATAATTTGTTGAAGTTACGTTTTGTTTTTTGTAGTGGCGGTTTTCTGTATATGATTAAGTATTACGGCGAAACTAAGCTATCTAAATAAAAAGTGTATATAACATAATTTGTTAGTAATATTATTAAGAGTAAAATAAAAAAAAGAACACTCCGATAGCATAATTAGGTTTCGAGCTGTCGGCATATAACCAGAGTTCTGTACTTGTAATGTTGCTGAAGAGGTGGGGGGAAACGCAAGGGGGGGGGGGGTCGGGACTTTGTGTTTTTTTAGTGTATACTTTATGTACTAACACCCTGCAAAAATTCAGCTTTCCCCTAATTAGTTGCGACAAAAACTAATTTCTTGCTTTCATTTACTGGGCTGATTGTATATAAAGAGGATTGGTAAGCAATAAAGTTAGTGTTTGTTTAACAATTGTATGTCATTTAGCTCCCTAATTTTCCTTTTTTTTGGACTTTTATTCTGGAAGAACTTAACTGGTGCCGAAACCCGGGCCTACGTGAACATATGTTTCTGGTGTTTTTTTTTTTAATTTTTCTCGCAAGAGAGCTTTTCGTAAACTTCATTATAATCTTGTTTTGTTGTACTCTCCTGTTCTTTCGTGTTCATTGGATTAAAATTTTGAACAGCAGAAAATGGAAAGTAAGAACATTTTAAAGCCTGTTACATTCGAAATTCAGCCAGAGTTCCAAGCGCTACCACCCGAGACCTTAGCGACAGCCCACGCGAACATGGCAGCAGCGCAGGCGAATGCCCTGGAGTTGCTGAAACTCAAAACAGCGATGTCGCAGGACTTAAGGAGGGCGATTTAGAACATAGAAAAATATGGAGGAGAAATTGGGGAGCTTAATCATTTTCTCAAGAGAGGCGATAGGGTAATGGCTCGAATAGAAGCCAATAATGTCGAAAACCTGTTGTACCCGATAGACTCGTGTTCACAGAGAACAGCTTTAGTATGTAGAGTCAAGCAGGGCATACTAAATCTGATTCAAGTAGATGAAGACACTCCATGGTCGGTGGTGAAGGACCGGCTGAAGAAAGCTTTCGGAGGCGGCCGGTGGACACCGGAAGAAGACATTTTCTGGATGTTTAGGGATATGAGGAGACCTCATCAATCTAGTGGTCAATATGCAGGAGCATTATTGGCCCACTATAACAAGATAACCGAAAAGATGAGGGAGACGACGAAAGCTGCAGAAGTGGAAGCACGGATGGCCTTCTTATTAACCATTCTCAAAGTCCAGCTGGCGAAGGAGACAGGAAGGAAGGAAGGGTTACCAAGGGGTAAACCTTTGTCGAATGTGCTTGGGAACTAGTAGACACTAGTGCGAGAGAAGAAGAGGTTCGGAAGGACGAAGGTTGGAGTAGGGTAACCTACAGGTGCAACGAGGAGAACAGGAGCAAACAGCCTCGAGCGGAACCATGGAGGAGACGAGATGCAGATGTCGGAGTACGATAACGAACGGCAGTTCGGGAGAAGAGGTACGGAGCTGAGGGAAGTGTCACGGCTGTGGGAAGGTGGGTCACTTGGTAGCACAATGCCCCCGCACGAGATGCTTTGAATGTGGCACCGAAGGAAACATTGCTCGACAGTGCCTGTACATGAGTAGGTGCAGAAGAGCGAACCAGGGAGAACAAATGGAGGTGAATGCGAGTTTGGAGAAGAAGCAGACGACATCGGAGACAGAAGTAGAATGTGAGCCAGGAGAAGGTGTACGAGCGGAGGGAAGGGGCAGCCTAATTGATTTTCTGTAAATATCACAATCTTTGTAAAGTTCGATCATTTATTAAAAAATAAATAAAAATAAATTTCTATTCCTTGATTAAATAACAAACTGCAAAGATGAATCCGAAGTAGAAATTATAATCAATAAGGGCTATGTTTTCATTTCAATCAACCTAAAGCAAACCATACACTAATACTAATTCCCGACTACATAATCAGGCGATTAGTCGGCTTTTCCGAATAGTTGGCCTATTTATAGTATCTCATAATACTTCCGATTGTTTAATAATAATTTTTTTAATTATTTAATTTTTAAATTATTCATTTTTTGGATATAAATTGAATGAATGAGTCGTTTGAAGCCTATACTATCAGAGGCGCGCGCAGCCGTACGGTAGATGCGATATTCATTGGTGTCAACTTTCCTAAAAGTTTTTCCCTCAAACAAAAACCGCTTATTAAAAATTTATAAAAGCGAGCCCACTGCAACCCTTTCCGAAGGGGCGGGGTCGCTGTGACCCGTGGAAGAACCTTGCCAGAAAATTTTTCCTAACGAAAATTAATGGCCCTTCGACAGGAACAAATGATGCTGGCCTCATCCTCTCTCCTAGCTCAGTCTTCACGGTTTAAATAATTTACAAACCAACATTGAGGGTCCAGTGCACAAAACATTCTCTACAGAACATTAGGAATAAGTTGGATTATCATTTCGCCTAATTGGGGGTAGAGACGGTTTGCTAATTAGCAGTAAAGCTGTTACACATGGGACTCGATTAACCGAGTCTTATATTTTTTTATATAATTTTATTGTGTACTATTATTCTTTCATAACGTCTAAGTAGAGATACTTTTATGCGTGCCAACGTTTTGACCTGCCTTATTGTCATGTAGCTTTGTAAATTTAGATATAATGAATGAATGAAAAATAATCTTTATTCTGGGACGCCTTGTCCCCTAAGAATAATACAAATGAACAATAAAAAGGTATCATTGTCTGGCTGCAACTTATATAGAATGTAAAGTATATACATATAAATATATAACGTGAAATTTTAGATTTAAAAACAAGTCTTTGGGTTTACATAAGAAAAACAAAATACGTAAATAACAAAATTAAAATCAGAATAAAAAAAAATATTCTAACACTAATATATTATTACATAATTTCGGAAGATTGATAATTGAGGAGGTAGATGAATAAATTATGTTTAAAGGAATTGAGAGAAGGAGCATTGCGGATCGAAATGGGTATGGAATTCCAGAATAAAGCTGCACGATTAATATAGGATTTTTCAAAGGAAACAGTTCGATGAGAAGGGATATACAAATCTATAGGCTGAGATCTGGTGTTCAAAAGATGAATGGAAGAACGAAGGGCAAGGATGTCGTAAATGTAGGAAGGTTTTTTGGTCTTCACCTTACAGGTCTTCTTCAGGACAAACGAACCACACTGGAGGTCGTCTCTGTAAATACATTCAAGGTCACCGATTAATCGAGGAAGGTGGCTAACTTTAGTCTGAGAGTAACAGTCTACTTAGACCTGGTGTTTCCCTTTGACTGCATTCCTCATTATCTCCCCATCTGTTAATCTTTCACAAGACATTCAATTGCCGAACAGAACATTAGGCAATCTTTGTTAGAGCATTACTAAGTTAAGGCTGGAGGGTGGGGAGGACGGTCTACCAGGAAACGAATCGTGAAGTCTAATAGGAAAACAAAATTGGAGAGATCGTGTATCCTGTGGAACAAAGACCTGTGAAAAATTAATTTTACCTTAGAAGAAACTGAAACGAAATACTTTCAACCAACATTATAGGTATGAGTATTATTGATATGAACTTTTAAATTGGCCGGACTACAATTCTATCGATGTTTCTTCCGATTTATTGAGCTTTTGGTAACACTTCTGACGTATTTATTTTAGTAATCCTTCTTACCCAATTTTGTAGTTATATCTTATAGATAATGCAGTTATGGTTCCACCGGATGGACCATGTGTAAACTGTATAAACTAAAATAATATTGATTTTGCTTTCCTTTTTTTTATTTCTCTAAGAAAACTGTTTATTTGGGATAATCACAAACTGCCTCACTGAAAGGCGTTGAGTAATATGGATGACAAAGACTCGTTTATACAATACGTACAATGATATAAAATAAAGTAAGAAAATCAAAATAAACAACCTCTACAAAAAATAAAATAAATGATAATATAAAGGGAGCTTGGTTCACTGAGGTGGACAAAGATTTGAAAGATTTTAGAATTACTTCTTTTTTTTTTTTTAAACTTTTTATTTGAATAATTACAAGCTGCTTCACTCAAGGGCAATGAGTAATATTGATGACAGAGACTCATTCACACAATATGTACAATGATAAGAAAATCAAAATAGCTTTAAAAATACAAGAAAAAAAAAAAAAAGAACTTTTTCTGAAGTGGTACTAATAGGTTTTTTCTTCTTGTTTCGTATAGGCCAGATAAGGACCAAGAGATACAACTATTGCGGTTGGGTCGGGCTAGGTTTTTTTAAATTATAATTATTTTAATCTTTATCCACTCATTTACTTGATGTGTATATTGCATACGGCATCAATAAATATTTTTTTAAAAATGTTTAAATTTATAGTTCTCTCGAATTTCATAAATTTAAATGCAAATAAATTGATTTTGTATTGCTAAGGTGTTTATGTATTCTGAGTTTTGATAGAAATGAAGCAGCTTATCAGAGAGATTTGCCAAATGTACCCCGCAGCGTTGAAACACAAACCATTTTACGAATTAGTACTCACCGAGGCGGGACGAGGCAGAGCGGTGGACGAGTCTCGGATTTGGCTATACCGCTATTGGTTCATCGAAGAGGAAATTGATCCGCAGGTCCGGGAATCATTTCGCCGGAATTGATTCCATTATCTGAGCGGGTTCAATTCTTTTGAAATAAAACTGATTAGCAGTAGCCTCGTCCCTTAGGTTTTCCTCTCTTTTAATATTTGGATCTCCGTCGCTACCAAATTAGCTTCATCTCCTTTCAATCGAATAGCGAGCGACCGGAGACCGATTGGTAGTCCACTCTCCTGCTCGGCTTAATGAAACTCTTAATCCCGATTGGCCTTACATAAAATAACTGCTTAAATTTATAATGTTATATTGAAATATAAAACTTGGTTATAAAAATTGTGCTCACATAAAATTGTAATAAAAAATAAAGTTTATGCAACAAATACGTTAAGATGTGAATGATTAACAAACATAAAATTAATTATACGTTTGTTAATTATAAGATACAGTTCAACGTGAGAGGCCAACGGTTCGGAGCTCGAGGAGCTATAGCGAATAGAACAAGGACCTTCAAGGAAGACCTGGGCATTGGTATGAGGGACATGGCTGTGTTAGCGGAAAATATTATACTGAGCTGTCTGGGAACAATCCACCACCACATATATAGTAGCTGATGGTTTGGGAGGTGTAAAAGAAAAGAAAGGGAAGAAATGTACATACACATATACATATATATGTACATATTGTATGATTATTCCTTTTTTTTTTTTTTTTTTTTCATTTATTGATATTTACAACTGCACAAAATAATATACAGCAAGTAAATATGTTGACAGTGAATGCAAAGGCATGTAAATAACTTGTGAAGAACTACTCACTAGTAGCACTTCAATAAAATCTACACTAAAAGGTCTCTAGGCCATCTTCTTTTCAGACGCCTCGTAGGATTATCAGGGATGGAGGAGGAAGCAAGTTGGGAGACTAGTGGATTACAGTGGTTATGGAGCTTACAATGGAAGGTATCTGGTTTGGGCTAAATCCGAAACATATGGAACATTGAGATCTTTATCCATAAGTTTATTGGTCACAAAGTAAGGAGCATTGAGGATTTTTCGAAGGATTTGATACGAGATGAATTGGATGGTTTAGTAGAGCCCCAAAGCTCGACTCCGTACGTCCAAATAGGTCTAATCACAGTCATGTAAATGAGTCTTTTGTAATTAATTGGGAGCTTTGGACGTTTGTCTAGTAAATGTTGAAGTAGTCGTATGATTATTCTAGCTCTATAGTTATACAGTTATAGTTATTTATTTTATTTTGTATAGTTATATTGTGTATTTTAATCAATAAGATTGTATGTTGTATTTTTAATATTTAAATTTTTACTAAATGATATTCCACTAATCCCTGTTGAACAGATCAATTACCAAGTACTCTACTTGGACAAAGGCCTTAGAATCCACATACAAACTAAAACGACAAGAAACTGCCCATCGTTAAAGACTACTTGACAACCGTTCAAAGCTCCAAACTAATTACAAAAGACTTATTTACATGACTGTGATTAGACCTATTTGGATGTTCGGAGATGAGCTTTGGGGCTCCACTAAGCCATCCAATTCATCTCGTATCCAATCTTTACAATCCAAAATCCTTCGAAAAATCCTCAATGCCTTTACTTTGTCACAAATAAACTTATCCATAAAGATCTTAATGTTCCATACGTTGCTGATTTTGCACAAACCAGATACCTATCCTTTCATAGGAAGCTCCAAAACCACTCAAATCATCTAATTTCTCAACTTGTTTCCTACGCTATTCCCGTAACCTTCTGAAGCGTCTGAAAAGAAGGTGGCCCAGAGGCCTTATAATCTAGAATTTTTATTGAACTGCTACTGCTGAGTAGTTCTTTTCAAGTTTTTACATGCTATTGTAATTGTTATCAACACATTTATTTGATGCATATAATTCACACAGTTGTAAATTTCAATAAATTGATATAAAAAAAAATCCAAGATTATAATATTACATGATCATCCTGGGATCGAACATTTTAACATGTAGATTTTTATATTTTAAAATAATGAATATTACGTTGTTTTTTTTTGCTATATTTATTATGTATTGAATATTGTCAGATGTATTTAGATTGATAAAGCATGCTGTGTATTTAGCAATTTATTATTATCTCTCACACAATAGGGGAACAATGATTTCATTGAATTCCTAATAGTCTAGTAAAATTATAAATTTTGGTATAAAAAAGGTCCCGACCAACCAGGTGTTTTGATTTTTCGACATATTAGTATTGTACTTGTGTGCTAAAATCCAAGTTTTGGATCTTGAAATTGCTAATTGATAGCGTCAAATATTTTGAACTTTTCTACGTTTCCTCAAAATATCTACTGCACAGTTTGCTCTAAAGCTTGTTATATTGAAGATTATACTAGACTAAATTTCTGCAATGTAAGCAGAACAAACTCTGTAGCTTGAACGGGGGCTAACTTAGAAGCTTTCAAATTTTAGGAACTCTCAAAAAATTGTCGTTTTTTATGGTTTTTGGTCTATACGTCCTTGACAGTGTGAAGGGCTTCGGTCTCCACAAAATTTTTTTTTAACTTGGATATATTTCCTCCAGACAGCATCCCAGACTGATTGCGTGGTAAGAAATAACTATAGTTAAAGAAATACATTGAAAATAAAATCAATTATAACAAAATCCTTAATTCTTTTCCTAATTATTCAGGAAACACCAATAAAGCAGATCATTAAAAGTACGATCCTCCAATTATACTAAGCTGTATCACTAATTAGCCTCTTCATTTCGATAGCAATTATAATATTTTAATGATGTTTTCCCTTGTACCACTAATTGTTTTTGTTGTTAATGTTTATAATACTTTTCTAGTTCAACGTGAGAGGCCAACGGTTCGGAGCTCGAGGAGCTATAGCGAATAGAACAAGGACCTTCACGGAAGACCTGGGCATTGGTATGAGGGACATGGCTGTGTTAGCGGAAAATATTATACTGAGCTGTCTGGGAACAATCCACCACCACATATATAGTAGCTGATGGTTTGGGAGGTGTAAAAGAAAAGAAAGGGAAGAAATGTACATACACATATACATATATATGTACATATTGTATGATTATTCTTTTTTTTTTTTTTTTTTTTTTTCATTTATTGATATTTACAACTGCACAAAATAATATACAGCAAGTAAATATGTTGACAGTGAATGCAAAGGCATGTAAATAACTTGTGAAGAACTACTCACTAGTAGCACTTCAATAAAATCTACACTAAAAGGTCTCTAGGCCATCTTCTTTTCAGACGCCTCGTAGGATTATCAGGGATGGAGGAGGAAGCAAGTTGGGAGACTAGTGGATTAGAGTGGTTATGGAGCTTACAATGGAAGGTATCTGGTTTGGGCTAAATCCGAAACATATGGAACATTGAGATCTTTATGCATAAGTTTATTGGTCACAAAGTAAGGAGCATTGAGGATTTTTCGAAGGATTTGATACGAGATGAATTGGATGGTTTAGTAGAGCCCCAAAGCTCGACTCCGTACGTCCAAATAGGTCTAATCACAGTCATGTAAATGAGTCTTTTGTAAT